>JACXIV010000033.1:2122628-2722628 GCA_014737475.1 Bombus confusus | reverse complement strand
ACCCACGGTGTACACTTTAATATGACAATTATATTACACCCCACCACGAATTAAAGATTGTCCAAATACTACTGAACAGTCTATTGTACACAGTTTTAGTAAAATTCAAGATTCTAGTATATTAAATATGAAAATTGTAATACTACTTTAATTTGCCGGAAAAATAACGTTCAGTTAAGTATGTGTATCTTCCGCTAATTCCCAATCATCTACAATTATCTATATAAAAATTTCAAGCTGGTCAACTTCCATACTTTTGTTCCAAGATCCCAAGAGAATTCCACTACGATTCTCCCTATCGGTTACCTAAAAAATTCAGTGTCAGAGGTTCCTGGCGGCGTTTAAGAAGGAAACTTCGCGGTAAACATCGGCGTGTTTGTCCTGGCCAGCGGAGAAAGGTAGAGAGGGGATCGTGAATACGATGGAAAAAGAGGGAAACATCGGGGTGGTTGGTTAGCGTGGCCAATCGATCAGCATTGGTGGTTTTTGCGCTACCCATATGTCATAGTCGTCCGGGTCAGGAACATGCCGCAGCATCGTGAGGCCAGCTTGGTTCGTGTCCATTCATGATATGTGGCTGGAAATTTCGTTCACTGGCCGAAAGTCACATTCATCGTGGCTTTCCAGCTTCCACCCTCCTTTGAGACTCGTTTAAGATTCAAATCAGGGGAGGTATCCCTTCCTCCGTCATCCAGAGTAATTGAATTCCGAGAAAACGTTGCGACTCTTTGACACAATATCATTTACGAGGTCTGCTAAAATATGGATCAATAAAAGGTGTTAAAATTTATTTCTGATACAATGGTCTATAGATTGATTAATAATAATCATTAGAAAGAACCTTATCGTTGAACAGTATCAAACTTTGTTCCAGTGATAATGTGTCTATCACAAGTACAGCAGTCTTTATCTACTTAAAACACGATTGAAACAAATTCAAAGCAACTACATATTAATATCGTGTTACTATATCTTATGGAAGATCAGATAATTAATAATACACCAACTTTTTAACATTTTCAATGTATAAATATCAATATAAACATTAATAATCTTACTCGTAAATCAAACGAAACGAAATAAAGCAAAACAACCCGCTCTCAGAAAACAATCCCTGTAGAAACTACATAAAATCATCATACAATCGTTTAAAACAATTCCAAAACAAATTTCACAATCGTCTCATCAGCATACACCTCCCACCGCCTCCAAACTCGCCTCACCGACTCTCCAACCGTTACGCCGATCCCCGTCGCGTCGTTATATCGTGAGATTGCCAACGCTTAGAAGGCGCGTACCCAGAAATTTACAGCCGATCGTCGGCGTCGTTCCATCGATTAACGCCGATTTCCAGTTACCAAGTGAGAAATACAGGTAGTAAATAATGTAAGTGCCAGGAGAATAGAAACGCAACTATTTTTTTATCGGCACTTTTTTACGGGAAGGAAATGGTGTAAGGGATTTTGCCTGTGACATTTCAGATCTTTAGTCACCATATTCGTCATCACTTGTAAAGCTGATTTTAGTTTAATACCATTATTTGCAAAACTTGTTTTCTGAATTACTTTATTACACGCAAATTTTCATCAAGATTCATACTTTTGTGGAAATAATTAAGAAAATACGACCTAAGACAATGTTTGTTTCATCTGTTAAATATCATAACAGGTATTATATTATGGACATTTTGTACATCTTCGAGTATTGCGTACAATCTACGAAGTTTTGCATCTTTAAATTCCCCATAAATTCATAAAAATTCGCAGACTGATAATAAGTGATATCGACGAGCTTCTATTCCGCAAACTCCAAATGAATAAACTGCTTGTGCCCCGTCAAGATCAGATCAATCCGATGTACATAACATTTACTTAAAATTACGAGGTTATCAAAAGGGATATCAAGATGGAGAACAAAGTCAAACCAAACAGAAGTCCGACGGGTCCAGACCGAAAGTTCCTCGCTTCCCTTGAAAGCAACTCCGTGGTCGATCGATCGGCAATCGTGTCCGATATATCGAGTCCTACAAACGACGTCTATAAAAGGTCCCCCCTTTTCCATCCGTCACGGCCCCTCGTTCCTTCTCTTCTCCTCTGTAACTCTTTCTCTGGATCTGTTCACCGTTCCGCGGGCCTCTTAGGCCGCATTCGCACGATCCTCGATGCCGGGCCACCTTCGGCACGACCTCTCTCTCTCTCTCTCTTTCGATGCACCTACGGTGAAGGTTTTTCGCTTGTGTCGTAGGTGGTCGGGCACGACGTTGGTGCCGAGCTGCCTTCGTCGGGAATCGTCGGTGCATTAGAGGTATCGTTGGATATGTATACGCGCGAGAGAGACCTAACATATACGCGGCCGACCGCTGGACGACGGTCACTACTCATCGCCGTGCGCCGGGAGCCGAAAGTTCATCGGAACGGTTAACCGGCACAGCACGGTACGGCTAGGCACTAGGCACGCTTTAGACCTGCGATTTTCAACCGGTGTGCGACGCAGCGGCACACTAGCGTGCCGTAAGAAGTTTTAAGATATACAATAGCTGATTATTTACTGAGGAACACCTACTTCTTTTTCTCTAAATTTTCAAATAAAAATAATTGTCCGGTGTAAATGCCCTGTCTGAGATGGACCGAATATGACAGATTTTCTAGCGCGTGTCAGAATCTTAGCAATTAATTCACGTGTGTTAATTTCGCTCGTCACAGAATTTTTGTAACCAGTTTACGATACAAAACAGATTAAAGGTAGCTGCTCCGGTTCCGTCTACTTCGTCTTTGCGATATTCTTCTTCCTCTTCTTCTTTTATTCTTTCGGTTTCTGTACTCTTGCTACGTGTCGCAGTATCCTGTTTCTGCGTTCTGTCTCTTGCTTCTGTTTCGGACTCTCGCATGCCTCTGTGTCCTAGCCAGAGGAAGATTAGGATGGAACTAAAATTAGGATAGTTATTAACTGACCACAACAGTATTTGAACGATCCCTAACGGGTGTTTAAATGGGATTAAATTCTTTGAGTTTATGGACAAAGTTTGTCATCGATTCAATTGGGTACATTTCGTTTGGGTACACTGCGTATAAAATTTCAAACATTGTAATCTCTTCGCTTAATCCTTCGATAAACACTCCTCGACGTAGCCACTTCAGTTACAATTTTATCATACAGGTAGGAACAAGAAATCGTGACAATAGTTACACCACATCGCGCAAACCGATTCAGATATCCGCATAAATACATGCATTCAATGGCAACAGCTTGCTGTAATTATGGTTCGCCTTGAGAACCTGTTTTAACTAATCTTCTCCAACCTGTTAAATTCTTCAAACGCATAAATTCCAGATCAAATCATGTTCGACTAATGTCTTGTTCAACTCCGAATAATTGGAGTATCCCAAAGTTCAAAGTTTTTCTAATAAACTCTACAGAAGAATTTTATTCAGAATTCGATATTTGGCTAATATAAAGAAACTATTATTATTTTTGAAATGTAATTTTGTAATTTTTTAAACACGTATGAATTATTATTTTTCTGACTGTCAAATAAAATTTCAATTCTAACAAAATCTTCAAATTTTTCTTAGCCATTAACGACCAAGCAGCGATATAACATGCTTGCAGATAACGTTATTACACAATAACAAATTTGATTATCCGAATATTCAGAAATTCGTGAATCTGGAGATCTGGAGGTATCAAGAAATCTGAAGATTAAAAAATGTGAAAATCTGGATCCTGTTGCACAATTAAACTAATATCACTAATGAAACTTTACAAGTCATGAGTCATAAATTATCAGGGCTAATAAATACTCTTCCAAAATGATAACAAATTCGATAGTAAGTCAAAGAAAATTTTACGAACAAACGCAACTATCTCATTGTCGTACTTGAATTACAGAATCATAAAATTATACGGAAGATCTCAATCTCTACATAACTTCTAACTTATCCACTCGACGATATTAAAGTAATCGATAAATTACTGTAAAGGAGGATGCTGCAAATCCAAAAATTCGAAAATTTTCGGATCTCCAGATCTATAAATGCAAAAATTTAAAAAGCGAAGAACTTAAAAGCCCAAGAATCTAAAAGTTTGACAACTGGATATTGCGTGAACGCAACATTGAACCTGAGTATGTTAAATTTCGCCACGAATCTAACGACTTACCATTACCACAATATAATCTCAATCTCCTCAAACTATAACTCTTTCCCGTTCTTCTTCTCGATCTCTTGCAGCACTGCTCTCCTCTTATCCTCGTTCTTAGAGGAGCCGACCAGCTCAGCTGGGTGACTCTTTGACTCCTGAACGACCAACTGTATAGGTCGGCCGAGTTCTAGTTTTAAAGGACATGCACGTAAGTACATACATCTACACACACATAGATTTGTGTATGTATATAGATATCTGAGCCCTGTGAGCTAAGTGGCACGAGGATATTTGTAGGTGAAAACACGTTTCTGGTTCAGAGGCGTTTTAACCCTTCGTCGTGAGCGCGTTCTGCTCGTCCTTCTCGATGTCAGCTCGAGCGAGATCAAGCGTGCGTGGGACGACCATGGAAGCTGATCCGAAATGCTCGTAGTACGCGAGTCTCGGAAATGACTTACGACTGACTGACGTGCCCCTTGTTCCGATGCGTTCGATGGTAGGTGTCAATGGGCGAATTGTAACGCGACTTCGCATCGACGATACATGGCCTTCTATCTTCGCCTTAAGCGCTTTTTCAACTTGCGAGTTATTGCTTCTGTCTTTGATTCTACGTACTCCTTGGAATTCTTGTGGATTTTTAGCATACGTCGTGATATTTATCTGTTAGGTTCGCTCTTGATATGAAATGTTCATTTTATTTTAGATTCTTTTACTTCGATTGTATACAGGTTGTATGAGATGCGTGAAATTGTTGAAAATGTTGATTAATACTCTGGTTTTGTGTATTTTCTGTTTCAAATAATCTTGTAGTTCTGGGATATTGTCTATCATATATTTCTATCTTATATTTATGGAATTCGAATCGTTTAATAAATTAGTTGAAAATATTTACAGTGCGAAAATCATGTTCAGTTAGAATGTTTGAATATTGTGGCAAACAGGATACAATTTGCTAACTTGATTGGAGCAATCTAATTAGACGTGATCGTAATGATATATGGTTGATTACTTTTCGTTTGTCTAAACTGTATACTCGTTATTGAGTGTTCAAATTATACAGTTGTAATAATGTTTGCCACACATAATATGATACTATAACATCACGAGAATTAATTCAAAAACGAAATAGAGACATAAATTTATCATTTGCGCAAGCTATATAAATAATTTGTTCTTAAACCATGGAGCTATAAAAGAAATCTCCAAAGAATTTTTCATTTCTGAAAACGTTTCTAAGTCTAGAGTAACAAAATTAATCAAGTACTGTAAAGAGTGTCAAAATAGCACAAAAATTATTTTCATTGATGTATATATAATGTTATAATAATACGTGGAAGAACCATATTTCGAAGAAATCACAAATATTCGAAATTCCATTCAAGAAAACAGCCGTTCATATGCTAACCAAATACTACTTCGCCATACAGTATCCATAGCATCGAAGCAGGTCAATTAAACCCGCCACGATACGGCAACAGGCTCGTCAATTAGTCACGTGTGACCACGAGTCGAATCGAGCAAATTTCCCATTCGACGGATCGCCGTTCGAACAACATTTAATAAGGAAGCATCCCGTGAAAGCAACGGGTGCTAGTTCACGAGGCATTAGTCAATTAAATCTACCGATGGACTGATTAGCCGGCGTGCACGCGGAATAGACCAGGGGGTCATTACGGCCGCACGGTGTCCCGATGCCAGAAGCCAAAAGTTCATGACACGGCGCTTCCATGGACGATCTATGCGACAGTATGTATATACACATACAGGGTGTCCCGTAACTGATAGCATAATACGGAAATATATGATTTGCGAAATATGAAAAAATAAGTAAGAGACACGAAATGAAATTATTGCGTACGAGGCTCTGTTTTTTGAGAAAGTTGATTTTGAATGTTTGAACTTAACTAACGTCTCTACATACATGTGTATATTGGCGAATTGAAGGTAGACAATTAGAAAGAAATTAATAAGGATAAATTTGTACATAATATGCACATACACGATTGTATTCATCGCGCGTTTACATACTAAATTAATTAGGTTCAAGTATATTGAATCTCGTATGACTGTAGTATTTTCATACGACTGTAAAAGGTTGCTACTACAAAAATAAAATATGAAACCTGACAGAGATAACGCTGCATCGCAAAAGAATGTAACGTAAGTACGAATACCTTCCATGGTCGCTTCAAAGCGTCAAAGTGGCGGGAAAACGTTCAAATTTAAAACGAATTTACAATCCAGCGCGAAGATCCCAAATTAATTCTACGCCTAACGGAATCACCCTTGTCCTGATTGTGTCACCACTTGCAAGACACCTTGTATAGCGCAGGCGAGTCAACACAGCCACATAGTGTATCTTTCTACCGTTCTCCAGGCCGGATCGTTTCTTCAACGTCCGTGGTCTTTCGCGCGCGCATCCAGAGAGCCGGTGGCTCTTCGCCTCTCGGCGACGTCGTCGTACAGACCGACCGAGTTCGAGTTTTAAAAGACGGGCGACACAACACACGAGAGTCGTGAGTCGAGCACAAACGCTCTGGCACCGCGCGAGTTCTCCACGAGCTCCCCGATATATAGGGCAACCGTAGAGTCTCACGGTTTCTGCGAGCTATTCATCTGCATACTCTCCTCCGCTGCCACCGTCGCCGCTCCCTTCGTCCTCCACCTCCGCGCCCGGCACATGCTTTTTCTTCCTTCTCCGCTCTCCTTCCTATTGCCAAGCGCCTACCCTATCTGCACGCGAAATTTATCGGATTAATTGTTACCGCGACATGCGTCACGTTCCACGGTCCTTCTTTTTCCTTCTCTTACCTCATTCGCGGTTCTATCGTGCCCTCTTGGCGAGCGTCGAGAGTAACACAGCTGCTGAAAGTGGAGACGAGAGGAATTTCGCTGATTGGTTGGTTTTCTGTGGTTGTTTTTTGTATACGTTGGGGGTGCGGTATTTGTGAATGGTTCGACGAAGGATAGAGATTCATAGGTGATTCATATTGGGGTAGGTGAAGATCTCAATCGAATATTGCACATGAAGATTGTTTGAAGTTCTTTGTTTGCTTTCTTAGAGTTTGGCGAATTAGAAGGTCGAGAATTTTGTTTAATTTTCTTGCGGACAGTCTTTTTTGGAAGAAGAAGAGTCGAGGTTATGGTTTGATAATGGGGGAAAGTTTTTAAAGGGGTAAATCAGAGCGAGACAAAGATTTAAGTTCAATATTAGAAATATGACATCCTTCAGTTGATTTGCAACTATTATTACTAATTAGCGAAATTCGAAAGTCGATGGATGAGGTTTTCCCAGTTCTTTTAGAAGAGAATTTAGGGGTGAGTTGTTCAACAAGTGTCGCTATGTCATAGTATATGACTCGATGGTTGTTAGGAATTTGTCTATCACAAATATGCATCTCAACCACCATCGCTTTCTATCCCCACATAAAACATCATACTGCTTCAAAAATCCAAAAGCAAACCCAAAACCAATCTCCAAGACCACAAAGACAAACCATCGAAATACCAAAAGTTTCTCTCTTTCTCATCTTTTCTTCTAATTCGCAATCGTTGGCAATCGGCGTTATCCCAACGAAAGAGAGAGCCGCGAGGCAGAATTCGTTGTCGGCGAGGCGTGCAGAGAGGAAGAGGAGAGGATCGGTGGCGGTGTGGAAGGCTTAACCGACGGAATAATAGAAGTAGGAAGCGAAACGTAAAGGCGGCGGCGGCAGCGGTGACGGCAGTGCCGGGAAAAATCAGCAAAGCACATTACACGAAATCACAATGTTTAATGAAAATTGCGGGGGACGCGTTACACGAGGTCGATTCATTGTCCTGGCCGATGGTCGACCGACGATCGAGAAGAGTCGCCGCCTCGTGTAGCCACGGCTGTCGGCCGAATCGTGACGCGGCGCAGCGGTATTCAGATTGCGCTCTTAGCGGTTTTGCCGATTTTTTTCACCGCGACAAAAGAGGGATTTCTGTAACCACTGGTCAGGCGACCACCGCTTCCGAGACGACAACCAGTGGATCTTTGTAAAAATTCGTGCAATTGTCTTTCTGGACTATCTTAAGAAACGACTACTCGTGGTGCGCTGTTCGTGTTCTCATCTTCTCTGTCTCGTTGCTTTGAAAGTGTGGCTTTTTACTGTTTGTTTGAAAGTTAGGTAAAACGAACAGTTCTATAAAACATAATTCATGTAATAATAATCGACATATGGGAAATGAAAATGAAACGAACGATATGTAAATCTAAAATTTCACTTCTCAATTTACTTCACTAACCAATCTATGATTAAATCATCAAACAATTAACATCTTTATCTTCCTGAATCTTTTGAATCTTACTCATGGATTCCGTAAATACGATTACAATTTACAATAAAATCGTTCCTCGAATTAAATCATAAAATAATTAACATGTTCATCTTCTTCGCGTGAAATAATCATAATCTTAAACAATGTTATCCATTCCCAGCTCTTAAGGACGATACTTAACAACGACGTAATAATATCGATGAAAAATAAAGGAAGAAAACGAGAAGGAAAAGGAGACAAGGAAGGAGGTGACAAGTGCAGGTTAAGATTCAGGAATCGCGAGTGAGTCACGCATTCCGCACGATCGACAATGGCCGTTCGGTTTCGGAATGTCTATCTCGCATTCTCTCCATCAATTCTCGAAGCACATCTCTAACCCAAGCATTCGAGTATCGACAATTGGTGTAATGTCGGTCATTTGTAACCCATCACCCAAACACGCTACCGATACTCTCTATCGCTCTCTCCCCTCTTACAAATATTCACTGTAAAGTTAATAGAAAATCGTCGAACCGTTCTGTTCTTCGTTGAAAGAACCGTTTCGTTTCGTCCGGCTTCTGTTCCACTTGGCCATAAAAGATTCTACAGCCAAGTTACCGTGGCTCTCACATGTGAGAAGCCGCGATGCCTATCGAAGACGGTGCACTGTATCCTCGCAGCGAGTTTCGATCGTTACCGAAACGAGATCGTTATCGCGACACGGATGCGCGATACATCAACGCGGAGTCGGTGATTTCTGCGCCACGTTCAAGGATGCGACTCGTAGCAAATTCTACGCCGAATACACCGGCTGCTGGCCGCTTATCGCCGCTGATATCGTTGCGATTTTTCACGCCTTTATCGCGGCCTGATTAGTCCCTGTGGCCGCCCAACAAGCGAGATACATGGTGGCTCGAAAACTTGGTTCCGCACGTTAAAAATCATCTTCTTCCCGTTTCTTTCAGCATTCAGTCACTTTCCACTACTTCTTTAAAAGTATAGTCTTCGATATTTAAAAGCTTCTATTGCCAAACAGAGTCATAAATTCCTCTATTCTCTATAGTAACTCTCAAACGTCATCGAAAGACATTTAACCGAAGCTTCGAATCCTTACCTTTTCAAATACTTTCGTTTAACGAAATACTCATCGTCGCCTAAAGCATTTCTCAAGAAATTATAACAATTCTCGAACGTCGTCCACCAACACCCAACAAGAGAGCTTCGTGTCTTTACATCTTCCAAATTCCTCTTAAAATCTTAGGAAATTCTGATCGTCGCTTAAAAAATTCGTCGAATATCATCGACTAACGACCGATCGAAGCTGCCCTTGATCTTTCACCTACTTCTACCTCGCGAAGTTTCTATCGTTGCCAAAAAAATTCTACGAAAGCGACGTCAGTTCCTTGGTCGGACGTTGGACGAGGCGCAGTCGGTTCGGTTACAGCGGTCGGACATATCTCGCGGAATTGCGACGGCGGATCGAGGCAGCGGCGCGCGGACTGGCTGCTGCCCGATCCCTAAGCGAAGTGAAAGTTAGATGTGTGGGCACGGGATGCGCACGAATTCATTTTTTCGGCCTCACCGTGTGCACTTTTTTCCAGCGTCGCGGCATCAGTTCCCATGTATACCGACCTAGCCTATATGGCCGGCGCGCGATATCTTCCCGCACAGACACATACATATTAAAACACACGGACGATCGTGTTGGCCACTCTCTCTTTCTTTCTCTTTCTCTATCCTCCGGTACCGATCCTCTCGCGTCTTCTCTTCCTCTTCTTCTTCGCGCTTATACACGTATATATGTTGAGCGTATCGACGCGTCTCTCCTCTCTCGCATACCGCCTTCCATTTCTAGCCGGCGACGTAGAAGAGCAACTTGTACAGCTAGTACTCCCGTGGCCTGGCTCTAGCCGTGACTTATCGGCTCTGTGCACCTTAGACGTGTCCCTAGGCCGGAGTATCGATTCCGCGTCGTCCGGAATCGACCGGCGCTACCTAGCTCTCGTGGGATCCGCGGATGCGATCTTCGGCGGCACGCGGCTTCTTTGACTTCCTCGATCAGAATTATCGTTTCAATTTGGATCATATCTTTTATTTTCCACACTTTTCTTTGAATACTTTACTTTGGATTAGCGACGAGAGATCTCGGAAACTTCGAGCATACCAAATTTGGAGATCTGACGATTTCTTTACGTACAGGTCAGCCGTGTTGGATTCGTCATTTCGTTTTCAATGATTCTGATGTTTCTTCAAGAGTTTGAGGTATACTTTCTGTGATATTACGATTGAAATATAATTTGATTTATATATCGTAAGTAAATAAATTAAAGTAAATTACGAACAATTTTACGTTTCTAGATGTAAATGCTTCAAATATTTTTACGAATTACTTTGTACTGACGCGTACGTTTTATTATCAGAGAAATAAAAAACAACGATCTCTGTTCCGTCTTCGTAAATTCATCTCTAAGAACGTTTATTAAAAGACGTTTCCTGTGGTCAGTATATCGAACATGGAGTTTGGATCGAGATGGATCATAGTAGCAGTCGTTTTCCATCGAATTATTGTTCGATCGTGTCGTCCCAGTGTCTGGGATTCTGGGAGACGCGAAATCGTGGCTCGTTATCGAGCGTGCGATCGAGATCGCTCGTTGGAAATCTTTGGGACCGAAATTTCTTGCTCCAGATCGCAGCGTCTAGCGTACGATGTATACCAGCGAATCCTGGTCAGAAGAATGCACGACCTTTCTAATCGATGTAGGCAATCCGTCTTTTCCCCTTTCGTGTATGCCTAGTATATCTTCTCTCGGCGTTTTTTCGGTTGCTTCTCTCCCGGTTCGCACAGAGATCTCAGCCGATTCCTGCGCGATTAAAATCTTCTAATACCATCGTTTCGTTGTTGCCTTGAATCGCGCTTGCTTTCTTTTTCCGTTAATATGATCAAGGAACGGTTAACCGAGATCTATGGGGTCAGCTGGCTTCTTAAGATGGAAAGTTCTGCTTTATATGTAATATATTTCTGTTCGTCGATTATTGACTCTATGAAAGGACTTGATTTTCTCGTTGCCATATTTTGTGACGAATAAGAGTATGTACCCCATTGTACATCTCGTATAATTAACTATTTTCGGTATTTCAAATTAATAAGAATTCAGAGGATTGGGAAGAAAAGGAAGAATTAAAGAATTCTTCAAATAGAACTGTTGTAGAACCTTCATTCGTAATTAACATGCGTTAAAAAATTGTCTAGACTGAATGGACGATGTCTTTAACTTTCTCTAAATGTTGCATTTATGTTCGCAGAAACTTTCATAGCGCTTCTTCCAAAATTGAACTCATATAAGAAGTCAGACGAATATTCCGATTCTTTATGATGGATATTTTTGTTCTTACTCTTCTCGATATCGGATACATATAATTTATAAGAAATTTCTCTTCTTCAATGTGATTGGCAATAATTGGATAATATTTAATGAATGGTACTTGCCGGCAAATTCAAATTTCGTAGAAATATTTTATGTGCACCTAACCGAATACATCAGAGAAAACCTATCGCTACAAAATGTTAGAAAACAGATTCAAAGTTGACTTAAAGTCAGACTTAAATCCTGTTGAGTTAGCCTCGAGAGCCTCGAGACTTGGTGCGATATGGTTATTAAAAAACGTAAGAGGAAACTAGTTTTCAAACACGAATCTGTCGTCCGTAATCAACATTGTGTCGAGTAAATTACGCGATCACCGTATCCAGTACTGCGTTTCTAACTCACAGTTATCAGTAGCTTGCACTTAAAGGCTGTAACCACACGGCCGTTGAATCTGACTGGTGGCGACGCGAAATCGATGAACGTCGACAGCCTCGTGGGATCGAGATCGCGTGAATCGAAATTTTCTACGGTGCCTTCGACAAACGAACTGACTTTTAGTTCACATTTCACACACTCATCGCTAAGATAAATCTAGACGCGCTTGCTTAAGTGTACGATATACGTTGAACCTTTTTTGACGAAATATTACGAAACAGACTGATTACAGTTGTACAAGTATACCTGGACACTTATAAAAGTTTTTATAGATTATAGATATATTAATATCTTGAAATTTTATTAACACTTGTTTTTTTATAATACATTGCGAACTTGTATAAAGAATTACAATTTCCAAGTTCATGTAACTACGTGAGGAAAAGCAGGAAGAAATCGTGCGTGGATACAATAAAGATCGAGATATAAAAATGGACAAGCGTTAGTTCGTCAAAAATAGTGCCAAAATAGCAATTTTTGCGGATGGAAGCTGACCATGACAGTGTTCATCCTTCCTCAGATAAGAAGACGATCATTTGTTACGTTTCAGGCGAGGCCATTGTTTCGGCACGCGGATCGATAGGTTTCTCATCCCCTTGTACATTATTGTTTTCGTCAATCCCCGCCGTGTGAAAGAACGCCGCGACACATCTCGATTTCTCGGCATATAACCTCTTTTCACGGCGCGTTGTTGCGTCCCAAAACTGCTTATCTATCCTGATACTCCGCGCACCAACCTCGGGGTGAATGACATGTGTTGGTTAAAGAAGAAAGATGTCGTAAAAAGTGCAATTTCTGGAAGTAGACGTCAAATACATCGAACTGACAACTCGAGATCTCGTAAAGTACATGAGAGATTACCGATGAAGATGTGATTACAGCAGAACTTCATTCATCTGATTTTATTGAAAAGAAATTTTAATTAATGATTAACGATTAGCCGCATTTTTTAGTTGAATTCGGTTATCTGAATATGAGCTCCTGTTACATGAACGAAAAATAATACGTAGTAAAGAAAATTGATCAGCTGTTATTATATAAGCTATTTGTCCCTCGACGATATATACGTGGTATAAAAGGAAGATACTGGAGGTCAGCGACATCCAACATAACAGTGGCTATAAAGAGTATTCGCACGTTATATTTATTATAGCATTTACATAACGATTAATTAGGTTCGAGTATATTAAATTTCGCATCGCTTGATAGTACCTCCATATGGTTATAAAAATTTGTCACTTCAAAAATGAAATGTATATAGAAGCTGATAAAAATGCGCTTAGAAATTAACAGTACGTGCAAATATTTTTTGTAGCCACTGTATGTAATAAAAAAGTAAATTATTACTGTGTAAATATTACTGTCTCATGCCGCATTGTCCTCAATTTTAACATCCACTCTAGTTCCTGCACTCAGTTCTCCTCCTGATATCAAGACAAACTACGTCAAAAAAGAAAAGAAAAAGAGTCATTGTTCCTAGCCTGTTACCATTCTTCCTTCTACTCCCTTCTAACTATCAGTCTCCACATTTACCTTATTATCCGGCGATCGCGAACCTTTCTGTTGCTCGTTATCACGGGCCTATTAAATTTTTCTACCTGCTCGTCGAGGACGGTTTCGCCGAATAATAAAGTACTTATTCGTTTCGATCCGTGTATCGAGAGGGCTGTAATACGTTATCATAGGACGACGAAGAGGATCCTCTTGGTGAAGGCGCGCGTGCACACGCGTATACGTCGTCGAATAAGCGGCTCGACTCGAAGCCAATCAGTCCGCGTAATGGAGATCGATAGCCTAAGTCGTTTCTTCGCGATACACGCGGCTGGTCTGTCGAATAATGCTCGACATGAGTACGAACTCGCAAGATGTGCTTTCGTCTTCCGTTGCTTTCGCTCTTTTCCTTTTTTCCTCCTTTTTTTTTTTTTTTTTTTGTTTCAAGGCTTTTTTCGTATGTTATTTCTCGTATATAGATGATTGGTGAAACGATATTCCAGAGAAATATCAGGATGTCAGATCGTGGATATGGGTTACGAGGCGAGAATCATGGTGTTCTGTTGTGGTAGTTTGGGGTTCGATGGTTTGGGAAAGTGTAAGCGATGTTACTTTTTGATTTGGTATTTTCATGGGCAGTTTGGTTGGTGGAGGGTTGAGAGAAATTTTGTGGTTTGTTGGAGATGGGAAGGTATGCGCACGAGGGGTGTAGGGTTTTTTTTAGCCTTGTTATGGTATTTCGAGTACTTTTGATTCGATCGTATTCCCCTTTTGTTAGAACAAAGTTTTTTAAACCGAGAAAAATGTAAGGAATTAAATGATAGAATTAATTATGTGTGAATTATAATTAATATTTTCATATTATACATGTATAAACAAATATATTAGAGAATCTTGTTTCGTTTTCCTCAAATTACAAGTTATTTTGTAGTGAAATGAAAGTATTAGAAAACAGTATTCTAAACAAATAGGTCATAAATAATTTTCAAAAATTTACGAATCAAATAAGAATTATTTAATATTTATATCTTCAAATAAAATTTCAAACTTCTATGGAAAAGTTTCACAGTGCACGTGCAAGGATGTGGTGACGGTATCACAAGGACAGAGAGACCACGTTCCCCTGGCCGTTGTCCCGTTGACGTCCACGTTATCGTTGGGTAAACTGAAACTAAAAGACGGACGAACGAACGGACGTTGCGGAGATGAAATGCTGGCACTGTCCACTGTGCCCCACCTGTGCCCTTATCTGTACAAACAGCTCGTATCCCGTCGGCTCTAAAGAGACACACGGGTCACTCGACTGTTTCTCTCCTTTTTTCCGGTGTCGTCATGTAGCCGGGACACATTCAACCAAAAAATCAAGCAGATATAAAAAGGGCCAAGTCCTTTCTTAACCTCTTTACAAAACGAGATTAAATTGCTTTAATTGTGTTTGAAAGCACGTGGATATGAATTTTATTTGTCGTAGTCAAATAGATAGTGGAGATAATAAAAAATAGAAATGATTTTTAGAGCAGTGAACAAATGTTTGTAAAAAGGAATTGTGTGAAATTTAGAAAATTATGAAACTTAGAATAAACACACATTCACACACCCATGCACATGAGATGCAGAGAATTGTATTATTGAAGAATTTTACTATTATTTATTTTTTATTTTTCGATGTATGCTATTGTCTTTCATTAGTTGTATATTTCACCTGTTTCTCTTAGTTATTATCTTACATTATTTTATTCTAGCTTTTAATTTATTTTTTAACAATTACGTTTAGCGCATTCTCTATTGTAATATTACAAAAATTAATTTAGACAAGCAAAATCAAGTGTCTATCAAGTTGCCAGTATCGAATCTGAAAGACTGATGATGGTGAAATTTAAATATCGGTTTTACGAAGGCTAAGGAATCGGTTGCTGAAAAGAAATGACACCGCGAAGGAAATTAGTGGCTTAATTTAAAAGGCAACGTGTTGGTTTGTTTGAAATATTCTTCAAACATGTCATTCGTGATATTGCCAAGTATTACATCGGTGCTTTGAATAGAAAATAGAGTCGGACGAGGATGTACCGAGATTGTAACACGTTACATGTTTGATTTAAGATAGTTTTGCAACGTCTACATGTATGGTTGGGGCTCGTGTTTGCTTACGATATTCTCTTTGCGTCAGACGCTAAGGTCAGCTCTATGGAAAATGTTGGGACGGTTTGTCCATACACAATGTATGTTAACTGTTTAATGTGGAAAAATTGAAATTAATTATGCAGCCTCTTAATAGTTTCCTCCAAGCATCCAAGATTATTTGTTAAGTTTGACGTGTAGCAATTCATGAAGAAATTATTTGCATAGACCAGCAGATGTAATAGAATTAGACATAGATTTAATTACTCATTAGAAAACAATTTGATCTTCATAGAAATTACTCTTACGTTTACTTTAATCGGCCACTTATTACAATGCAATATTTTATGCGTCCATTCGGTAAAATACAAATTTTGTCATTAATTAAAAAACTTGTACTATTTTTATCAACACTTTACATAACGTTTTATGACAAGCTCAATCGATTTAGCAATTTCTAAATATGCCACGTACGTAGGTAAAATACGTGGTACGCCCTTTTCTATATTTTAAAAAATAGATATACAACATATATACGTTTCCCGAAAATGCAAAATAAAAAGCGCATTCTACTAATCAAACAGAACAGACAAACCACTCAAAAGACAAGCTTCCACGTATCTAAGTTTCATTCCGCTACTTGCGTTTTGAAAAAACGTGCATTTGCATGAACATGCGTGTTACAAGCCATAACATTAAATGTATCCGGAGCTATTAAACTCGCTTAAAAAAAGTGTGTCATTTCGATATTCTTCGTCTGTTTGTTTCACAAAGGATCGCATGTGCGGATGATTAGAAATCGTTTTCACAGATGCGTTTTCGTGTCGTGACGCTTGAGTTCGCGTTACGTGTAAAAGCGAGCCGAGCTGCATAATAGAATGACGGACTCACAATGTGCCTCGTCTACGATTTACAAGGGCTGGCGAGGAGAGTGTTAAGTGAAAGTCAGGTAAAATCGCTGACCACGATGCTCTCCGACCCTCCATTTGTCTCGACGCAACGCTGAAAGCCCCGCGTATCGCGCAACGAAATTTACGAAACGTATTATACCTGTGCACGCGGGCAACGCCCGACATCAATGCTACGTACCTACCTATTTCTCCCTGAGTTTTTAGTCGATTTATGAAAGTGGCAACAACGAACAGTATCTTTGGTACAGCCATGGAATTTTGTTTGCGATTCAGACGTGTTTGATAAATTAGACGAGGACGAGTGGGTGGAATAAACAAATATTCGGGATTTCTTTATATTCAGATTATGGTTTATAGATGGGAAAATGTTTTTTGATTGGCACATCGAATGTTAGTTTGCCTTAATACGAAATTTCACTTGTAATACTTCTCAGCGATTTATAGTATCATTTTTCGTTTTTCAACATTGTTCGTGGATTTGCTTGATGTTTTCTTTATCGTTATTTTTTTACACGTACGTTCTACGATTTTATGGAATCTAAAAAAATTGAAATACTTATAATATTTTAATGAAACATAGCGCTTGATTTTTAGTAGATTAATCTTGGTGGTTCGAGTTACGTTTAATTATACATTAAAAATTTGCACATGACAGTAACATTGATACAGACAAAATTTATAACTTAAACTATACTGTGTGTACTAAGAAGATACTAAGAAAAAATTTATGAGAATAAAAGAAGGTAATAGCGACTTACAGAATAGTTATAATAACATCGAATTATAAACCTAAATATTTATTTATCAAATTGATGCAATAACTAGAAGTGATACGTCAAAATATCCTTTTATCTAACTATCAAACATTTCTTCAATTTTACGAAGTAGGTATCATGAACCAAATTCTGCTTCCTCGAACGTAACACTTCATCCCTAAAGCTTATTTATTCTCTTCCTTCCCCTTACACTTACCACTAAAACGGGATAAAAAATAATTAGAAAGTGGAAGAGACAAAATGACCAGGTCCACCAAATCCACAATCTCACGTATCCTCGACGAATACTATACTGGCTTCAGCCAGTTTCTCGCGTGGACGTGCACGAAATCGTTTTTCTCGTTCATCCCTTTGAGGGAAGAAACTAATCCACGGGATCGCACGCGCGATTTCCCACTTCCTCCATCGTCTGCCTTGATTTCTTTCTTCCGCTGGGTGGTCCACTCTTTTACGATTCTAATCCCGAAAGGCATTATCCGCGCCACGACTGTCCCCGGGACTTAAAGGTCCGTATTGTCCTGGACCCAGAGTAAAGATCCACCCTCGGACGCCTCTTCTTACTATGGCCTAGACCCGACACGTCGAGGTCTTCCGACGCGTGAGCAGGCACGTTACAACCGTGAAACGATCCGTAATTTGTCATGGATAGCCTTGTCCACAACTGTCTTGTCACGTGTCCTAAGAAATTGTTAAAATGTGTTTCTAGGATCAATGGACCGTTTTGTAGATATGCATGGACACTGTATTACCGCTTCTTTTCGACGTACAACTGGAGATCTCCGCGCGTCTGATGGATTCGCTTGAGTGTCTTTGTTGAAGTTGTATAAATATGTTCATCGTCGATTCAATCCTCTGAATTTACATATGGAAAATTAAAAAATTGTCTAGCAATCATTATCACATAAAGACTCTATCAAAAATCATTATTATTGCTAATTCTTTCAATAAAAGATATACTTGAAAAATATATTAAACACGGAAATTTCATGAAGCATTTTCACTGTATCATACGAACTGCCTCTACAAGATTCCTTCGCCTAATCATAAATCGATCACGAGGAAATCCGTTATCAGAATCGATATCGATTCACGAATTTCCGGTAACGTGTTTCATATTCTCTCTGGTTAATCGACTGTGGACACGTTGGCCTGTCAAAAAAGAAAAAAAAAAGAAAAAATCGGCCGAAGCCAGAAAAATCGTGGAGTTCCCAGGAACCTAACTGTTCCATAGCCCTAATATTTGAGCAGATCTCTGGTTTCAATCGAAAATCAACAACGCTAGCAGCAACAAGAGAACGGAAGAAAAAAGGAGACAGAGAAGTCTCGTTTCGATCGACAATTTTCAGTTTCACCCTGAAAAGAGACGACAAGAAAAGAAAGGGAGAAAGAAGATGAAGAAAAAAAATCATGCGCCCTAACGGATTCCAGTGTGAAAGACGATCGAACAACGGAGGGGCGAAGGTAAAATGGCCGATCTGGTCCATACAGAGAGAACGAACACCGGTTAATAACGGAATTATTGACGAATGAAAAATAATTAAATTAAAATTAAAAACATACATACAGAAGAATATAGAGATTCATGAAACGTATTTTGCAAGACATTTTGAAATTTCAATAGTACTAATGCAACTGTCATGATCATCGGATTGTGGATTTCTATGTATTTATGGGAAATTGGAAGATGGATGTATGTATTAACAGGCAAAAAGATATAAAATATGCAAGGTAGAATATTCGTTATAATATCGAATAGGGAAGAGGTATCTCAATCTGAATTCTATTTCTTTAGTTGTGTTCCAAATATGTACAGAAATATAAATTGTACGTAAAAATTCACAGCTTAATGATAAATATGCAACACTTTTACAAATCGTTATACACATTATTACAGCAAAGAAAGTCTTCATCTACGTATTTAACAAAAAATTATTCTGATGGCTGAAAATTCATCATTTCAAATTTGTAAAATCTTCGTGTGAAAAATGACGAATCGATTACTTCGACTACTCTTACAGTTCTAACATTGGAGAAGAAACTCCTTCATCTTTTCTTGTTTCGATACATCTTCTGGTGCCCATTCTCTTTCCTCTCGTGATTATTTCCGCTTATCTTTACGATATTTGCGTGCATTATCTGACGGCGTGTACATACGACCCAGGATTCCAGTCTGTTTGGAGGGCGAAGCCGCGGTTTCGTTTGCCAACGACGAGAGAAGTTCGTTAGGGACCTCTTTTTCTTTCTGTTTATCCATGTCAGAGGAATTAGTTCGGTCAGCAAAGAAATTGCCTCTTCTGCATAGCGAAGCTCCTCTTCGAACCGGGAACAGTCTTTGACCCCCTTCTTCGTTCTTCTTCCGGCAAAGAGAGAAGAGCAGAGGGTGTCGAGGTGAAAAATAACGTCTTCTTCACCCTCCTGCTTCAACCACCCCTCGACTCGCGCCGATTCCTCGCTGTTACGAGGACGTTACGTCGGTAATTAGCATAGTCATCCACAGGTGGTTGATCGTGAAATATATCGTCGAGGTGTATCTATGTATACAGACAGGAAGAGAAAGAAGCTGGTTACGATGAAACGAAAGTCGAAAGAGAGAGAAAAAGTCTGACGCGCAGGGTGAATCTGCCGTGGAATAATAAGGACTAAGGGGATCCCGTGGTGGATAATCGACGCTAAGGACGCTGGCTTAAAGACGTCTTCGCCGAATAATTCGCTGTCTAGTTCACTTTTATGAATATTCCGCTGGATCTTGTTCTGTTTCATCCATTTTCTTCTTTTTCTTTTCGTCATTTTAGAAGTAACACGATGAGTTACAGAGAATTTTGAGAACGCGTTATTCGTGTTTTCTACCTCGTAAAGATTTCATCGTTTTAATTTTATGAGCCAACGAAGCTTCGACAAATTTATTTCTTGCTCTGACACGGTTTTATAATTCCAAAAAATGCGTATATGATAAAACAGACTTCGCAATCTCCATTATGATTCTTCTTTTCGTTTCCTCGATATGAACGAAAGATCCGTGTCAAATATTTTTAAAAGAACTACGTTGCAACAAAATTGTATTAAAGCCAGAATTCAACACGTTCATACAATACCTTACAAATTCTTTCGAACGATACTGTGCCCAACAGTGCCCGATTCAAAAAATTCGCGCACGTTGACCTCACGTTCACTCGTCGTGATAAGATAAACGGTGAACCGTCGGCTCGAAAGGAGCGCACCGTAGGTAATCAGAAAAGGAGAGAGTAACGGGTGTAGGGTACGAGGGAAAAACGCTGTTTTTTTTCGGGAATAAAGAACGGGAATAAAGTCTGGACGATGCGCGCACTTCGTTTGAAGTTAATCGGGACGTGAGATCAGTCTGCACTGGACAGCCCTCATGCGTCTCTCTCGCTCTCTTCCTATTGAAAAACCGTTATCTGATAGGATGCTTTGTTTTAAAGTGGACCCGTTCATTGTCGAAGGCACGGACTTGCCTCCGCTTCGACGAACGGAGACGCGTTTCCCTCTATAAAATTTCCTTTATATTTTTTTTTTTCTTTTTGGTCTTTAATTTCACCGGATATCGGAGTTGAATATGCGGCTGTTGTGTCGAGTACTTTCAGAATGGAGCGACAATGTAATTTATTGAACGAGGCTTAACGATAAGTGGGTTTACTTTGTTTGTGGCGTGAATATTTTCGGCTCGCAATTTTATTCAGTTCTGAGATTGTGATTTTTCGTTTGTGGAGGTTGGAACCAGGTATTTTGGGTTTTTAAGTGTATACTGTAATATTAACATTGTATTTTATATTGTTAATTATGTGCTGTAGCATGTCGAATGAGATATATCAGACGCTAATGACGATCATTACATAAATGAAAGAAAATTCACGTAATAATTCGATCTACATCGAGTACTAGTTTTTACGTCCATTTTTGGTAATTTTCGCGTGCATTCGGTATATAACAAAGAGTACAAAACGTTAAACGACATTATCAAATATCGAGAACAAAGTGTCACTTTTTCTCAACAGCTTCCAAAAAACAACGAAGTCTTCAGACGCACTAAAAGCAATTCTCGCAAGACAAGAACTTCTTGAGCTCATTCCCATTCGCTACAACCATTCCCCTACATTCCTATGTACGTCTAAACTTCGTGACCCTAATTTCCCATACTACCAACAAACATCCTTCGTAACTATCAATCTACATGTCTGTATGTACACAAATAAAGGGAAAAGAGGCAAAACTCCTTCACAAAATTCATCGTTTACTAAAAATCCAAATTTAAGTACCCTCGAAACACGACTAACCGTAAATAATTAATAGTAGAAACACAACGTGCGAAAACACCAACTAATGGTAAAAAACTAGGAAAACATGCCTAAATCAGAAGAAAAGAACAAAAGTTCATAAAATTCGCCATTCGTTCGACCATCCTCGAGAAGTGATTTGAGTCAGACCTACGTAATTATCGATATTATGATAACAAATTAAGCGTTAAACAAAAGTAATTAATAGCAAGAACACATTCCGCAATCAAGGACGCACAGACGTCAACCATGGTAGAAGATGGGTCATGCACAACGAATGGAACAGCGATACGCGGAATCCATGGCGTGTAAATCAACGAAAATCCCAGGTCTAGGCTGTTAGACGGACGTTTTTGCGTGCAACGGTAACGAGGCGGTGTCAGGAGGAGGCACGCGGCGGCCAAGCCGGGCCAGTTTCTCACAGACCCATCGGTGACTTTCTCTGTATAGACGAGAGCTGGATTTTTCTGCCGAGTATTCGTATAGGTCGTGGCACGGGGTCAGGAATGCCCTTAATAAAGTAATCACACCGCGAGTATCCGCGGGACGAGGCGCTCGTTAGGCGGAATAATACCACTTTCCACGGAGGTGGGAGCTCGGACCTTTGCTTGCGCGTATGCTAATTTACGCGCGTCCTTCTTCCGTTTTATTTTTCTTTCTTTGTAACTTTTTGCAGAGAAAGGGCATGTTTACAGGATAATGTTGCCGGGTAATAATATTTTACGAGTTTTGTATTTTTTATCGTGAATCTTTTATTATCTCTTACGAACATTTAGGAAAGTCGTAATGTATGCAGTGGTCGTAAATGAGGATTATATTGATGTTGTGAGATTCTGATGTTCGTGCAGGTTAATATCACCTATATCAGGTATATCACCTATTATCGGTTCATTTTTATCCTGAAAAGAGAAACTTTTTTGTAATATTTGTACATTTTGGGCCAAAGTTTTGTGTATTTATGTATTTACAAGGAAGACGATATTGTATCTTCGAAAGAAAATTTTTCAGTTTCTTATCCGATACTCAAAGATCATTGTATCGTCCATCTGCAAAAGCTCAATAAAGTCATCGTCCGTTGGAAACACGTCGCGTGTGACCATGTGTCACCCGTCTCCATTACGTGCTGTAGTAACCAGCATCTTAATAAAAAGATCATGAACGTTACGTCCTAAAGAAGAGAAAAGAACGAAATGATACACGTTGTTCACAAGTAGTTGGCTGATCAGGGAAATAAAGAATTTTGCGGATACACCTTGATAAGTGCCATTGAAAGCGCGTGACGTCCAAGTCTGTTGACTATTAACATTAATGAAACGAAGTGTGTATAGCCTTATACCGAGCCTTCTTGGTGGCTGAAGATGGAACGAGCGAAGATCTACGATAAGAGACGCGCTAAAGCGGCACACGTTGTTGCTACCTGTGCGCGCGATGGTAAAGAAGGAGAATCGTGTTCCGGTCACTCACGGCCTTTTCGAAACTGTTAGGTTTCCCAGCTGCTTTCTCGCTTATAATACGCTCGCCGATTGGATAACTCGCGCGCTCCATCAGCCGGCCTCCGCTCTTTTTTCGTCGCGCATCGGGCTAGAAAATGTCAATGTTGTCGCACACAATCAAACGGCTCGACGTTGCGTCCTGCGCGCGGCGATCACGCGAATCTGATAATAGCGCTTGTTAGCGGGTAATTAAAACGATATCCTACCTATTCTCTATCGTGGCTGGCGATTCAACGCGTAAATTCGTTTGGGATTTTGAGAAAAATTTGATTGGAAATTTGGCATTTTTGGTATTGCAACGAATAAGATGCTTTTATTGTAGTAATTTCTTTAGGTTTTGTGACAGTATAGGATTTAATAAGCGAGGAAGCTATCTTTTATATTATCTTTTTTCTAATAATTATTCTGCTTGAACGTATTTGAAATTTGGAAGATTCGCGCGTTATTTGGCAGAGGTAATTTTGAAAAGAAAGAGAGATAATTAGGTAGCTTTTGATAGCTCGATACCTAGAGATCAATACTGAGGAAGGTAACTATGTGATTACCATTTGTCATTAAGAATTAATTTCTGTTTTTAAAGAAAGCGAAGTTTTCGTAAAAAATATTTAGAGCAATCACCTTTATCTGATTTCCGTAAAATTTCTTCGTGAAAAAGTAATATTTTTACTGAATATTCTTCAACATTTGTTATAGATAAAAGTAATAATAAGAATAAGACGAGAATCATAGTCATAAGGAGATATTTTTAAAAACTGTAAAATAATAGTTTAGAATTCTGGAAAGTTTATCTTAAAATTTTATTTGGTAGCCTTACTATTTACCACGTGGGAAAGAATTCGAACGTTCAGTATGTTAACAGAAAGACTAGATTTACTACTTAACTAATTTGACATGATTTCCTCCTTTTCACCAGTGGTTCATTTCAATACAATTTTTTAACGAAGCATTCCTGATCACCGACATATGGGAACATCTCTGCTTCCATTGATTCAAACAACACGCTCTTCAGACATTGCTCCATTAAAATTCATACGGCCCGAGTAATTACATAATTATATCTTAAGGTTACATTATATTTCCTTCAGACATGTGAATCTTTGAAAACTGCAATAATCAAGCAAAACATCTCTCTATCTCGAGAACATCAAAACACAAACGCTGTAAGTTATATTTTACAACAGTATTGTTAAGAAAATAAAAAGAAGAACCATTCAATATAACACATTCCTTTTTCAAATCATTTTCTTTTCATCCATGTCTGAGAAAAATTATACTTTTCGAAATATAATTTCAAATTTGTTGCACAATTTACTGTTAGTATTTAATCGAAACTCATAATTATACTCTAATGCAGTACTTTATTCAAGTTTGAAAAATGAATAGAATACCAGATCGGAGATATCGTATAAGATTTAAATTTCATCATCCAGAAATCTGTGTTCTCCGTTCTACCTTCTCCTATTTTTTTAAATTATTCGTGTCGTTACCTCTTTAATTTGAAACACTAGAAATTTTCCTAATCCAAATTCATAAAAAAATCTATGCAGAAATTAGTACAAATATATATCTCGCAGAGATCATAAAAGTATTTAAATAGCCAATTATATATTAATAAGCCAGAATATTCAGTGGGATCATAGTTAACGCTTATTATATGTACAAGATAGTTATTCATACTGTGTATGAACCACGTACAATTTTAAATTGATTTCGAATTTGACCAATATAATCGCGGCAATCGCGTCTCATTTCTCAAAAAACAGGTTATGTTCCGTATCTGGTCAAAAATACACGTTGTCAATGTTCAATTCTCAGTCAATTAGACTCTTGGTGGATTAATTGTGCTCGTTTTATCCTCTCTGGAAACTATGATTAAAATATTCAAATTATCGTATCTCCGCCACCGTAAATTGTCTTTTATCCTTTATCATACGAACACAAAGGAGGCCAATGTAGCTTGGTTTCGCAACAAAGTCGCAGGATCTCGCGCGGGCAGCTCGCGACGTCTTCGCTGGTGCCCGGGGCTCTCTTGTCGATCGGAAAGGTTTTCACGGTGGTCCCCGCGCGGTCGTTCGCGTGGAATCGGTCGGTGGCGCGCTCAGAGGTCGTCTGGTGAAATGGCCGCGGACGGTTGGTCTCCTCCGCACTCTTCGGGTCCTCCTCGGTCGCGGAGGCACACAGGAGGCGGCAGGAGGATGTGAGGGCGTGAGACTCCTTGAGTGTGGGAGAGTACAAGGCGCATTGTGGAAGTCGGAACGCCGACACCGACGTCTAGCTGCCGTATAACGCGAGTCCTCGTTGCAAAGAAGACCCCCCTCTCCTCTCTCTCTCTCTGTCTCTCTCTCTCTCTCTCTTTTACTCTAACTAAACTCTACATCAACGTGAGAGGCCGTGTGTACCGGGATATACCCGTGTTCGAGGAGCACAGAGTCTTCGTTTCTCGTGTGAACTGACCACCATGGGTCACGTACCTATTATCATTTCCCGCTGCCTAAGCGGAGGAAAGAATGAAATCTAGATCGCCGGAAGCCGCTCATAATTAACGCGCCGCGAACGAGACGAAAGAGGTAACGTGGAACTATGGCGTGCAGAGTCCACGCTGGTTGCACGTCCACGAGGAGTACAGGTCGCGGAGATAGGAGGAAATAGAGAAAGAGCTATGGTTGTTTTGATAGAGTAAGAAAGGTAGAGGAGGGAGGAAAGGTTGGGAAGGAGGCAAGAGGAAGAAGATATTCGCACGTGGACCCTGGCTGGCTTCCTCCTCGCCGTTTCAGCCAGCCCGTTAACGCCGCTCTTAATGAACGCTCAATAACCAGAATCCTCTCTTAGGTCGCGTTCGAAGTTCGACTACAAGGCCGTTTAATTATGGCTTGGATAATCAGCTGGATCTTTATTTCCGGCTATTCGGGTAAGATACTTGGGAAAAAGGATTTTCGAATTTTTGGTGGGGACAAGTGGTAATACGGAAGGGAATTTTTGCTTGAAGAATTTTGACTTGCAAGTGTTTCTTCTGCGCGACAAGCAGCAACTTTCTTTTGCACGACATTCATATTGCAAAACTTGAAAGTTTTAGCGTAGGTTTGAGTCTATTTATGAATATATTTTATGTGTTGTCGAGAAGATCGCTGGTATTTCTATTATATTACAGTAACACCAGATGCATAATCGTATGTTGAAATACAATCAACAGCGTGTTGAAACATTCCGCATATACTCAAGAAATTTTTGATTAAAAAATACATAATCCTACAAGTAAGACACTCTTTCAAATCCTATTCACAATTTCATATCCGTACAAGCCTCAATCGTCCAGAAACCGTGCCCAACACACCTGAGATCGCAAATCTATTCGCAAATCAAGAAAGAATCGCAAAATGTGACTGTTGATAGTATGTAAAGGGTTACGTGGTCACAGATTCGACGGGTGTTTTGACGAATTCGGTGTCGTCGAGTCGTGCAGCTGTTGTTTTGTTGCGCAAGTAAGCGAACGGACAGAGCTGCCTGTAGGGGATTGTCATGGGGGTGTCGGACGACGCGTCGTCGGTCCGTCTGTCCGTCTCCTCCGTTTGCTGAAAGGGTTCCTGTTATGCTCCGGGTTCACGCATGTGGAACTGAAAGCCGTCCATGCTGCACTCCCATTATATCACCTACCACCTTGGTCCACCCCCTCGAATACATATGGCCTTTCGGGCTGCATGGGGGCACGTCATCTTGCAGCTTGCGCAATGATCGGGAGAATACTCTCTTCTTTCGTCTGTTTCTCTCTGTTTCGCTCGTTTGGGACACACGTTCACGCGTTCGAAATCCATTAAGTCCTGGAACGAGAGTCGTCGCTCTTTCTGGTTATGGAGATTTAAGGGTGGATTAAGAATGACGATACAGTTTTGGAGATTCTGAACTACATACGTGATGAGAATGTTGGTTAGAAGATAGCGGAGATTTGTTTGTTTCTTTGGTTTTTTAATACCCTTGAATGATTGTTGGCGTTGCTTTAAAGGGAAAAGAGGCGGATTGTGTAATTGGATAAGTAATATAATTGAATTTTGTGCGTGTGTGTTGCCTGTTTGATTTATGGTTAAGTGTGATTTGAATGTATGAATGATTGAGAAGAAACTAAAATTCACGCATATATTGGTTGTAACTTATCAGAATTATTTAAACTTGGATAATTTCAACGGTGAATATCCTATAGCACGAAATGTATCGTAAATTCAGATAAAAATAAAGTCAGAGGTAAAAGACTTCGCTAGCAATTAAAAATTGTAACTCCTATATGTAGAAAAGCATGCTTTTACCCGACTAAGTTGCTCATACCCGATAAAATAATTCTAGTAAGAAATCAATGTCCAACCATCCCCCAAAATACGATCGCATCACTAATCGATCAGTGTACGGTATTGAGCGCGTGGTTTTTCGCGATTCAGCGGAAAAAATACATTTGTCAGGGCGTTCACAGAAGCCGGAGGATCTTTATCTCCCGTGAGATTAATTACTCCGCGAGTCGTAGGCGAATAATTAATTAATGTCGGGAATAATGAAATGGACCGTCTTTGTTTTTCCGCTGACCCGGTGTCGGACGACGAGTAACCAAAGGATCAGGGCTTATATTGACCCTCGAGCTGACCGTCGACCTGCGAGGATTAAAGCGAATTTACACTTTTACGCTGTGGATACGCATGTCAAATGATTCAACGAACGTAAAAGTTTCAACTACTTGAATATTCTGGATTTCTTTCTTTTGGTTTTTAAATCTATATAAGAATTTTTTAATTTGAACTATGGAAGTTTTGAACTTTAAAAGCTTTGCAAATTATTAGAATCTTTGAAGCTTATATACGTGGTTAAATATTATATTGTCCAACAGCTGGAATATAATATTTATACCATTTCAGTAGATGAATTCATTTCGCTAGATTTCGAAACGCCAGCCATCGAGTTAGTAAGTTTAGCCCGAAGCGATTTTATCTCAAGAAATTTTAACTTGACAAAACTAATCAAACGATCCTTGCAACTTCCACTGCGAATGAACACGAATATTTCTATCGAGTGTCAACAGCCACTTCCATAAATTTACTTTTGCGCTTTAAAGTACTACGACATCCACCTGTTCTTCTCGACACCCTGCAACATCGTTACTATTTTTTTTTTCAAACACCATTGTCGTTATTTTTTTTCCTTCCACACGAACATCACACGGCACGTTGATTCCATTGTCGTGTTCGTTCGAACGAGGAATTCTCGGCATCGAATTCGACAAAAACGTCGCACCGTGAGAGACACGAGGTCTTTCATCCCGTAGGAGCATCCTGTGCCTATCGTTGTCGGTTACCAGAGTCGGTCGTTTTTTTTCTCATGCTGTTTGCAAAGGGTTACGTTACGTTAGTGGGACACCTCGGGTCCTATGCTAAACAGGGGCAAGAAAAAAATATTAATAGCCATCCAGCCTCCGGGTTTTTTCCCTGCGCCCATCCGTGGCACCCGTGGTCCTTTCTCCGTGATGCTGGCCCAGAGTTACCCCTATAAGCGGCCCTTGTGCGGTAAGATATAGCCGTGATAGCGAGCCAGAGGCTTTTCGCCTCGAGGGATAACGAATTTCTACTGTCTGTCTGTGGGACCGACTTACAAATGAACAATCAGGCGAGATATCGTAATTTGGCGTGGTTACGGATGAAAGAATTTTAATTTGAATGATGGAGGTTGGAAGATTAGGAAAGGGTTTGTGTTGTTAAATTGTTTCCCGTTTTTGAGGAAGCGTACAGATATATTTATTGATTTGGAATGAAATGAAAATTTGACTTACTTTTGTTCTAATCCATCGAGCTAATTGATGTAGCTTTTATTTTATTAAATGACATTATGTTATTTATCTAAGTGGATGGAAATTAAATTACATTATTGAGTAATATAACTTACGCAGAATATTGTATAATTTCGTTTGATCCAAAAAGAGAAAAGCCTTGTCATGGATATCATTATCCATCGTTTATAGTTATTTTTCAGTGTTAGAACCTAAACGTAGGCATCAAAGCGCTTGTTTTAGTCCTTAAATTATTTATTTTATAAAGAGTTCTATTACTCACACTTCACATGAAATATAATTTCTCAACGTTAAATTGAATAACGAACCACTGTGTCCACATCCCAAAATCTGCATGGACCACAGATTTTCCGTTCTTTCATAGACCCGCAGGGTGAGCTTAACGTATCATTACAACGAAGGTCAACGCCACCACCGCGTGGTAATTTGACTAAGCCAAACGAGCAGGGCATTCACGATCGCACACGTTTCCACGAGGGTTTTCCTGTCTCTTTTATTGCGCAAAATCAATCGATCGCTATGACTAGAATCGTCCTAGCCTTCGCATATGGTCAAACGGTCAAAAAAGAGGGTGGCCTGGAAAAATGACCAAATAGACGTGACTGTGCTGCGTGAAAAAGTCACCACTCTCAATGGGATATTTGCGCCCATTGCGTGCACTCTGTTGTCAAAATCGTGAGTTTTTTCTGTGGAAATTGTATATCCTCTGATTAGATAGAAAAAAAGAGAAATAGGAAGTGGGGAAAAAAACTGAATGAGAAATGGGAATTGAGATATTGATGAAAATGTTCTTTGACACTTTTGTATTAATTTATGCTAATAAAAGTGTTTTTTGTGAAATAAGTTATTGAAAATAAACGTTACCGATACAATAGATTACAAATTTCAATTTTTATGAATGTAATTAAAGCGATGAAACCTAAATAGAGATTTAGGAGATTAGGATTTAAAGAAAAATCAAGTCTTTAATTTCAACGTAGCTCGCACTTCAAAAAAGACGGTGCAAAAATTGAAAATTTAGGCTATCGACAGTCTTTGTCCATCTAATCCATTTCAACGAATAAAGGAAACTTCATAAAAGATTTCGTGAAAATTTCAGAGTTGCAGAAAATTCGGGAGCGGCGAGTGATCTCGTACGAGCAACTCGGTTGTAACGAGAACTCTTTGCTTCGATTCTCCAGGCTTCATTCTTCCAGGGCGTCTCTTTGAGAAGGGCGCGTATAAATCTTGCCTGCAAACACGGCTACAGCCACGGTCTCGAATTTCACGTGAGTAATTTTATAACCGTAAATCGACCTTTCAACGATCTTTCGCGAAGCGAGACAACGAGGCAAGAAGCATGAAAGCTGCGAGCTTAGAAAAACGAAGGAAATCCTCCAGGAAAAAAGAAAGAACTAGAACCAAGAAAACACTTCCTCTTTCTGTCTCATCTCTCTCTTATATCTTCTTCTTTTTACGCATACAAAACTGGTGCAAAAACCCGTGTGTATAAATCGTGCGCAAAAACGAGGTTAGGAGCGGTCGGGCCCTTAATTTAGTTAATTTAGATTTTATCCGTTAGACGACAGAAGAAAAAAGAACACCGTACGATTCTTTATTCCGAAAGAATGAAAAAAAATAGAAAGGAAAAGAAGAGAATAAGAGAAGAGTTGGTTGCGTCGTATGAAACTCACGAAGGGGTTAAAAACACCCCAATGGACCAGTATTATTATATACTTATTTAAGACCCTGCCTCTACGGTCCCCGAACGGGACGCTTTTTACCACGATGGCCCGCATTATTTTTTTCTCTCCTCCCGTTGTCTCTATCTTCATCCCTCCGCCTCGGTTACTACCCCTTGCCCTGTCTCGTATCTCTCCACCCTTCTCCTCTGTCGTACCCAGGCTTCCTAATCTTTTTTATGTACCACCGCTTTATTATAATCAGTGTGAAATGATAACCGATCGAGATACATCACGGTTATGGTGTCTTCTGCGTTGTTTTTCTTATTGCAAAAACTAAGTTTTCATGGTATATATGTATGCGTAGATACATAGAAGATTGTATATGTGTATACATTAGTTGGGTGTAAGAAAAAAAGTCGCAGAGGCTGGCGTGGTGGTTAAAGGGTAAAAAATTTACGGTTTTAAAATCACGCGAGAAATTATTATGCTCGGCAGCACCATGCCCCTTTTTCACGCAAGATTCGTTAACTTTTTACCACCGCTCACCCTTATCGTTAATCGTAGCTTCTTCATTTTTTATTTTCAAACACACTACATTCGCCTCTACTCTTCTTAATCTTCCTTCATTTTTCAAAATTTTCCCTCTTCCGCCAAACCGTTTCAGCTTCCTGAAGAGAGAAAATAATCCCTCTCTTTAAACCGTCCCACAAATTCTCACGTCGAAAAAACTTAACCCCAAACTGAAAAGGAGGAGATAGAAAAAAAAAAACAAGAAAGTGTGACGCGACAGAATCTGCAGAAAATCCTCTTCCCCGTATCTTTTTTGCAAAACCTTGGTATATACGTGACTTGACGCAACGGAAGAGGGGTAGCGTGCCGGGGGGTGACTTTCGGTGGACATGTGCAATTTGACCTGTTGACCTCCGTGGCGCGGCGCTAGGGGCGAAATGTATTTGGGGTAAAAATAATACAATTTACACATAATAGGGGAGAAGCGGGGCAGCGTATTCAAATGACGCGCGCACGTGGACCAGCGGGAGAAGATGCACCGTTAAGAAGAGCGGGGATCAGCAGGGGGTTGATGAACAATGCACATCGTTCGATCGATCGATACCAGTTCGACTTCGATCGCTCATGAATACGAAACAAACGCAATTTCGTCTCGTCCACCGTGTTTTCCCTCTCGTAGTTGTTTCGCTGTGGTTTCTACGTCGACGAAGTGCTTCTCTAGTTAAGGTTGAAAAAAAAAGAAAAAGAAAAAAAGAGAAGAGACGTCGACGGATTTCTCACGATATCCTCTCAGCTGGCCCCGCGTAAAAAATCGCCGACTGAAATCTGTGGATTCTCGGGGAATTTTTCAGCGGGAAAAAATGCCCGAGTCCGCGATTTCCCACGGGCAAGCAGTTTTTTCTCCGCAAAATTCCTTGACACTCTGCTTCGCGATCAACGGAGCTGGATGACGGATAGCGTCGATACCTCGATGATCGAGAGGTTCGTTATTTTTCTTCCTCTTGGAGATAATTGGGAAATTCGAGTGGTGAATCTTTTTTATCGAGGCAATTGGAATTTCCATACGGATATTATTTTGTAGCGCGTCGAACGTTATACATTGGCAAACGAATTGTAATTGTAAAGAAACTTTCATTTTTGTTGATTTCGTGACTCTTACATCGCTTGGTGGCTGAAATGAAGTATTTTAATAGGAAATGGTCGAAGAAGCGTATCACTTGATAAATTCCGGAATACAAGCTTTTTGAAAATAAGTATAGACAAATTTTCAATGTCTTCCTTAAGAACGAATAATAATATTAAATAATAATAATAAATTGTTTAGATGATTAGTTTCATTTCATTAGTAATAGCCTACGTATTAATAACGTAATCATAACAGTACCATAGCGGTATCGTAATAATTTGAACATATTTCCATAATGGATTTAATTATGTAAAGAACTGAAATTTAAACACAAAAAGCGTTTTATTTTCTAAATATAATGATAAGTACTTCTAAATATCTGCTGCAGTACAAGACAAATCTTAATCATTGTCAACAGAAAGCTTCAAAGGGGCGATTGACCTAACTAACCTAGTAATAAAATAGGTAATTGTAAAAAGAATAGAACGTAATGTTTTGATCCCTGGAGCAGAGAGTTAAGGTTAATTAGCATAATCAGATATTGCGCTAGATCGAAGATAAAAGTGCGTAGCACAAGCTGCGACCTGACATCGTAATTTCTGGCTACAGGGAAAAGGTTGTACGATCGCCACTTGCCACATCGAAAGACCTGTAATTTCCAACGCGAAATATTCGTGCACGTACGTCTGCGTGAGGTTCCATGAAATAATTGGCCGTAAGCGGGGTTAAAAATCATAGTTTTTGATGTACTTGTGAAAACGGGCACACGATGAGTTTGACTGACTGGTGTATATAATTTTAAGTCACTATCCAAGTATCCAAATGATTGTTATGAAAGAAATTGTTTGGAATATTAATTTATAACAGTTAATGGAACTTTCTAGCGATAATTATTAGGAAGACTCGTGTACAATATTCTACGAAAATAAGTAACATAATTAATAAGATACAGATATTACATGATAACAAAAAGTGATATAAAGTAAAGGAGATAATTAGATGATCGTTACGCTATTTAAATACATTTAAAAATTTTTGACATAAGTAAAAGACGTTTTGAAATCATCGAAAACATCACAGACGTTAAAAATAACCAAGGAACGAGATTAGATTACAATTGAAAAGCGACAAAAGAATTTTTGGAAACTCCTGCATAATCTACATCTGCTTCATCATAAGATACACAGATATTATACAGAGATTCATTTATCTGTATCTCGTTTATTTGATCGAACTTCTGTTGCATAATGTAACAATTAAGTATAATCAAAAAGCTTATGAATGAATGCAGTTCCACCGTATTCGCTATGTAGATAATCCTTGAAGAAAGCAAATTTTCGATGAACTTCCTAAAACATCTACACACGTCCAAACTACGTTATGTAACAAGTAAAATTGTACAAAATAGCTCTATACCTACTCGGCACTATTCTCGAAGCGAGGATAAATCGGTTCTCCAAAAGCCAAGAATCTCGAAAAGCAGCCGTTCTTCGCGCCATAGATCCACCGTGTAATGGCTCGTGCTGCCGAGCGCGTTGCTATTTCTGTCCCCCTAGGTCCTAGGGTCTAGAGAAAAGGGGGCTATCCGCGTCTAGCGTTGGAAAATCCTAACATCCCTCAAGACTTGCCCCTCTTCCCCCTTTTGCTCTCTCCTTATCGAGTGCTTACCCCCGGCGTCGTGTTGCTCACAAGGCGAATCCGCCCATTCATTCTGACTCATCTGCCGTGCTCGTGGGCGTGAAAGAGACGGCAAAACACATCCGTGCCGCTAAATCCTAGCGGCGACGAAGATGTTACGTCGAACCGTTAGCCTTCTCCGGTGAAATTGTCGCGCCTACGCTGCCTTCCGTTTCCTTCGACGGCTGCATCGTGTTTGAGGAATCGGCCGGCTCTTCCTATTGTTCCACTCGCGCCAACCACAAGCTACATAGTTACTGGCTTTTGGATCTTTTAACCCATTACTTACATGCTTCCCATTTGGAAGGTTTACAGGGAGTTCGTATTTTTGGTAACATTGTGTTTGGAAACGTCAACCGTGATTTGTAAATGGAGATTCTTTTGTATTAAATAAATATACATTTATTTATCTATAATAATATATTTGTTTAACTGGAAACGATGGGGTATCTCGGGAAGGATTTAGGTTATCAAAAAATTGTTCTTACGTTGTTTGCTATTTAGAGATTATCTATATAGGGGTATATCTAAGAATAGATAATTTTTCTATAAGCGTAATAGCGAGAAGGATATCACAGACAAGCTAATTTTTTTTAAATGGAATTGCATTGCTGCATTCTTCTATTCAGAATATGGTAGCTTTGTTGAGACGTATGTAATGATCTGCCACATGGTATCATTCCATATATGCGTATAGTAAAATGTCGTGTATTAAATCCGAAAGAATCAGATCAATGCAGATCATTAGCTGAACTCTTCGTGATTGCATCGTCCAGTGTCGTCGAATTATATTTATTGTATATATTAGCTTCTTCAATAGAAAGATGGACATATGATAATCTTCTGTTACGAGGCAATTCCGTTTTTCTCTGAAATACGTAAGAAGATATATAATCTACGAGCGAAGAATTATCGCATCAAGTTTACGGTGGTTTATAATCGAAAGATAGGGAGGGATTGTCTCGAAGAGCGTATCTTTCCATCTCATTGTTTTATTTCATTAGAAAGAAACCACAAAGACAACCTTAGATCCGCAGTTTTAGTGGAATAGAGAAATTACGATCAAAGAAAGATAACCGCTAAAGAAGAGTATTACAAGAAAAAAAAAAAGAAACAAGAAAGAATATTTAATTTTCAAACGAGAAAACCATAATTATGTTAACAGCAACGAGCCAATATAGTTAATTCGATATCGTAAAGAACGAAGAAATAACGGAATATATTAATTAGGAGGAGGAAAATGGCTAATTAAAGAAAAGGAAGTAAAAGTGATCGTGGTGAAATAAAAGGAAGAAAGGAAGAAGAGTAGCTAATTAATTGCAGATCAGGCAAATGGAAAATAAAAGAAACGATGGACTGTAGAGAATAAGCGAAGACAAGAGAGGAATAATTGTGGTGAAGGTAGACTAAAAAGAAAATAATTAAGTGACAGCGTGGAAGGAGGACATATCGATTAAAGAAAAACGGAAAAGAAAAAAGCGAGAGTTAAACGTGGAACGAAAGAAATAACGATCGATGAATATTGATAATGTAGATTATTTCATGCAAACGCTGTATTATTAAAGTAAACTCACATAAATATTATTTTACCGATATTATATTTACGAATTGACTATTATTTAAAATTTTCATTTCTCTATTATCTTCTAACAATTCCTATTTCACATCTAACGATAAAACATTTCTTGAGCTATTAATAAAATTAATAAGGATCAACTAATTAAAGATTTATTTATGTTCTTTCGTTCAAAGATCCTTAATGTTCTTGATATCGTTGGAAATAACAGACAATCCAAATATTGATTATGATAGATTTTATATAGATAGTTTTCAAGCTTTTCAATAATTCTAGCGATTTAATCAGACAAGTAAGCGATATAAAAAATCCAAATGACATTATTAAAACAATTCGTCTGCACAAATTTAACTCTCCTTAATGAATAATACTTACACCAACCATCTAAATAATTAACAAAATTGTGTCAATATTTAAAGGAATTCAATTTCATAGACCGATCGATCAAACCTGTTCTACTTCTACTTTAGATGAAATAAAACGAGATTTGTATTTGATATTTAATGTTTAAATTAATTTTTAATATTCAACAGTTCCACCAGTCATATATACGTATATCAGTTCTATAATCATACGTATGTCAGTTCTATAATACCTAGATCACTAACTGAACTACTAACTGCGCCAGCTTTATTTCTATCCCAAATGAAATGCCAATCTTCTGCATTCTCTAGCTATTTAAAGGATGAACATGCATGGCATATTCGATCACTTTTCTTGCTTAAATAATTCCGTTAGTGATCAGATATCTATTCGTTGCTCGAGTAAAACTTTGTTCTTTATTTTTATTCGTTATCCGTTACTAGAATAAAAATTTTGCTCAACACTGCCCTCAAGCAACAGCCAAGCACACCTAAATAAATCAAGAAATTTACCACGCACTAAACAACCCCCTTTCACCTATAACAATCAACTTGATCGTCTAACATCGGCGGTTGCATCGGGACACCCGTTATCACGGTTACGTGCGCACACGTGCTTAGGTGTATCGCACGCGAATCCGATCTTCGATAATAAGCGAACCGTTTGCCAACGATAGAAAGCTGCATCGTTACGTGTATCGGCCCCCATGCATGCATGACTCTAAATACACACGAGAAGCAGGGATGTAGCGCGTACGTAGAGCATCGTCGCCGCGCACGTAGAAACGATATTTATTGCCTCAGGCCTGGAAACAATTCATTATTCCCCGGTCGATGGTAATTAGTACAGTCGAAAGGGCGCTCGAAAGTCACGTCTGCCTACGTTTTCGACTGTCTTGCGTTCCGGGGGTGATTTCCAAAGAGAGAACTATTAAAGGGTGGGGGAAAAGAGATTTCCCTCAAATCTGGCGAAGAAACACAGGCACACAGTTGTGATTTCAGTTTTCGTTTAGTAATTTCACATTTGTTTCCAGTGAATTATTATTGGGAGGAACCTCTGTTCGAATGAAATTTTATTCCGATAAGGGATTACTCAAATGAATCTTTGTTCCAGTAAAATATTATTCAAATGTATGTTTATTGGAATAAAGCAGCGATTCGTGTTTGCTGAATAATTCCATTTATTTGACATTTTTATTCGAACATTGCTCGAACAAATTTTTATTTGAAATTTTTTCCGAATTTTATTCTAGTCATATGACACGCATGATCTAGTAAATAATAATACGCGATGCGATGAAACGACACGGATGGATGATAGACGCTTAATTGAGGTCTTGCGGCCAATATATTATTATTATTACGGTCGTACGTAATTAGAATAAATCCTTGTCGAGAGCTGGCTTCATGGTGTACGATCGGTTTAGCGGAGAAGGAATATTTTTACATGAGCTTGAGGAGTTGTTGCAGCGATAAAAAAGTTGTGCATTCCCTATATTAAAATATAATGTACTAGGGATTAAAGACTAAACTCAAAGCATACCTTTTTTTTCAAAAAAATACCTAATTAAAAATGTTAGAAGATACCGTAAAAAAGTTTTGGTATTCCCACTGTTAAACAAACGTCCCGATCTATTAAATCTCACTCATCCATTTATCCACAAATCTTCGCCGTTGTCAAACGAAGTATCATCGAAGTTCCTCGTGATCCGTGATCGCATGCTATTTAGTCCACGGTTCGGTACCATGCACGAGGCTCGATTTCGACCAAAGACCAAGCTTAGCTGGCATTCTCTGCTTACGTTTTTCGCGGTGCTCCGAAGGTCTGGAGGTATTGACCGGTGGCCCTCTTGGTACAGCTCGGTACCAAGGCCCCTGTAAGGCGTACCGGGTATATGGCCATCCGTGCTGGCTGGCACCAACTATCGAACAAACTGACCAGTAGTCACGATATCCTGACGAAAGTTAACCCCTTACGCCACCTGTTCTCGCTTGCCTTTCAGTCGTCGGGATTCTAAATACCCACTGGACGTTTACTGGACAATAAACGATTGTCACCATTTAGTTTGTCAAGCCGATTTCGAATAAAATTTCCCACGAGTAAATTCGATAATTCGTTCAACTTTGACGCTTCTATTGTGAAATAGAATAATTCTGAAACATGCGTGGATGTTAATTTAGTTACGTATTTTACTGTGTTCGTAGTTGTAATTGTTCAACTTTTTAATGCTATAATTATAGCGGTACGAGATAAATTGAAATGAGCAAGATAGTAATGTCGTTTGCGATGTTAGGAGAGTCTTCGTAGATCCTGTAAAAAGGCAATTTTTACTGTAAAATTAGCGCGATCTGTTCCAAGGATAGCAAGAACGATTTCATTATTTTTGTACATCTTAAAAAACAAATACGTACGTACGTCATTCTATTTGGTTTATATTTACGGATGATCTAATTTGCAACGAACCGATAATTATTGATCGCAAGATATAGAATCTTAATGTTCCAATTTAATTTCTTCGTTTCTGTCCCCAAAATATTAATCGTTAAAGAGAGAACGTCTCGCAAAAATATACGTATTTCCTTCTATTCTTAAAACATTAAAACAAAACGCTCATCGCAGATCGTATTCTATTTCTTGTTCTCTCGCATAATATATTTAATAATATCACAATAATATTTTTAATATATGCCATAACTGCCATAAGGTTCTAACAAAATCGATTAGAAACCACGAGAAATCCGAAGGAAAATTTGTCCACTCTCGAAAACGCAGCACAATTCACGCGTACGTGTTGCGCGCGATCTGACCCATGAGAGATCGTCCTCGATCTGACCCATTCATCCCGAACGAACCTTAACAGAGACAGAAACCATTAAAGAAAGAAGAGAGCGTAGAGACAAGAAGGCGACAGTTGCGCAAGAAGGGGCGCAACGCTCCTTCTCCGATGGCATCGTTGGTAAAAGGGTTCGTAAAAAAATGATCGGCCAGGATCTAAGATATAAAAAAAGATTTGTCCCCCCATAGAGAGACGGTATCCTTTCCTGAGGGTAAGAGAACGCACGGTGATCATCGACGACGGGGGACGACGGTTTTTGCAGCTGGGGCCCGTCCCGAATTACCAACGAAAAGGATTCGGGGGTCCATTCTTCTGACCTGGACGAGTGAACTCGAAAGGACCTGCGTCCATGCAGGAGATGCATCTGACCTGCTTTTGCTTCATCTTCCTGCGCCACTCTTGCCCTCGATTCACGCGACCCAGACCCTTTTTCGTTCCTCCACTTATCGCTTCTTCCACCCATCGAATCCGCTGCCCTTTACGAACAGATTCTCTTCGTCCTTCTTTCGCTCTCTCGACATGTATCCCTTTGTGTATGTGAATCTTTTTTCTTCCGGGGACGTTATTGGGCCTATGATGTGCTTCTGATCCGGTATACGCTTCTTTTTTTATTGGCACCATGCTTGATGATACTTACGCGATTGATGGATGGTCAGGTTTTGGAATTAATTTCTCGGTTTTTTTTTATTCTTCGTTTTTAACACGCGGTTAGCGCAGGTTACACCGTTTATCGCGTAGCGAAATTTTTGACGCCTGCTGTAAAATTGTGTTTCTTAGGGTGTTAATCGAATTCTAATGTTTAAAGGACAAAAATACAAATTCAGAATTCTTTTCTTCCTTACATCTGATGCATTGTTTTATGAAGCTTATAGTAAAAGATACGTAATCGTAAATGACGTCGTGAATATATTTCGAAGTATCTTTCTTCAACCGAGGCATAGTTTCTTCCGGCTTGTTTCGAGTATCTAGTTATTCGATAAGACTTTCAAAAGTCTGCAGCTAATTACAATATTAAAATATTCATCTGTTGAATTAAAATATTAAGTAACATAGACGATAAACAATGTGACTATTACATCGGAACATACTCAACTAACACACATCGCTATTACATCAAACACGTTCATCTACCTAACGCGTATGAATACTAAATCAAAACATGTTCGTTCGACTAATGCATATAGCTATTACATGCAAATTGGCAAAAATTGAGATTTCTATCGAAAACAAGTACATAAATCTATATTAACAACGCTTGTGCCTAACAAAACCTAAGCAAAGATATTTCTTGCAAAAAGCCACCAGCTCGACAATACTATCGTTCCATGCAAAATTTACCTCGTCGAAAATCCTTCATTTGCAAACAATCTCTCGAGCATTATCACACGCTACCCCATTCATTGCCACGGCAAAATCAGCGGCAAACAAGCAGCCTCGCTTTATCACGCACCACTTTACGTTCCTCCGAGCTCTCGTTTCTGCCCGCTTCGAACGACGAATGTTTAACCGCCTTATCAGCTAGGCATCGTGAAGCTCCTGGAACCAGATCAATCCGGTAACCAGAGAAAATCATAAGTTCCTCTCCAACAAGCTATCGAGAGGCTGACAAGAATCTTTTAATCAAATGCGGATAAAAGGCAAGGATACTCGTCCAAATCGACAAGGAAGGGGAACACGAACGTGCCGGGTCATAAGTATTCGGGTACTTTCGTAGATTCATAACGACTACGTATATGGGAATTTTTGTCGAATTGTGCACTTTAAAGAAGAAATTAATGACAAATTGATAACTGAAAGTAGTACTTACTGTGCTTCCGTAAAATTATCGCTATAAATTTAGATTACCTGTTATAAAATACAAATTTTTTATCCACGTTTGTTTCTTCGCATCGATTCGTCGTATCAAATATTTTTTTTAGTACCTTTTTATACACGAGAATCATCGCGGTGCATAAGCTTCTTATTAGATTACAATATTAAATTATTACGAAGAATAAATAAATGCTCAGGTACTTCTGAATAGTTTCATGCTTTCTTATCGCGTACTTCGTACCATTGTTATATCGTATACACGTTAAAGATCAATTTTATTGCATCGCATATTTTTTGTTATTTTTTTATAGTACACATTTGCGTATGCACAATGATTTTATATTCAAGAGATTTTTGATACGATAAAATTCTATATTTTACGACGTCCCAGATATTTTTAACGGCAATAATTCGTAAATACGAATTTCTGACACATCCCTAGTTTTTCTTTTCTCGTATAGGTTTGCTTTTTGGTATTTATGGGAACAGTTAACGTGCTCCCTCGGGATCCGTGTCCTAACGCGCGCGATCAGCCGGCGGGACAAAGCGTCCGACAGGATTATGTCACACGGTCTGGCACGTTGGTCTATGTCTGGAAACAGGATTCGTTTTTCGTGCCTCGACGAGGATCGTGAATGATCGCAAATTGCTCGGACAATTTTCTACGGAGGATGATCGATCTCCCGTTCGAAGGCATACGCGGCCACATCGGATGGGATTACGCGAAAGGAACACAGATTTCGTGGGTCCCTTCCAGCGCGTTGCCACGAAAAACATGGTTTTTACGTCTCGTGAAACTCTGAAATTTTGTGAAATATTTTTCCAAACAATATGTCTCTCTTTAAAATTCCGCAAACTATGAAAAAGGTAGATTAAACGTTGGACGTTTCACGTTACGACGTAATAATTGAAAATAAATAACTAATAATTCAAAATAAGTAGCTTATTAAACAGAGTACAGTTGCTTGCAGTAGAATTACATTTACTAAAACAAAATGTTAGTTAATGCCCGATCAACTGAACTTTCGCTCATTGAATTCACGCATGTGAACGTGAGCTGCTATCATGTGAACGAATTTAACGAATTAATTACGTGCACAAATTTAAACGAAGTTCTACTGTATCATGTATCATAGTATGGTAGTGTAGTATCACGAGGATTTAAAAATCTATTCAAAATTCTTTAAATCTATTTAAAATCTATTTTAAAACCATCGTCAAGCATGGAATCTCCCAAAACCGAGTCAGAAGTCTGAGCTGGAAGCCAAACCGAAGCAGGCCAATTGCACGCCGTCGTTACGATTACACCGACGAGTCTAATCAGCCGTCTTAGCGGCAAAGATCCTATTCTTATCTTCGTCTCGAGGTTGTCACGGCGATTCGGGTCTCGCCACAACGACACCGAACTGTCAGCCTGCAAACACCTGGCTCAAACACGTGAATCATACATCTCCTTACGCCTTACATTGTCGTCATCGACCTTAATCGACTCGTAACACGAACATCATACTAAATTCGTTCGAACGATTCGGCGAATTCTAAACCTTGGTCCGGAATTTTTTCGTCCGTGGTCATGCAGAAGGTGGCGTCGCGGCGGCGAGAGGGAGCAAACAATTGTACAAATACCGCCGTATTTCATGATAACACATGTACAAACAGCCTTACGTAAAGCTGGCAATTACGATAAAACTGGACGGACGAGAAAAAACACGGAGCGAGCGCACTTTTCGTGTACACAAGACCGCGGATCGGTGTTCTTAAGTCGGTGGCGGCGGGACAAGGGCGAACTGCGGCGACGCACGTGCGTCTCCGCTTTTGGGTCATCGCTTGCGGGATAACGAGAACTTTGGCCTGCTAACCGATTTTTATCGCGAAAAAAAAGAGTTTTATTCCTGTTACGTCTTTTCGGTCACCTTTGACTCGACTTTTCTGACATCAGAGAATTCTTTAGCTTGGGTGACGTACTGGGAACGGTTATGCATTGGTACGCATAATTTCTTGCGTGAATTTTACGTTAACTCCATCTTCTGAAAATATTACACGTACTTTTTGTTTGCTAACTGTGACGCGAGAGCGAAATTTAAAAATTCAACAATTGTAACAGGATTAAATAGGAGTTTAAAATGAAATAGGAGAAAGGATGATGAGTAGATTGCGAATGTTTATGTATTTATGGGAAACTAAAAAATTACAGATTTGTAGAATGGGCATGATGTGCAAGAATACGTTAAATATCTAGTGAAGGACTCATAATTATGATATTTAGTGGAGGAAATGTTTATTTGCGTTTCATTTGTTTAGTTACATTCGTAAATGATATATGACAAACATCGGCAATTTAATAATGAAAAAATTAGAAGAAAAGAAATAATAAGTGAGAAATACATGGATAAAGACGATCCCTGTTAGACTACCTGTTTAGGTAGTGTAGAGGAGTTCATACACGAGGTTGCCTACGTGCAGGTGCTAACAGAAGCTTACGAATAAATCGAATAAATTCGATCGACATAAAGTAACTATGAACTCATTCTGTTAGTATCACGTTCGAATCTTTTAATTATTAAAATATTATTCGAATATTTTAACAGAAATTCATTCCTACACTAAATTTTAATTCTTCCTTTCTTCAGAAAATCAAAATTACATTCTTAAAGACGAAGTCTCTATTATTGGATAATACACATAATACAGTTACCATTAAATAGTAAAATTCTTCTTCCCAAGATCGGGTAAAGTACTTAGTAATTTCCCCAAAAATCACCTACCTGACTTAAATCGTCCATAAAATTAAAAAGCTAGAATCACTATTACGCCAAATTGCCAAATATAATTGTCGTTTCTCATCTAAAAACCCTTCCTAAGACCGTCAAGCAATTATATCATAAAACCACCCACTACGACCTTCCCTCGACAGAACAAAACGAACAAATCGTTCTCCTCGCTCCGTGAACGGCCCACTCATCCTTATAAAATCCTTTAGCCCAGCAAGAGTCCGGAAACGTAGCCGAGCGCGCTCTGGCGGTGGCCGCGGTAAGTTTGACTACGGTACGGTCGAAGGGCATGCGCCGCACCGTATGTCAGGGAACTGCCGTATCGATCGCGGCGTAGGGCGGCGAAGGGCGAAGCAAACTAAAACGGGCGTGCGTGTCCCGGGATTGCACATGTGTGAACGGGCCCCGGGAGCCAAGGATCCTGTGGCTAGGCAACCCAACTTACACGAGATTACGCGGAGCCAATAGCGTCGCAGGAGCGGCCGTCAAAGGCATATCGCAATGCGTGGTATGAGCCGAGTCTCTAAAAGGGGATTAGAGCTCCTCGTATTCCAGGATATGCGCGTATACACACGCATATACATGTATATGTGTATACACATATATATGTATTAAAGGCTGGTTGCTTCTCTTCTTCTCGCACACAGTTATACGTGATCCCCGGTTGCACGCATATGTACGTGGCTGGATATCGTGGCCCGGGTACATATGCGGACGAGGAGTATATATAAAACGTGGGTGTGGAGGTAACATCCGCGTAAGCGGTGCAGGAAGTCTTTGCCGCTACGGGGAATGGATTCTCGAAGACGCGATCGCGGTGCAAGAAGGACGGACGTCCCCGACGAAAGATACGTTTTTCCGAGGACATAAAGCGGGGATCTGTAATGTCGCTCCAGCTACACGATACGACTATTAAGATCCCGGTGTGCTTTCCTTTGGGAGAGGTATTAATGCCGTGTCGACGGATCTTTCAACGTATTTGGTGCACCTAAACCAGGGTGCAAGGGTGAGCCGCTTTCTTCACGGAGCTGCTATTTAGACGAATCGTAACTCTGATTTTGACGATATCGAAAGATCTTGTTGAGGGAAAAACTGGAGGAACGACTGAAAGGCGAATTTTATCGGATGTTGTAGCTTCATTAACTTCGGTTTTGATATATAATAAAAATACGTATCGTCTCTTACGATGACCGTCATCACACGTACCTTGACAAGTACTTTATTGAAATATTTTTCGTTCTTTTAAAAATAATGGATCGTTTCAAATAATTTTGATAAGCCCTTAAGGTGTCCAATTTTATTCAATACGTAGCAGAACGTAGTTCAGGATATGTGAATTGTTAAGACACTACGAATTTTGTCAACGACAAATCCAACCTAATATCGAACGAGACTAAATAACAACAAATAACACTTTTTAATATTAATCGCTTAACAAATTGTTTTAAAGAAATCATCCAACAGTTTTCATACTTTTCATCCTTTCAGTGAAACGTATTTATACGATATATCGCGAATGACAAAAGTGAATATTCTATATATGAAATCAATTTGTTAGCCAGGAATTATACATCGTTGCTTCATAACAAGCTTCCTTCGAACAATCTTCCATCTTACATCGCAAGAACTCGTCTCTGTCAATAAAAACGATAAAACCGATTACTCTGCCACCGATTATCGGAAAACAGGCGGTATGCTGATGAGGTGGGGCGGTACGAACGTCAGCTGGGAATTTATCGTGGGGCTACGTGGGCTGAGTTTCTTTAAATAAGCATCCGGTGTCGGTGGGCGATCGCGGGAAAACTTGGACGGCGAAGTTCGGCCGCGCGAAAGTTCGCTCGTCGAACGAAACTCCGCCGCGTGAAATAGGGGCGGTTTTCAAAGTCGTCGACTTTCACCGTCGCCAATTATCCCGGCACTTTCGATTTTTCCGCCGGTTCGTAAACTCCCCGGGCCGCTTAATTTGAATAAATTTCTAAGCGAACAAGCTGCTGCCCCTACCCTCTCGTCTGCCTCGTCCTACTTCCGCTTGCCGCTCCCTCTTACCCCCTCTACCCAGTCTGCCTGTACCCCTTTCTCACCCCTTGCCCCTCTCTCTTCCCCTTTCTTCATCCTACGAAGCATTTCTCTCTCGGCGTGCCGCCGTAAATCGCGAGTTCACTTTCCACACTTTTCACCTAGTTGGCGCGACGCCAGCTCGCTGAAAGAGGACGCGAAAAAAAGAGGGAGAAGGAGGAACAGGAAGAAGCTGGCCCGAGGAACTTTGCTTTCGCGAAACTTCCCCTTTAAGACGGTGACGAGATTTCGCTCGCGGAGACTGGCTTACCCTCCAATTATTCCCGATCTCTCCTTTATTCTTAGCCCGGAACCACGAAGACAAATTCCACAGGAATACGATAAATAAACGTCGCCCGATGGAAAATTAATTTTCGCGGGACACGGAGGTGAGTAGTTTGCTAGTTTTGTTCGAAGCGTAGTTGCGAGAACGAATATGGGCGTAGAATGGTCGTGCACGATGCTGACGATCGTTAGTTGAAGCATTCAGAAGGAAGATTGAGCAACTTCAATTTTTTAACTTTAAGTTTCCTCTTTTGTTTTAAATTTCTTGATGTCAGCGTCGAATTAATTTGACTTCCTTTCTTAATTTTAGTATCAATCCTCAGGATTAGTATTTATTATTTCGAATTATTGAATTCTTCGGAAACTAAACAATGAAGTTGGGTAGAATCTATTTAACAACGTTTGCTTGTTTTATTTCATCGATGGCTAATTTTCAAATAATAAAATCGATACAAATAGCAATTACCTGGACAAATCTCGTCCTGATAATTCTATTTCTAACTTCTATAATCGCCCAGTAATTCGTCCACATATACGAGGAAGAATATTCTCCGAAACAGCTTCATCAAAAGTTAGGCCCGTTGCTAAAACTCTCCGAAACAAGATATACTCGTTAGTTCGTTGAAGAAAGAGAAGTAGGCTACCTACGAGCTACCTGGACAGCAGAATTATCGAGGACACGTGCGGACAAGGGTGAAAGGGGGTAGGTCAGCGTGATGTCCAGTTTGTCGAGTGCAGGACCTGCGCGTTTGCTTCGTACTCGGATCATATGGCAGAGAGTGGAAGCCGATTGGAGCAGCCAGTTTCGTCGGGGCGGGTTCTAAGCCGGTTTAGGGGCAGTTTACGCGCGGAACCACCCTCCTTCTTCTGACCATGGTGGTCTGACCCAGGGTCAGGTGTCTTCTTGGAATTCGATTTCGTTGCAACGCGTTTGACGCGTGGCACGCGCGTGCTGTCAGGTGACAACAGTTGTTTTCTTCGTGAAGATGGTCGTGATTTGGTTAATTTTAGCTGAAGTCCTGTGCAGTAGATTTAGATTACTATATTAGTTTATTATCAGAAAATAGAAACTTGTTGAAGATAAGATACTCCTTTAAAAGAGGGAAGGAAAAAGGAATACGCTTTGATTCAGAAGTAGACTCGTCTGTTCTGATTTTAGTTCCTGTGGGGTAGCTTTAGGGTAAAATAGCAAGATATTAAAATGTGGGAACTTGTGTGTGGTTGCGGAATCGATTTCGATTTAGAAGCGGAATGAATTTTTTAAATTATAGTATCATTATGCGCATTAACTACAGATTTTGGCTTTTACGTAGACGATAGTCTTGCCCGCAACGAAGAAACAGTCGAACCTTATTAAGCGGATATATTTTGTTCTCTTTCAATTAGGAGCTTAATGTCGCATCGACTGCTGGATCGCTAGTTTCATTACGGACCTTCTTCTTTGCTTCTACTTTTAGCAGTTTTATTTTACGATACGGAAAAATTCATGTAGAAGAAATTAAAGAACTACTTATCGGTTCAACATCATAGAAGACGATATGTATCGTTACGAGTAATCTTTCTAGCAGTTAGAAGCACGCAATAAACATACTTCGACTTGGAAATCAAGCTAATATGTTTCTCATTTCCGAGCGCGAGAATTAAGAGAATTAGTTTCCTTACCTGAACAGAACTTCAAACAAAAGTCTAAAGCGTAAGAGTAGACTGATCTACTATGCAGCTTAGTTTCCAGAACACAGCTTTAAAAGACTAACTACCCTTCGTCATAAACTTTCACCCCGTTTCTTCTTTCACTGTGTTTTACTCTGCTCGAAACAGTCTCCATAATTCATTGACCCCTTCACCTAGACGTATTCTTACCTCTTTTACCTCCTTCTATACCCTCGTTCATAAGTATCAGAGTACTCATAAAGAATTAGGTAAATTTCAGCAGATAATCGTATCAGATAATCATTAAGAAATTATTAAAATCACGCGAGGATTATTATTCCATTTGAAATATCGTTTCTACTGTACGAACTCAAGCAGTCAAGAAATTATTAAAAAGTACTGTTTCATTCGAAATAAATAAGCTTGTCAAATTAAGTGTAATTAAATTAAATTCCTTTTTCTTAAATTAAATTTCGTCTACAACGTTCGCCACGATGTTATTCGGTTTTCTATTGTACTTGCTTATTGTGCTTTCGAAGCAATCGATAGTTATCGATGGTTGTATATACGACTATATTAGCAATTATCGATATTTCTCCGCTTTTGTCATTTTAACATTACTTGACGTTAAACATGGTCACTTCTTCCAATCCAAAATTCAAAATTTCCAAACGAACCGAACGATACGTGAAAAATATCGATGCAGAACGGCGAAACGAGTAGAATTGTTTCGTCGTAGCGTGGAGGCAGATGACGAAGGCTCACGCATCCCGGAAAAACGACAACGATTTTCCCAGGCGAAGAGCAGGGCAGGCCGGGCGAAGAGGGTGGTCGTGTGACACACGAGCCACCCCTGCGAATGGCCGAGCGGAGCCCGGCCGCCAAACAATCGATATATGCGTTCAAAATGGCCGCCAGAAACGCCACCCACCCTACTATATCCCTCTACATCCCAACCCACGTAACCACCACGTCCTCACCCCACCACGTTACCCACACCCTCACGCTCTTTCTACATCCCTCTCACGTATGCCCCCGAAGCTCTTTAACTTCAGGACCCAGCCACTGACTGCCAACCAGGCAATACCACTCTTCCTCACCCTCTTTGTCTTTCCACCCTCTTTTACCTCCTCCTTGTTTTTACCACTCTTTCTCTTCTTCTTCTTCTTCTTCTTCTTCTTCTCCTTTTCTTTATTTCATTGTCCTCTGTTGTTTAGTCTTTGGTCATCGCATTAGGATCCTACAAAATTCCCAGGCTTTTTTTCGTTTTTAGCAAAATTGAGAGACGTAATGGAATTTTATGTACGTATTACCATTGCTAGGTCTCTTTGTCTTTCGCCCACTTCTACCTCCTTCTTCGACGAAGAGTTCGACTTTTTCTCTGCTTCTTTTCTGTTTTTCATTGTTCTCTGTCGTATAGTCTTTGAATTAAAGCTTTCAACCTTTCTTAAGTGCTTAGCAAATTGCGAGACGCGTGAACGAATCGTATATATAGGTACTTAGTAGAAAGCTGTAGCAACCGTCGGGCTGTTACGCGCCTATTATTTTATTAATTTTATATTTACGTTTCCCCTGGCTGGATTATCTAGCTCGTACTATTTCTGGCATAGATCGTACGATAAGTAAGTTACAGGGATAAAAGGTGGAAAGTAGGTTGCGGATTTTAATACATTTGTGGAAAATTCGAAAGTAGCAAAGCGCATGCACGCACTATATAAAACTATATAAAATATACAAATTAAGTTAGACAAAATTGTTGAATACTTCAAAGACTTCTGAAACAACGTTTCTGTAGGAACTTCAAAGAAACTCTAGATAATATGTTCGTGGCAAAATAACGCCAACTTCCCACCATCTATCCCGTCGAAACCGCGAAATTTATTGGCACGCTGAGTGCATCGCGCTCGCGAGGGATGCAATGCCAAGGGTAAACACGCGCCAGCGATAATTTTCTTTCCGCGCTGAGAGTCGAGAATGGTGGTCGTGGAGTGGCGGCGTGTGCACGCGGGTCTGAAATCGAGGGTGCGTTTCGTATATGGGGGAACGTATGGGGAATCCCCGCGCGCGAAAATTCACCGGAAATCGGGCTAAAGCGCTTCCCACCCGAACGCTGCCGGATCGAGAGATTACCGGCGCGAGTTGATCACGAGAACTGCTGCGGAATGCCAATCTGAATGGCTATGTTTCTCGAGTACAGCGGGAGATGCGGTATTTTTGAAAAGTCCATGTGTAGGTGGTATTATAAATGGCCTTTGCGTTTTATATTGTTGCGTCACTAGTTACACATATTTGTACAATACTTTTTAGTGTATTATAAGTTGAATAGATACATATACACAATGATGTACTTCGGTTGCTAATACGATATTTAGAATACTAAATACGAAGGCTATAAGGCGGAGGATGTGGATGAATTACATTTTTCGTGTTCTATAGGATACTAGAATTTTATAATCAAATACGCTGTTCAGCGATTTAATATAAAGTATTAAAATTGTCTTTTCATTAGTTACCCCCTTGAACATTTTAAGAATATCGATTGGCATAACGTCACGTATGTTCTAGGAACGTTCACAGTAATTTCTATGAAATCTAGCGATTGACACGTAACATGGAAAAGGGACAATGAATATGTTAATCGCCTATAAATCAATCCCAAACGACCTAAATCTCACTAAAGCGTTTCAAACCTTCCACCAAAAGAAACCATCGCAATTCTACCTCCTTCGCTTCTAAATAAAACCTGGTCCAAAAATAACTCGAACCAATCATTCTAATGGATTTTTCGGGCTTCGTGACCGCGAGGGGAAGAAATCATAAAAAGCTGAATCCCGTTTCTCGGTTACCAGCGCGAAAAGCGTTCTCCTCGAATCCTACCATCCACGCTCGCGATTCTCTAGAGCGGAAGCAGAAGAAGAAGAAGAAGAAGAAGAAGAAGGAGACGAAACGAAGAACCACTACACAGGAGCGAAAGAGAACGAAGACTACGACAAACAGACGAGAAACGAGTTGGTATAGGAGCGAGGAAGACGGCACGCGACGGGTTTATTAAAATATAATGGCGTTATCAGGCGGGAGAACGAAGGGAGAGGCGTCAGCTTTAAGAGGGAAGTTTTCTTAAGTGTTCTTAATTAGAAGGGACCTGTTGCTTCGGAAAAAACCGGGTCACGGCCGTAGACACGCTGACGACGCCCCTCCACCCCCTTTTCTGTTCCTCCTACGCGACGCCCCCTCAGACGCTCGCAGACTCGGCCGCCGCTCCAGACTCGTAAGAGTCATTATTTTCTTCTTATTCTCCTTCCTGTTCGCGCCTCAACCCACCCCCTTACTCGCTTCCGTGGCCCCGTTTTCTTCGCGGTTTCACTAGGCTCAATCCCTAGTCGGTCGCTTCTTCTCTTCCTTTTTCTTCTTTCTCTTCTTCTATTACTTACAGCAGTAGCTGCTGCCTTTATTCCGGTGCTCGTCTACTTGTTATCCCTCAGGTACTACAATACTTCGTGGAATATTTAGCAAGTTACACTTCTTTGCGTCGCGGTTCAGCGTCGTTGTTTCAAGGGATGCAATCGGTGGTAAGGACGCTTTTGGTATACGACGGGGATGTCGATTCTGAGAGAAATTCGGGTTTCGGGAAGGTTCGATTATGGCTGGAAAATGTAGAATCGATTTCTCCTAATTTATGTATTTTACACGTAGATATCCCTTATTGCGTGATTCTACTTGATGTACCGATATATTTCTTCGGTACGAAACATCACTGTAACACACCTAATCGCTTCTAAACTTCCTATACCGAACGCAGGAATTAATGTCGTGTTAAAATTAACGTAACTTCATAAAAATAAAACCATGATTGTGTACAGTCAGCCAGAGAAATCTTCGTATGCAATCGAACGTAACAATAACCACTCAACGATCTCGCGTCTTATTACATACCTTTCGTCGTAAAGCTTCTATCAAGATACAAAGCGAAACATCGAGACGTTAAATCATTCTAACTCCTTGTCCCTCAATTTTTCACCCGGAGACTATCCCTCGAAGAAGATTTTCTCAAGATCAAGGGGGACGTATCGGATACACGGTAAAATCTGTCAGAGGGGGCGAAAACGCGGATCGAAGGTTTCCGTGCATCTGCCAGCGTCGTTTCCGCTCCAGTTTCGCGAGTATCGACGACGAAACGATATCACACGCATACGCACACGCAAAATAAAAGGAAGAAAAAAAAAAGAAAACAGAATGCAAATTCCTTTCCATTCTTTCGTTTTCCTCTTGTCGACCCCAATGGCAACGCGGCGACGGTTATTCGTCGCTGAGAGGGCGCGAAACGTGGCCTCGACCGGCTGAGAAGAAGGGTGGGAAGAGCGTGAACCTTCCGTCGAATATAAATTTGAATATCGATGCCCATTGAATCCGATCGAAGGGTTCGGCAGAAGTCTCCTTTCACGGTCGAAAGGGTTGCGATTTGAATATTCTTCGTAAGGGGTAACTAGATGGGGTTTATGTCCTTCGAAGGGTTGACAGCAGCTCTCGCTCTCCCTTCCTTCTTTCCTCCTCTTTTTTTTTTCTTTTCTCTTCCACTTTTTTCTATTTGTATACTTCGCGAGCTGCATTGTGCACGCGAGCAAAAACCCAACACCCAGCCACCAGCCCCGGGGCCATTCCGTTCCATTATTAAAGTAATCAGCGGCATTGTGACGGGTGTTCGGTTTTGACTAATACATTAGCGAGGCGGGACACGATCGACACAGGTAACAACCGTTTCCAAGCGAAATCGAACGTCGAACGAACGGTTTTCACGTTCCGCAGGGGATTCAGCTCCTACCTGACCCAATTTTTACCGGTGGATTTTTTGAGCACGCAAAAGCGGTTTTGATGCTGTTGGTATCGCTAGTTAAACATTGTCTTCGTTGATTTTTCTTCTTCCCAGAGATTCCTCTTCGGTATTTTTGCCGTGGGATATCGAGATTGTCTGGGGATTTCCTGAACGAGGGAGCTTCGAGAGATTGCGATTGGTTGATTGAAGTGGTTGAGAAAAATAAGAATTTTTAGGAAACTATGGGAAGCAAATACAGATACGAATAGAAAATAAATTTGTATAACATCGGCATTTACAATTCATTCGTCAACGACATTACGTTAAATAAAGGTAGAAAACTAACGAGCATTTCGTTCGAACAGACACAAACACGCACATAAGTATAAAATAGGGAACGAAGTAAAACGAAAAATTGCAAATGTACAATTTTAACATTTACAACAATACGCACAATCCGTGAACGATAAAAATCCCAAACTCAAAGCCACTACATCACATTCCATTCTAGCGTCAAATCGAGTCAGACTTGCACGCAACCCCAAGCAGCAAAAGCGCAACCACGGAATCCCTCCATCACCATCATCAGCTCCACTTCTCCACTTGAAAATAGACTCCGAAAAATTCCAACCATCGAACAAAACTACCCAACTCCCTTGATGAAATCACCGCTAGGGTCTGTGACGTGATTCGAATCACTCGATTCCAGGTTCGTCGCGCATGCAAATGAAACGACCTCTACTTGCCTTATCTGTCAATAAGATCGCAACTCGAGGTACCCCGTTCAAGAGGACTTTAAACCGTGGCAATCGTATTAACTCGTTTCGAGGGACACTTCTTTTGATTCTAGTCGTCCATCCTCGCGACAGATGTAGAAAATCGCAACCTCCTGACCGGCGTAACCCGGAACACCTATTGGAAACCAGGTCGACCCTTGTTCCTGTCTTTTTTCATCAAACGTCCATCGTTTTTCTATGCTTTTTTCAGACTATTCTATACATGTGTAGGACTTAGTTAAGACGTCAGAGAAACGAACAATACGGTCAGCCATGCGTGGCTGGGCTTCGCACCTTTGGCTCCGCGCGTACAATTTGATTTTTATCTTGGAGGGCACTCGATGGGTGCCGCGATTTCGAGATAGCCTGCATCGTTTCGAGAGCTCTTCGGGCCACTCGTTCCTTTTCAATTTGGGCCCCGACGATGTTCGTCGCACTCCACGAATGCGCAGTTCGCTGAAACTCGTAATATCGGCACTGTATCCGCGGGTTTTAAGCGCTCAGGTAGAGCTCGCTTGGGTCACGTTGAGAAACATTTGGTTCGGCGATACCGCGATTTAATAAAGTTACTCGGTCAAATCTCTTTTGGGGTATCGGTGTCCGTATCTGCTGGTTGAGAAAGATTTTGTTTAATATTGGAATTATCGAGCTTGAAGAAAGTTTTGTTTGATATTAGCACTATCGATCAGACTCGACGAAATCGTGGCTCTTGGAATTTTGTTGTTGAATTAGTCAAGATATACAGGTACCTTCGGTAAAGTCGAAGTTGATTTTTGTTAAGATAAAATTATGATTACTTACAATCAGCCACCAAAAACATCGTACACATTGTAAAAAGAATCGTTTTATTAAAGAAAATTAAAATTAAATGCTACAAAATTTCCCTGCAAAATTTGCACGCGAGTGTATATTAGAGCCTCATAGTTCTACCGCTTAATTCTAGTGTTAAGTGCATAGAAAATAATAAAATATATTATTGAGCTATACAGAGCTATAGCAAGTACTGCTTCTAATTACTAATTCATCGTTCATTTCTACACCGTGGTCGAATAAATAAATCCATCAGGGTATCCTGATACGTACATATTACTACAATAATGAGTATTAAATGACAGAATGTAATAAGTACGATAGAAATAGAAGATACTCCCGCTTTTCAACTCCAAACGCGAATACAAACGGAATATCAGAAAATCAATTGCCAAACGTTAATTCCAATTACCTATCTTTGATTGTTTCAAACCTGTCTCAACCCAATCGACGAGTCAATCTGCAGTCCCGGTCTAACGTCGTGAAAAGCCGATTCGATCCGCGCTATTACAAAAACCTATCGAACGCATCAGCTGCAGCCGTGTCCTGGAAACCTTGAAATCCTGCAAGCCCAATTCTATTCGTCACCGCGTTCGCAGACCGTGTCCCCTCTCTATAACATTCTCTCGTTAATCCTCGATAATTACCCATCGATCGAGCCATCTCGATTCCACCTCCCATTCACGATTCTCCTCAGGGCAGTTTCATTGCATGAAAGCAACACAAGAGCAGAGAGTCGAATCAGATATTTTGCGCTCGGTAACTAGGAAGTTCTCTTTTGGTTTCCGTTCGATCATTAATAATCGTCGAACGATCCGTCAGGTTCGCCGTATGAAAATCACATCACGATAAGCAATAGTTGTCACGCGGAGACTGCCTCGAGGTATTTCGACCTTTTCCCCATTCATGATGACGCGATCGTGAAATCGAGGATTCAGGTAGCCACGATGCTTCGTGCGTACACGTCCTCCATGCGTTTATTAGAGGGCCCCACCTGGGCCCTGTGCATGTGCACGCACACAATGATACGCTAGTATCAGGGTAGGAGACGCACATGGGACCCCATAGAATATGCATGTGTTTTGTATTCAGGAATATGTTAACCCTTTCGCTTAGTCTTTCGATTGGCACCACCGAGGCAACACCTCGCTGCCGACCAACATATCTCTTATTTCATTTTGAGTTCTGCTTCTTCGTCGGTTTCGTGATTTTCTTCTTGTTTGTTGGAGATTTTTGTGACCGTTATTTCTGTGGCGATCGTAGTAGCGGAGGTGGATGGTGGCTCTGCAGCTTCTTCTGCGGAGGGTTCGAGGTAGGTGAATTATTATTGATTGTTTTTAACGTTTCGCGTATTAGCTATTGTTTCTTGTGATTTGTGCCGTGATCGATCGGTGTAGGAATTCTTGGGAACGAATAGTGCAATAAAGTATCGTGCTACGAGAGTTACAAAGATTTAGCAACGAATAATTATTAAAAATAGATGGTGTGTTAACTAGCATAATGACACGTTAATAAGATATAATTCCATAGAATAAACGTGGGATTATTATAAAAATTACCGAAGATTGAAATTGACTCTGCAAGGTTTAATTAATTATCTCGAGAAATGTATAAACTTTAAGGTGAATGTTAAGAACGATAATTAAACTCAGGAGAAATTGTTGATAATCGTGTAATAGCAAGAGTTTGGTACATATTCTAGCGAATATTTTACGGAATTAATTTTAAGCCATATCGCAAGCTTTTTTATCAGTACATAATAGAAAAATCATCTAATTTTATGGACGTGTCCAATCTTGCAAGAAACTTCATTTTGTTATACGAGGTATTTACGTGCTTCGAGTAGAAACCAGGAAAATTACAGTCTCGTTTCTGAGCAAAGTAAGAAGGTGAATTTAAAAACATTCTTCGGAAAACTTTAAACTAAATAAAAAGGAAAAGATTAAAGTTCTCTGACAGGATGAACTTTCCTGTTTTCGAAGTAAACTTCAAACCCTGCAGCCGAATCTGACGATGCACAAAATAGATCAGTTTTCCAACTACAAAATACAGCTGTTTGCAGACATCTGCACAGAACTTGTCGTTAATAACAATTAAGCCCATATCATACACAGATAATAATTCGTATCTTTTTATCAGCGATTCGTCTGTTCGAGTCGTTGAAGGGAGCAATGCGTATGATAATTTAAAAGAACGGTACATATCTCTAAACTTCTAAATTTAAATTACTACGTCTATAAAAAGTAATATCTACATACCCCTATTTTACAACGAAGCGCCTTTTTATAGGTTTTACGTTTCATTTTCGCAGTATCAAATTTTTATAGTCGTACGAGAATATCACAAAAGGATAAATTTTACGTACTTCAACTTAATTAATTAGTATGTACATAAACGTTAGAATAAATACGATGGGAAAATACTTTTTGTAGTCGTTATAAGTTTAAAACTAAAAAGAGTCGAAAAAGGAACTGGAACATCGAACCCGACTCATTGAACATTAACAACATGTAAGACCACAAAGGATTGGTGAAATATTTTCCCGTTTCTTATCCAACCTACTGTTTCATAAAATCCAATCGTTGCGTCCAATTTTTACTTTCATCGTAATCACTGTACCATGAAAAAAGCTTGTTCCTCTTTTTCTCCTTCCTCTTTGTGGCTTTTTTCTTTCCATTTTAACAGGATATTTTTCCGACGGGAAACATTTCCACGGCGGACATTCGGATCGCTTTTATACGCGCCGAAGAATCGGAATAATGCAAAAGTAATATCAGCCTCGAAGCATCATGTAATGGCTGCCTTAAAATATGATCGACAGGAAAAATGGAGCGATAAACTTCTCATTGAGTCATCCGTCGTTAAGGAACGCTGGAATGCTCTCGTTTCGCCTGTTTTATCCCGTCATGCAGGCGACGGAATAAAACTATTTGTCGCTCGTTCGCCGTCATGTAAGATCCACCGCCGGAAGATGAAGTTCATCGTTGTTCGAATATCGGCTCGGTCGACCTTTTTATCAAATTGTTTATCATAGGTGGGGAAACATTTTCGTTGAAGAATTTTCGGTGGTTCATCCCATAAATCAAAGCGCATCTCGTAACTTAAATTCTGTTTTTTGACGCGTTGTGTAAGAAGATAGGTGTTCGACCGTGTCGCGGGCAGACGTTCGCGGTATGACGCGTCAATGTAGTATATGGTAGGGTCACGGCACGTAACAATAGAATATATAGTCAATTGTTCGTTCTATTACTCGCGAGTATTTTTTATTTTCGATAAAATTTGTAAATTTAGGTATTGGTTTCGTCGTTACGTTAATTTCTTATCATTGCGTCAATTTGATACCGAAGGGTGAATTAAATTGGGCAAACGTGAGACGGATGAAGGTTACTTCGCGGTAACCGAACTAATGAGATTGTCGAGTATTTATATAATCGCGAAATAGGTATAAAAATATGAAGAAAGATATATGATATATTGAATTTTCACCTTCTAATTCGTAAAAATTGCATTTATATTTGTCCGAAAGGTTGGAAAGTAAAAACAAACGAAACGACCGTTAATAAACGCAAGCTTACTCTAGATCGAGAAAGCTTTTAATTTTACAATGATAAAAGAAATATGACGCAGAATAAACTAGCGAAAGAAATATCTGACAAAGAAATGCCAAAGTGGAAAACAATGAATGCAAGGTTCATTTTGCTGATATTTTATCAAAACACATAAGGTGAAAAAATATAATTGGAATCGAACTTTATACACTATAGTTACAAATAAATATATAAAATACTACTGGTATACAAATCTTTTACGAATGTCTTTTCTTTTAAAAGAATACATTTTTCTCAACAAAAGACGAACGAGAAAGGGAAACGCCGTTCAAAAAACAATGGAATATTGTTTCACCCTCGACATTCAGGAATATGTAAGGTTAGTCGTTTTCTGCGATGTGAAAATGGCTCGCAGCCATTTTGTAAAGGTCACCCTTCGATACCACCCCTGCAGCAGACCGGCCACCAACCCCTGAACTGGAATCGGTTCAATTACCCTGAAATGGCGTCGTTCACTGACTTCTTCGACGACTTCCCGCTGCGAGACGGTTGACCGCTGGTCACTCTTTGCTTGACCGTGAATAATTCGATTCTACACTGGACGTAGTGGCCATTGAAAAGGAATGGAGCGTATGCGATATTGAATTTGACGTTAAACACGCGCCTCCCTTGAAAACTTGCTTTCACCTGTCACATTTTTTTTTTTTTTTTTTTTTTTTTGAAAGCCAAGAATTTTTATGCAGTTCAGTCGTAGATTTTTTTTAAAAATCTGTCTCGATACTTTATTCAACTGCTTCGTTTCGATTAGTTTTATTTGGAAATTGGTAAATTAACAGTTTAATGATTTATTTATATCTTTATATCATAACGAGGAATTGTAATTGTAATTTAGTTGTTCAGTAAAGAAGCGTACTTGTTTGTAGGCACGAAAATGGAACGAGGATGATCTGAATTATCCAAATATTTGACAAATTCCCAAATTATTATCGAACTGTGGAACTTTACGCAAATTCGTATCATTAGAAACATAATTCATGAAACAGAATCTAAGCAGAGATACTTTATTTACTTTTTACTCATTAAATAATATATCATGTACTGCATTTTTGTATATTTCATGTATCTTTATCGACTGCGTACATTCTGTCCAATTATGCACATACTAAATTTTCAAGAAACCTGTGAAAATCAATCCTTATCGATAAAGACCCAAGAAACTCATCGACACCTCATCGTTAAATAACCTTCGTCACATTGATATTACGTAATATTACAAACTCAAATAAGCTCCTTAAAAAATTCCAAGCAATTTCAACCCTCCCGAAAAGGGTAGGCCAGTGGACGCAATATTTACTAATACCTGCGGCAATGAAGAGGGTAGGAAAGTGGAAAATAAACGATTAAAAATCGACAGTGAAGCAATCGTGGTCCTGTGCGACCCGTCGATAAATCATCGCCTAATGCTCTCTCCAGGGCGCGTGCCGTAGAAAAGGAGTGACCGGACATTATCGTTCAGGTCAATTCGCCGAGGAAGACGGAGGAGAAGTGGAATTTCCGGTTTTGCGTCTGGTGGCCAATCCGACGGAGGTCAGCGGGTCCCCTGACCCAGGTCGAGGGTCAGCCCAAACAATCTTTCCTCGGGGTCAACCCACCGCGTTTACGCCACTGATTTATGGCCTGCTTTCATTTTAGATATTTTTCTGGTGGTTTTCGCGGTCGAAAAACGACCGTATTCCATCGACTTTCGCGACAGAGACTAATTGTCAGTGACTGATTTGTTAGGAGTGTGTTTCTTCTCGTATATTTTCTGGTTGGAAGATTTTTCTAGTGATTTTTCCGCACAGGAACTTTAGTGCAGTTTTAATTGGGAACGAAGCGTGGTGAAGCGTAGAAGGCAGTGCTGAAGTTGAGAATATTGACATGTTGGGAGTTTTCTTTTCTCGGCGTTTCACAAATTGGTGGAGTGTTTTTAGAAGTTTTGTGTTTTGACCGCTGCTTCGTGCAACTGAAAGGGAGTATCTTTAAAATATGTTTTCCAGAACTCATAAAACAGGAATGATAGCTTGTTGCTACGATTTCAAAATTAGAAATCAACAATTACCATAAATAAATTACTTATCGAAATAATAATATAGTTGTAGCAATATCGATACGGTCGATATAATAATACAATTACAAAATACAGTCATATTGTGATCCGCGAATAAAATAAAATTCAAGAAACATCCATATTTAAACAAAAAGATAAAGAACGCAAATTTCTAACAACCTCCAAGAGTCATCTTCTAGAATACATAAGTAACAACGATATCAAAAATCATCGAAACGCAACCTGAAAGTAACATAACGAATAAATTACTCTATGACTAACATTCCTTCGCCTTTTCATGCTACCAAACAATTCGACATCTCCAACGCTGTCGTCTTGATAAAAACCAAACAATCTTCATGCACTTGCGCCAAAAGGAAACCTAAAAAAGCAGAAAATCCAGCGACTCTGCGTGTCTCTGAAACTCTTGTCCCGGAAAGCCGCGAGAGTATTCGCCAGTGGCAAAGAAGAGAGCGGAAAACAGCGGCGGGCAGAGAGTGCCAGCGGCGGTGGGAAAGAGAGATAGAGATTTCCAAGGAGCGGCGATGGTAAACGCAAATTGGCGCAAATTGGCGCAGGACGTAAAGCTGCATAAGACGGTAAGCCAGTGGCAAGCAATCGTGAGGACGAGTCAGCCAGGATCCAAGAGAACCGGAAGAAGACCGAGAGAACAGATACATCCAGAAAGAGAAAGAGAAAGGCAAATAGGTGGAACAGCGTGTTAGAGCAAAGAGAAAGGAGAATAGAGGAGCGAAGGGATGGAGAATTGTGGAGAAAGCGGGCTAGAGAGGCAGGATTCGACAAAAGGGTACGGTGCAGAGGAGGCAAGAGGAAACTGGAGGATAGGAAGAGGTGGTATGGAGGAGAGGGAAGAGATCGTTAGGCATGTTACGTCTTGCATCCTGCCAGGACGATGGAACAGCCGGCAGACTCTATCGTGTACCGTTGCACGTACACCGTGCCCCTTCTGTTCGTTTCGTTGCATGTACGCGCGAGGACGCGCGAGCATGCCGGGGCTGCTTTTGGCAAGCCCATCCCACGAGCCCGTCTTTCGAAAACCACCCCCTCGTGGATAGCGAGGGCGACGAACTGACGCTACGCCCGTGCAACATGGCTCGCCATCGTCCGTGAAATGGCGCTTCCTACGTAGACGTCAACTCCGTTTGGATTAAAACCGGGCGGTTTTAACCTGTTGACTGGGTCATTTGATAACTAAGAAGTTTTATCGTTGAAGAATTTGTTCGCAATGAAGAGCTAGTTTTAACGTCTGGATTTATTTATTGGGAGGGAAAGGCAGGCTCCATATTTCATTTAAAAGTTAGTTAGATTATTATCTAGGGATAGAGGTGTTTCTTTATCGCGGTGCCTGAGATTATAGAGTCAAAAGTTGGTAAAGACAAACTAATTCCAGCTAGGTGGATTCTAGTCCTTGAAAATATAAATATGCCGTAATTTGTTTCTAATGGAAATGATACGATTCGTTAAAAAATAGGAGATTTAAAGAAGGAAATGGTTACATCTGAAAGATTAGAAACTTGATCCTACTGTGGTTCTTGAATTTTTATCCCTCAGTTTCAAATGTCAAATCAGTGTCAATGTCAAAAGTTACATCCTAACTTATTGGAGATTTAAAACAACAAATTCTTCGGGTCGTGAATAGTTTAATTTTCCACCGATTTTCTATCGAATTTTTAACAAAACTACTCAGCTTTAATTAATTGCTTAACGTGGACATATCTCGCAGAAGTCAGCAAAAGTAGAACCAACACATAGGTCGATCCCTTTCCTAGATATTCTCGAGAAGGTAAGTTCGAAACTGCTTCGTCGGGTAGTCCTTATTGACTGGCAAGGAACAGGGGGAAGGGGATTCTTGGGAGCGCGATGGGGTTGCTTAGGCAACTTCAAATTAATTTCAAACATAGGGAGAAACAATACTTAATGCCGTAGAGGGCGGTCGGGTCTCGAGTAGCGGAGCATCCCATAATAATTATTTTCCAATGAAAACTCAAATTGTCGGTGGGATTGGGGCTCAGTAGCTACCCCCATCGCGTCAGGGGAAAACTTTGCTTTGGGATGTCTGCTAGGGATGTCAAGATGACATCGAGACCATTGGATGCGACTCCGGAATGAATAAACGCTTCTGATACATATAATAAGAGACAAAATGTCTGGAAGTTTGACAACCTGAAGATTCTTCGAAACTATCCTCCATTAATTCAATTTGCTTTTAGTAAGATGACACGATAAGATCATTCTTCTCGACAGTTCTGCTCTGAGGTTTTATTTTGGAAGTTTGTTTTTTTAAGAAAATGATCGTCGTATTGAAGAATTGGTCTAATTGATACAATGTATTCTCTTTCGTAATAGAAACGACTGAAGAAACAAACTAGAACATCAAAAACTTCCATGCTATTACATGTAATCTGAAGAAAATTCTATTACATATTATGCTTCCGATATAATATTTCTTTCTTACCAATCTCTGGAGAAATTTCTCTGTTTGAAGATAAACCTGCCATTCGACGATACATCTCCACAATAAATCTCATATTACTAAAAATTTCTACAGCAGCTATTGCAAGTAGCTTGGAAAAGATTCCCCCACACATTTCTGATATAATATTCTCATCTTACCAAACCCCGAAGACATTTTTCTTTTTTCACAAGAGGAAAAACTCGACACATATATTCGCTATACAATAATTTCATCTTAAATTATAAATCCTACTGAAGAATTAATTTGCGTAACAAACTCTATCGGAAAATTAATTGATACAATAAATCATTTTTCGTAGTAATTCATTTTCGATAAACAATATATCATTTTTATAATAAATACAATCCCATTCTCCGATCTATAAACTGCAAAAAAGAGAATCTCCACTCCCAAAACTCTGAAACCGATTCCAAGGAATAGCCTCTCCCTTCAGAAAGTGAACAAGAAAGTCCCGGAGCAGCGTCTATAGATGCGCGAATTAAAAGCAACCTTGTCGCAAGATCCACTTAACGCCGAACTGCTCTCTCTTCCCAGTAACTTCCTCTACGAATCAGCGACCAAATCGTACAAACGTGTCCCAAAGAACGCGTTGGTCGTCGTGCGGCAAAATGCGGAAATGTTGTCGACGGTTTTCTAAGGCGGAGAGGAGCGACACGTTTCGCTCGCTCGCTCGCCGGAGCAAGGAGACACGGGCGGCGTTAATGGAATTCGATCCGGACCAGGCGGTTTTCGGGACCTCGTCTTACCACCCTGAATACGGAGAAACGCGAAACGCCTCGCGGAGAGATCGTGTAATTACGAGGAGAAGGCTCAAAGATGCTGCCGTTGCAGTCTGCCGCTCCGCCTCGCTGGTTGAAGCCGTTCTCGCGCCCCGAGGACACGTTACGTGCACGCTTAATCGCGCCGCTTTATTCGACGATGTACTCACGAGAAATAAGAGCGGAGAGATCGCGCCCTCAAGTTCATGAAGACACATTCAAACACTTGCCAGCCGCAGAATTTACGTCACTAAGGCTTGTTGATGCACCATATTTCGCGGCTACTTGAGAATTTAAAATATAACTCGGACTGATTGATTATTCGCCTGATTCAACCAATCTACATCGATCTTCCTCTAACAGCAACGTAACAATCTTTGGTTCAGAACTTCCTTCTGCTTTCATCCCCCTTTGTAAACCAAACCTCATCTATACTCATCAATCTTCGACAATTACAGAAACCTTGCCTTCACCTACTGGACCATCTTTGGCATCCGTCTTCCATCCATAGCTTTCCTATAAATTCTCTATGGATTCTGTGTAAAAAGCACGTGCTTGTCGAACTTCAGACTCGCCGAACCTTCATCACCGGCGATGTGTAACCGCTACACGACGAGGCGCGGTAAAATAAATCTGGTCGCGTCTCGGATGTGAAGTTCGTTAACATTTGACAAAACAGAGGATAGTCTATCGATTGTAAAAATACTCTCAAGTATAATACACAAATGAAGAATATTCTCCGTACAATTTGAGTAATTCTCGTACGGAATTCCCCGTCAAGTGGGCAGATACCTCGCCGCCTATATAAGAGCAACAATCTTCGAACGCACGCTGAAGCGGCTACACGACCTGAAAGTATTCTCGAGGATAACTGTCGTACAAAACTCTGAAATGGATATCTACCTGCAGCACTCGTTGCTCGCAAGCTGCAGTGTGGACGCAGCATTACGTATGCGTGAGGAGATCCCGTAGCCGTAGGATATCAGGATCCCTGGTCGTCTGGAGCGGCAACACGCCGCCGATCCCCTCTTGGCAAGCCCAGAAGGTTACCATGACGACGAAATGCGTGACGTAACCACCCACCAGCGGGCCCGCTGAAACAAATGAAGGCACGTCCTCCTTCGTATACCACCCCCTTTCCACCTGACTCCCTTCCAGAGGCTGTCCCGCTCTTTGCCTTCGCGATTCCCAGCCTCCACTTGCGGCATCACACCGCGAGCAAGTGGTCCAGAACGTGGGACGTAGTAGTATATAGAGGTAAAAGAGAGGAGGTGAAAGAGGAGGAGGTGGAGGGAAGAGGATGCGCGCTAAAGGAGAGGATGCTGGCAGGCAAAATTACAAGGACCCAGCCAGGTTCTCCGGGAAACTTGCCTATGAAGTCCTCGTTGCGGGGAATATGCAGCCAGTACCGGCGTCTGAGCAAGTTTCTATTTTACGAGATCTGTTTCTCCGGGGCACAAAGAGGATCCGTGGAATTTCGTTGTGCCACGAGGATCGAGGCTTTCTCTGGGTTCGACGCTGAGAACAGAGAAACGAGCAAATGTTAGAACGAAAGATAGATTTGTAATTGTATGCATGTATGTTGATTCGTTTCTTATCCGAGATTTGGGTGGTTTTTGATAGATTATGATGGTCGTGGTTAATGATTAACGATCCATGTTGTGAATTTGTTGCATTTGATTGTTCGGTAAGAAACACTTCTGTTTCACGACGATAGAAAGGAAATAGAAAGAAAAATACGCAGTGGAATTTGGCGCGTATAAGACGAATATAATCAAAATAACACGTTAAACATGCACCAAAAATATTCTATGTATTCTTTATTTGTCTTTAGTAATTTCAAATCCAAGAAGTTCGAAGTTCGTCAATTTTAGATCACGATTTTACAATCATAAAATGTTGCACAGTTTCTACATATTTAGAATTAGAAATATGAAGGATTATAAGGATATTACTCTCGTTTGAATCTAATTATAGAATAACAGACAAATCCTATATTATTCGTACATATCCTCGACTGATTTTTCGTATAACAAGCACAAAGAATTACAAACAGTGTTTGTAGCCATTTAACAGCTAGCAATAAAATTGTACTGATGCACCCAAGTTGTACAAAAGCATTTTACCAACAACAATCACAATCAAACTCTCATCAGCATCAGCATTTCATGCCCAAATTCCATTTCGACACGTTCCAATAAATTAGACCCGGAAATCTATAATCTCAAACAAATCTACATGGAAAAAACGTTAAGAGAAAGGGAGGTTCGTCTTCATACATGAACAAACCCTGACGATAAATACGGTACAGTGTCCTATAAAACCAAGAACTTTCCAAAGCTAAGTAGAACCATAGAAGACGAGGGTGGTTCATAGATACAAAATTCCAGTTTCTTTGATAGAAGCCACCCCTTCGATAGCCAGGCTGTTCATCCCCGCGACGAGAGATTCAATTCGGTGCTCGCAACACGCCTCGATTCTCACGGCTTCTTTTTATGATTCCCGGCATTCTCTTTGCCGCTCGGCTTTTCCCACTTTCCTTCCGGCGGACTTCCATCCCGGTTCGCCGGGGAATACGTAACGAAAGGGCGCGTGGTCGAAATTCGAATCAGCGAGCCCCGGGCCACGGAAATGGCTGTCGCGATGGAAAGGTTTCTCTGGTTTCCATGGGTCGAAACTCTTGCTTAAATCTTTTTCCCTTTTCGTCGAAGCCCGTTCCTCTTAGAACCGGCCGCCTCTAATGTTTCTACCCCTCTACTTTTCAGAAGCTTTAGGACACTTTCCTTACGAATTTTAAATTGCATGCATCGTTTAATGAAATTATTTTTATATTCGTAGCGGATGTTTTTCCTGTACAAGTAAAGTTTTCACGGTAATAAATAAGCCTCAAGATTTTCAAGGCGGGAGGGGTAGGGAGGAGGGTGCGAATCTCGTTCTGCAGAAGAAGTTTAAGGGGAAAGATATATTTCACGATGAATTTATCTTAGATAAATTGTAGACGTTGCTTAAGATGGTTATACAAATTGCTACGAGCAAATTTTAATTATCCGACACGGATAATTATTCGTTATTGATGTGAACTTTTATTAGGAGTAGAAGAGATTTTGTTAAATTCTTTAACACAAATGGAATCATTTTTGGATACTTTTAATTTCACCTCGATATCTAAAAGTGAAGTGTAAATCAAGTTAGAAAATTACAGGTTACGGTTCTTACACGATTCCTCTACATGAATTCGTTACATTTTCTAAATGGTCTCTCTTTCTTGACAAAGATTTAGTATTCCGAAATTTGCACGATTTCATTCTACGAATCGTCGATTTTCTTCACATATAAAGGAACATAAAGGAGAATTGAAGTTTTGCGGATGTATGGGGCTCAGTCAAGACTAATCTTAATCCTTCGTCGGGCTTATACTGCTGGGAAGATTGAATAGAAACAGCGGGGGTGGCACGCTCGTAAAGCATATTGAGAAACTTTTTTATCGTTGCCTGTATCACAAAACACTGGTTTTATTAAATTGTGTATGGGAAGGGAAGGGATGTTAGGAAGGAGAGTTACATTAAGGTGTCGCAAGTTGCCTTTTGACGTTGTAATTAGCGATGATTAATGAAGGGTATAGATATTAAGGTAGGTTTGAAACAGATTCTGAGAAACTGGAAATGACGTGACACTTCTACTTCTGCTATATAAAATGTTATTTCAGTTTTGTGGATAGAGAAGAATTTGTTTGACAGTAGAGATACTTATAATTGTTATTCGGTAATTATTTAAATTACGCTATAGTTATAATTGTAATTATACGATTGAAAAAGAAAATGGTAATAAATTTTCCAACATCTTATGCGTAGTAGAGAGAAGATTCTGAGATATCTCAATGAGAAATTTAAATCTTAACTCGTCTGATAATTAAAAGGCTCAATTTTACTAAAAATTAGCGTATCATAGTAACATGTCTTATTTTAGAATAAAATTATGGCATCTGAGTTACACCGCAATTCTACAGGAACAATTACTAATTAAAATTTTTATTTGCAACCACACTTTTCGTCTCCTTAATATACGCGCGTGTTACGCTCGAGACTGAGATCCGAAGTCAACGATTTCGTGGCCATCGTCGTCGTCGAGTGTCAAAAAGGGTCGAGGGAAGGACAGGTTCGTGGTCGATAGGTAGAATCGGATTACGTATCGAATCGAACCCTTTCAATTCCAATTAATTGAGAAATAATTAGCAGAGTCGAGCGTGCACGATGTGACACAATGTCAGAGGAAGAGAAAGAGAGAGAGAAAGAGAGTCGATGCACCGGAGGGTAGGAGCAACGAGAAGGGTGGAACAAAGGGTGACACGGAACGTTTGTCCCGGACGTCACCGGTTCGCCGGTATTATCCTCTCAAATTGGTTATTTTCGGTAAATACCGTTTTGAAAAGCCAATAACGCTGTTTCCCCATTGTGAGATCTCACCCCGCCAGCCTCGATATATTTACGATTTTACCCCCTTCGCGACTCTTCACTGGGGAGTTCCCAAAGGTGAAACCGACAAAAGTAATCCTGAAAACGGCACAGGTGATGCCGCTGCTTTTCACTGGGAAAAAAAAAATATCGACGACTCCCCGTGGAACGTAAGGTAGCAGGGAAAAATCGCGCCAGGTAGAAAACTACCCTTTTCGTGATTGATGGTGGTTTCGTAGATAAAGTAGATTTTTGCTGATATAGTAAAGTACGGTGGCTTGCGTCAAGTCTTGAATTTCAACGTCCTAAAATTCGATCTTGAGTTTTACAGAATAATTAAATTTGTTGCGTATTACGACGAGACACCAATTAGTTTTTAATATGATAACCAATGAACGAAAAAATATCTCTCATAAAGCGCTTTTTTAGGAATGCTTTCCTAGGAACATACGGAAAATGTTAAACGAATCTTTGGAATTTTCTTTCGTAGGTACGATGTTAAAACAGAGAATTTGATTACATAAATTGATCGAAAAAAATTGCAAGCAGAATGTTGTGTTAACGCAACGTTGGACCCTAAACAACCCTCGACTTTTTCGTGGCGATCGAACGAGTTCACGTTGCCAAATTCGATGTGTATTGAGAAAAGAGAGAGAGAGAGAGAGAGGGAGATGCTGAAGAGCAGGTCGAAAGTGCGGAAGCCAATTTTTCGAGTGGAGGGTGCCGACGAGAACGAGACTGGGTACAGATAAAGGGATGCTCTTGCTGCGTTGACGAGCAACGAAGTCAGGTTCTGTCGCTGACGGCGACTTTCTCATTGGGTGTTCACGAGTGGTTATAGCGTGTTTCAGGAACTGTTTTTGTATTCAGGGAAATTGGAATTGGGGTTGGGGAGGTGGGAAGTTGAAAATGTTTGCAGTTTGCGTGGGTCGATAGGTTGCGGGTTGGAGATATGTGCTTAATTGTGAGATAATGGCTGTTGTCAAATGGGGAGGAATGGTTAATTTCGAAATTAAAAAGTAGAAAAGATTGTTTGAAGGCAAGATTAAAAAATTATTTTAAGAATTGCCAGGGTCGAGTTTTAATTATCTGAAAGAAATTCGTATAAATTTCGTATAGCTATACGAACTATTACAAAATTAAATTTTCAAAGTCATTGTGTTTTTTTTTTTTTTTACTTAAAAATATACTATCCAAATAATTTACGAATAAAGAAGATGCTCCCTTCGAGCAACTCTTTAAATTCTATGAATCACACATTCAGTTAAAGGCTTCATCCATATCATCACCCTCTTTCAACAGCCAAACTTGCGAAGACTGACAAGATTAAATCCAGTGCAATCTTAATCCGCGTCCCACTAAACTCATTAAAATCTCACGACTCTCCCGCGAGACGTGGTCGGAAAGGAAGTCGACGGCCGTGGAAGAAAATGCAAGAAACGTCTGAAAGCGAGAAAGAGAAAGAAACAACGAGAACGAAAGAGTGGCACGTGAAATTGTGCACGCCGACGCGGCACGAAACGCGCGACGACGACGACGCCGAGATGGAAGAGGAGGCGACGCGGGGTGATGTGAAAGCAAACAGACGATAGACGTAGAAAGAGTGGAAGCGAGAGGGCGCGAGAAAAGTGAGAACGAAGAGAAAGAGGGCTCAAGGTAAACCTCCCCCGGGGCGTCGGCCTTGAACTACATTTTTAATTGCGACTTCCTCGCGCTCTTCGCCCTGCTGTTCCTCCAGACGATAAAAACAAAGGAGAAACAGTTTTCTGTCGGCGGTGCCGCGCCGCCAACCACCGGCCCACCCCCTTATTCCTTTCGCCCCGTTAACCCCCTCCAGAGGCAGCCTTACCAACGGGGGCCAACTTCCAACCACCTCCCCCCCCTTTTCTCTCTTCCGCATCCGCCAGCACCCGCTCCACCTCTTCTCTAACTCCTACTCCTACAACTTCCTCTCCTCCGACTGCAACCTCCACCCCTTTTCTCCGTGCAACAAGTAGCGCGTTCATTTAAGACGTGTCGGCGTTCTTTTGTTCGTTTTAAAAAGGCAAAGCACCGACGAAGTTCCTCTTTAAGGGGGTTGGAACTGTCTCCAACCACCACGTTCGCGAAATCTGTCCGTGAGATGAAACTGCGAGGCAGAGACACGTTACGAGCTGTTCCGTCGCCTTCGCGAGATGGTTAGTTAGATAGGATGCGAACGAGGGGTTGACGCAAGTTTTGTGCATTTCCATCGAATTTTCCATTTGCTGGATTTGGGTAATTGGTGCTCTGCAGCTGGTAAGGATAATTCGTTGTTGATGTTGCTGGTCTGGAATGTGGAGTGTCGTGGTCGTTGAGGGTCGAGGGGTGGTTTGTTGGTTTGCAGCGAAACGATAGTGTACAACAATGGAACTGAGAGTGGATGATTGATTGCAAATGTTCGATTGGAGAAACGTCAAATGGGATAGTATGGTGGATAATAGATTGCGGTACGGTTAAGAAGCTGATTTTATGTAAAAGAAAATAATATAAAGAGATTATATAATCTTAAATTACGATGTACGCAAGATATGTACGTATAGACGATTGGATACATTTCTCTATTTGTTTAACAAAATTTTGTTTGAATGAATTTTTATCCTTTGTTCGTTCATTCGTCCGCTAGTCAATTTTCTTCAATCTTTTCTTCTTTGATATTATTTACTTATGGCATTCGTGATTCGTTGTTTGCTTGGAATCTGTAATTTTCCTATTCTCCAATATCCCCATCCTACTCCCCTACCAATACACCAAACCTCTAACATACTATCTATTCTCAAATTTCACTCACGAATGTATCAAAATTCACGGATTACCCTACCTATCCTAGAACATTGATTTTACAATATCTGAGCGTTCAAGCCTTCCAAAAGGAATCTTTCAAGCTGCAAAATAGGAAGCTTGGAAGACAGGAGCAGGCAACCTGACCTTTCTCATCGGATGACATATGGCTGCCGCTCTTGCTATATCCGCCTAGTTAGCTCACACACGGTGTTACAGAGACGCGTATACAAACTTCACGTGGAAACGGATGCGAGGTAGGTCCCAGCATCCCATTCAACCCCATTCAATGGACCATCTCGCTTCGTTAACCAGTCTGTCGCATTTTTTATCCATCACCTATACGCATATATATATGTATACATAGAGACGGAGCCAACCCTTTTTCTCGCAATTTGAATACATTGTACCCCCGGCCGACATACATATGTATATCCGACCGATACTTTCGGTTCCTCTGATTCACCCTCTCTCCCCTTCACAGGGTGTCCCGACAATCATTGTACAGGATATACGAAACAAGTTGAAAATGCAGAACAAACTTTTTTCATACGACGCATGGTTTTCGAAAAAATCGAGTTCGAACATTTGTTAAGTACATTTGCACTTTTGTCGAATTCCAGACTCGAGAAGAGTGAATAATTAATTGGACGTTATTCTACGCGCGAAAATGAGTCGACAATGTGGAATACAATTTTTTCGTAGGACGTTCTGTTTACGGGAAAATGAAATTTGAAAATTTATCATGCGCCAGTTCTTTAGGTTCTTAATCAACGCATTCGCTGCGACAGGTAATTGGCGAAATGGACAACTATTAAAATGGAATATAATTGCGGAGAACGTGTTAGACATGTTCCACCTCTATTTTCTTGAAAATCAGTTCTCAAACGAACAAATTTTTCCCTACATTTTTCATTTATTTTCGCATGTAGAATAACTTCCTGCTGATTATGGTATACTCATATCCAGTCGGATATTAGCCAAATTAAAATATTTCTTCAGAAGGAAAGAAAGTAGATTGAGATTTCAAGCATACTCGAAGAGCTTTTACCTCGATTTTCTCGGAAACGAAGCATTACAAAAAAAAAAAAAAAATTTTATTTCATGTAAATTCTCGACTTGCCTTTTTACTGAGAAAGTATTACAGAATTGCCTCTTTACCGATTGCACCATGATTGCTGGGACACCCTGTATATTCCTAGGTACCCCTAGCTTCGTCTCAGTCTGTTTCATTCGTTCTTCCACGTCGATTCCCTCGCACGCGTATCGCAGTTTCTACCTGGCTAACCCGACGGGGGGTTTTGTGTCGTAGCTTGACCGAGTTTCTCGTCTCTGCTTTCTCTGCTCCTTTCTTTCTACCTTCCTCCCCTACACACAACCTTCAATAAACGTGGTCCCCACGTACGGGCCGATTCTTCGACAATGCTTCTGATTTTGATTTATATGACACGAACGACAGCTTCGAATCACCGAAGGGTGCACTGCCACGGAAATTATAAATTCATGTCCCCCACCCCTTAAACGCGAGCTGGCGTTTCGCTTCGGGCGATTTGCGTTCCGCGATCCAACGCGTGTCTTCTTCATCCCCTAACGTGATTCCGTACGTGAACTAGGTTCAACGTTCATTCACTCTGTTTTGCCTTTTACGAGCCTTTGTCCCATCTGTTGATCGATCGTGACGCTGCGTGGATTCGCAAAATGCGTGTATATGGTCCTTGAAATACGTGAATGGGAAATGCGAGGGTTCGATGCGCCGCTTTGGTTCGCTGGAATAAAACCGATACCAGAGAATGCGCAGTTATAGGATTTGGATTAGTTCGTTTTTGATTAAGCTGACTTGTTGATGATTTGTCTGTAGCTTTCGTTTAAAAAAAAACTCCTTCGGTTTCTCAGGTGTTCCGGAAAAGCTCACGTATGTCAGCCTAGCAGATTCTTGATTTTCGACTCTATCGTGATCTATAGATCCTATTCGATATAGGAAACTCCTTTATCAACCTTACAAAGAAGAAAAATCCTCAATCTTCTCGCTCTCAACTCGAAAACTTCAAAAGCGCTTCTCCTTAACGATTTTCCAGCTGCAATTTATATTAATTAATAAATAATTCGCCTGTAGGGTAAAACTATCTTCTTAGCTGCATCGTTGATGGTTCGATGGTTAGTGACGCAACATCCGGGGAGCTGGTTCGCGCAAAAGGGAGGCGGCCCGACGGGGGCGTAAACGGAGGTAGGTTTCGCATGATCGGGAAACGGAACGCAGAAACGCGCTTCGAAATTAACCGCGTGCATAATTCTACACGTCGACTCGACGTCACTAGATCCGATTTGGCCTGATTTGTCCCTATAGACAGGGAACTTGCGTGGATGTAATCCCAACTCGAAAGCCTGTCCTTCGTCTCATCTCGATACTTCGTGGCCCGTCGTCTCTCCGCGCGGATGCTACTCCATCAATAACTGATACTCGTCTCGTAGCTAAGGATCCTGAGTGCTTCATAGTACCCTCCTGACACACATAAGCGGAAACAGCCGCACCTAACCGTTCCAACGCGAGATTCTGCGCCCCGGATGCACTTTGTGCCGCTACTCTACTCCACTACGTGGGCTAATTTTCGTGATAGTCGCTCTGGATAGAGAGGATTTGCGACGGAGATCGAGATAGAGCGATTTTCGTGTCGCGGTAGAGAACTTCGCAATGCGACTGATGTTTTCGTTGCTCAAGTAATTAGTAGGTATTGTGTAATTTGTGTTTTTTTTTTTTTTTTAGCGGAAGAGAATTTTAATTTCGGAGTTTCGTATTACGATTTCGTGGTATTTTTCTTTTTCAGTTGCATCTTTTACCGATATATGTTTTTAAACATTTTGGGGTAGATCGGTTTAGTTCTTGAAGATCAATGGAATAATTAAGGATTCAAAAGCAAATGTAATTAAAAAAAAGTAGAATAAAAATTAGTTCAGATATTATAAAATATAGTACGATTTACGACCGACCAATGATTGTAACATCATTTAATGGCATACATATAATGTAATACTATATAATGTGATATAATGATAAGTGTATAATACCATGCAGTATAATAGTATGTATATTGGATAAGACAAGTAAAATGTATAGTTCGATTTATTCTACACATCCGACTTATCCAACCACTCCTTCCAATCATACGTTTAAAGATTTCACATGGACGGCACACAATCCTGCCACGTGTCGCCACGCATTCCACTCTCCATGTGCTTTCTTAGAAACCTTCTTCTCTTGCAACCGATATTCTGACATAGATATTCCATCTTTTCCACTCTGTGCTCAAGCACTCGTCAACCTTGTTACATCCGCAAGTTACTCGATTACATGTTACAGTATTTGAATTTTCTAGTTTCTTGAGAAAAGATGTGACACGATGAAACCACGATAATTTAAACTTAAATTGCACATTTGTTATTTATCGATAAGAATGAAGAAATACAATTTAAATTATAATTTTCATGTAAAGAAACTCGTCACAGATTACATTTAACCTGACGCAGACAACTCGAGAATCATTTCGCAATACATATTCTAATATACGGAACAGCAAACCATCTAAAAAGGTTTCAATCTTCCTCGATCCCTCTTCGATTCAACAATTCACCAAATCAATCGTCCCGAATACGATTGATCGTATTCTCCGTTAAAACAGCACAGCTCTTCCATTCGAAAAGAAATTTGCTTCGAATGGTAATAATTAAAATCTCGTCGAGGAACCGCGGCAGGTTCGATATTACACAAATATTTAACACACCTTCGAAAGCTGTATTAAGGAATTTCAGAAGCTTGTTCTCAAGAAGAACCATCCTGATTTTCAGACTGCTAACGTCACGTAACGAATCTCGAAATGGGAAAAGGGCCAGAGGATCCGTGGTTGAAGGGTGTCGCAGCTCTCACGGCTTTCCGACGGCTGTCGTAGCGAAAGGGTTACATGAAAACTCCTCGTCTCGACGACAAAGGGGGTCTTATCTCGAATTTCTAAAGTCCTACCTTCCTGTCTCTCGCAACGCTCGACGTTCCTCCACCCCTTAGCTACCTCGGCCCTTTTCATCCCCACGCAAACCTTTCACGGGAGGATTCCTCGCTTGAGATATCGTTCGTTATTAGCGGTGTTTTATACGGTACAGCGGTGTATCCTGATATTTTTTTTCCCTTCTTTCTCACAGAGGTATGCTGTCTTTTAAAGGATCGCAACGTGAAGAAGAACGGTAGCGACGAGTGCGAAACGCCAGGGGACTTCGCGATGCAAGAAAGAATCGTTTGGGGTGAAGACGCTGGTTAATGATTTCGAATGTAAGTATTTTTGACATGACCTGTTCCTTCGTGAAGAAGGATATTAATTTTAAAGATCGAGTTGAGCAGAGTTAAGTGGATTGTCTTGTAATGATCTGAGTTACTTGATTAATTTATTATGGTCACATATCGGGTGTAAATAGGTATGTAGAATATACATTGGTTAGAAAAAGCACGTAAACATACTCCTCTTTCGCAATAGAACACTTTTCATCAAGCTCTACATTTCGTTTTTTATAGTATCAAAGTTTTATAGTTATATGAAGCTAAATGATTTGTAGAAGAATTATTTTACAAAAAATATCACTTGTAGTTTGGAATTATTCTACTCAAGTGTGAGATTGTATAGATAAATTGAATTTATTAGCATCTACCATCGTCTAGAAAAAGATACAACATGCAATAGAGTGCCAAATCCATACCGAGGTACGTCAATTTTTATGTAAGTTAATTATCCACGTAGTATGTATCTTATATGGCTTTTTGTCATTCGGCATCTCTGAATGCAATCTTGAAATCGTTTAACATGCTTATAATAATTGATACAAGGTTTGTTGGAAACGAGAAAGTATTAAGTTTAGAAATTATTCTCTAGCATAAAAAGTATCCAAAACTTTAAAACAATTGAAATCAGGTTTCATCTTCATTCTCTACTTTACTAAAAGTATTTCATGATCCACCACTGATATATCGCAACATTAGATACAATCGTCTCTAAACAACATCTACATGTACAAACATCTCTGTAATAGCGATGTTTACCTATCATTTGCACAAAGTATACGATAAACACTGCCTTTCCACCAAGAATTTAAAGACAGCCGCAAGATGGAAATAGAGGAAAAGGAGAATCACGTCTCGCGTGAAATTCAGTGCACGTAATAAATTCACGGAGAAAGTTGTCGCAGTAAAAGTAAAAGAGCGGAATGGAAGGAGTAACCACGTGCTAAGAGTCGCTGAACGAACGAACGGGTTCGCTTAAATAACGCGTCGTGGCACGCTGGATCCCGGTGAATAGCGCGAAGTAGTTAGAAAAATGTCTTACTTAAGAGAGAAAGTTCGTCGACCGGGGATCGTTGCGGCGACGACGACGACGACGACCCTGGCCCAGAAACAAAGGCGGGAAGAAGAAGCTTGTGAATAATTCAAGTGCGCGCGAAATGAGGAAAGAGTTCGCCGTTGAAAAGTTTTCTCGAGGAATTTTACGCGGCCTGCTTTTCTTTGATCGCCGCGCGCGCCCTTGAAAACTCTTCGCAGCAAGCCGTCTCTTAATTGAACTGCCGCCCCCTCCAAGGCCTTTAAAGACGTTCCCTCGTTACCTATCTCGAATCGATTCTCATCGACGTCGCACAAGTAATTTGTACCTTTGCAACGCGATAAAAAACGTTTTAATTTTCTTTACCGTATAATTTGATACGCACAGTGAACCTTCAGATTCGAATACCACCGTTCAAGAGATTATTATTGCTTTATATATTCGTTGATAATAATGTGAGTCGATCGGTTGTTTTTTAATTCTATTCTAGTTGGCAGAAACATGAATTTTATTTATACGATGTTGTATAAGCGATAAACTATAAGTCGAAAATTTATAGAATGCACATAACATGCACAAGTATATGAATGATCTAAACCAAAATACTTAACGTTAAATATCAATAATATTTAATACTTAGAATAAATTTCTCTGTTCCATTTTCCTAGTCGTGTGTTTACAAAAATATAAAACTGCATAAAAATCCGCGATCTACTTATCATCAGCAAACCGTTCTACTTCAACTAAATCAACTCGCAACTTCTCTCTTTCTTACGCGACACTACATCAAACACGAAAAGCGGAGCGTTCGCCAGGACCTACCTCAAGAACTCGCTCGAAAGGGAGGAAAGGGTTTAGAGCTCGACGACGTCGGCGTAACCGTAAAATTCACGGTTCACAGGGGGGAGGGGATTCGTGTCTGGTTATGTTAGTCGAAGGGAAAGGTAACGGCCGAGAAAAGGCCCGGTGGGGAGGAGGGGGGCAGCACGGGGTCCCTAAAAACAAAAGGCAACGCGGGGGCAAATTATGGATTCAAACGGCCGCCTTTTGTCTTTTCATGTTTATTTCTTTGTTTTACCGTCGTCGGTATTGTTTCAGCGGAGCGACAGAAAGCCAAAGGGGTTGCGTTGGGGGGTGGAAGGTCAGGCTTTGCCTTTGTGGGAACTACGGTAGCTTTGTTATTCCTCGAGCTTTTTTCTCTGTCCGCGAGCCTCTCCTCTCTTTCTTCCTCTTGTTTCACCGGCTGACCCGTGCCGCTGTTTTTCCTTTCCCTTCTTTCTTTTCTCATGTTTCTCCCTTATTCTTCACCCTTTTGTATTCTTGCAACGCGCGTCGTGCGTCGTGGCAACTGACAGCAGCGGCGGACTTCGATCGCTCGTTCATGGACCTCGGGAGGTCGTGCCGGCTGCTCCCCGTGAAACGCTTCGCTATTATTCGCTGCAATTGCGATCGCTTCTCGTTAGTCCAATGAGACCGGTTTTTGGAACCGCTGCAAGCCTGTTCCGCTCGATCTCTTCTTTGTTTTTGCACGAATCACGGTGGTTTGCTACCTATTGGTTTATTACGTTCACTACACATTGAATTTGTGTCACGTATGATGGTTTCACACAATCTTCGTAGAAGGTCTTGTTATTTCTACAGTCTAAATATTTCTATATCGGTTCTTGGTGCTAATACCGAAGGAAATATAAAAGATTTGATTTGGATTTTATGGAACATGCGCACTTTATAGATATATGGGCCTTTTATCATATAAACTGATACAATTTTTGTCCCTATCAGTTTCACGTCAAAGCACAAGTATAATGATGTGATGAATGATGAATTAGGCAACCATAAAATTATTTAATAAAATTATTTAATCTCATAATGTAGTATGAAGCCTGAACGACGGAGTCTTGCAAAATTAGTGGTACCATTTATTGAGCGTGTACATGATATATTATACTAACACATAATTTAAGTATTTGTATCTTTAATTATTATATTATATTATTATATTAATTATTTTACAATTTACTACACACTTAAAGTATATTCTTACTTGAAAGAATAAATTTTCACGTACAAATTTCTCTACTTCCCTTATAGTTTACCATAAGCTTGAAAACTGATTTAAAAGCCACAACTCTTCTCATTTCTGCTATATTCAATCTCTCCGAATCCCGTCATGTATTCCAAACTACTACGAGAAATTCCTCAATGTACACACAATATGCTCATCCTCTCGATCAAGTCGCAAGTAGGCCAACTAAAATTCCACGTAAATCGAGACGTTCGAACCGAATGAATTTTGCATGGATTCTCGACTACTTCGAGGATGCTGAACGATCGTCCGCGAAAACGATAGCTGGACGGTTATTTCGAGTCGATTAAATGACTCGATTACTCGGCGGACTGTCGTCCTCTATGCCCTTAGGTTGGAGGCATGAATCTTTTACCGGAACAGAACGTGGAACGTCGAAACGAAAGGGATGGAAAGGAAACATCTTACTGTGCACGAAATTTGCACGCGCAAACGACCCACCTCACAGTGGTAAACTGACAACGAACGTGACGTCGTTTAAAGATTCACGAGAATCGACGAACCCTTGAACCGGAAGAATCGGGAAAATTTCTGGGCTTTTCGACAGGGGAGAGATGTCATTTTCGGCCACCGTCAGGACGAAGACCTTTATCGAGGCGAAGATTAATTTTCGATCGTCCAAAGATCCTTAGATAGCCACGTAAAATTTGTTAGACGTTATAAAGGAGTCATTAGTTTGTGAAATTTATGAACAGTTTCAAAAAGGTCACAGATTTGTCAAATTTGTGGATAGTCGCAAGTTATTAAGGAGCCACCGATTTATGAAATTTCTCAAATTTATCGAAGAGTAATGTGAAATTTACGAAGAGGTTGGAAATTTATGAAATACATGAGAATATTACGAAGAAATCATAAAACATATTAACAATCGTTATACATTTCATGCTTCTTATATCGAAAGTAACTGATATAATAAGTCCAGTACGCCATTACAATACAAATACAAATACGCCAAACAATATCTTTCTTTTTTAATTTTCGGGTAAAATTACTCTTACCCAAGTCACATAATAATTTAACAAAGACGATCATTAAAACAGCTTTTAAGTTTCGTCCGGAGGAGATTCCCTAATTCACTTTAAACTTCAAAAATATCGACAGCAACTCGTTCCTTGTTCGACAAGAATTCTGAAGAAGAGAAAGCAGCTTTCCAGTGAAATTACATCGATTAATCTGCCAGAAAATCTCACTCCTTATTTACCAAGGCAAGCGCGGCATAATAGACAGCAGGAGCGAAGAATGCGGAACGAGCTGGTTACTTGATCCAAGAACCTTTGAATTAATCGAGGGAGGCTCAAATAGAGCAATAATTGAATGTTCATAGCACTATTAAGCCGCCAACTAGAATCTCAATTACCATATATCCTTCCCGCCGCCCAATCCCACAAAAAACACGTTATACATCAACCAAATAATCACATGCTACTATAAAATAATAACTATACGTCACATCTAAAAAAACTACCCAAAATTTATCGATTTCTATATGTAATAATTCATCTGGCAAATTATGAAGAATATCATAACATATAATATTTATAATTACATTATTAAGGAACAACGTTTTTCCCCAAAAAATATATTCATTGAAGAAAATAAAAACAGTAGGGACTTAGTATACTCTTGTTTTATAATTATAGAGCCAGCATATTTAATACGTAAAGAATGCAAAGAATATTTGATCATTAGAAATTTTGCTTCACTAATTGCAAGTAGAATATGTCATACGTTGTCAGACAAATAGCAAATTGTCTTTGGTTGTCCAAACCATAGGCGATCGAATATATATAGCCATTTTTAATTAATTTAATTTATTACTACACCATATCATAGAGTATCCTCGTATTTTCATACACAGGTAATTCACTCAACTTAAAATGACATTGACGATAATGATTTAGGAGCTTGATTACCCATGTATTCATTCTAAAATACTATATCATCCGATTTGCAGACAATCATTTAAAACGTTTATCGAAATAACGAAGACGCGAAGACAGAATATCGAGGCTTATTAATATAACGAATAATCGATTGTTTGATTACTTTTATGATCGCTGCGAAATATATACTCGCGCTAAATATTTTGTAGCTTCTATATACATTTACAGATTTGTCTTAAACTTTACCTACATAATCACTACGGTGCTAGTGAAATTTCAAAATGTTCCGTTAATTAAGATTATCTTCGTAAAAGATTTCTACTGGTATTCGAATACTTTCTTAAGCAACTCTATTTTTACTGATAACGTACATCAAACAATTAATCAGCCCCATTCCTCTTCCCTCGGCTTCGCCAAACAACTATCCTGTGTCTCAATCGGAGTCGTTCCATCGCTCGAACAATCTCTGTTCCGCGCGACTCAACGCGGTAACGCCGTCGGAAACGAGACGTTTCTGTGCTCCTCGTTCTCCCGCCTCGCGCCAACCCACCCCCAGTTGGTAAAACGAGGTCCGTGAAAAACCAGACGTCGCCGCTTACTTTCGAAATTTCCTTGCACGCTGGTCAGGCACACGACCTTCTCTCTCTCGGTCGTCGAGGGATCGTCGACGAGGGTTGAAGGGACACATTCGGGGGTTGGGACGCGGTACATAGAAAAGGACGCTCTGAGTTGAACGAACGTTGGATAAAACGAGATAGACTGAGAGGTAGAACAGGAATGGGTGACGCGAAGGGTGGCAGAGCGGGTTGGCGCGGCGCGGCGGTCGGCAAGGACCACGAGATCAATATGTATGTTGGGGGATGTGGACCACGTGGGTCGGGGGTGGCCAGCAACTGGCGGCTGCTGATTGGCCAACGGCCACCCCGTGGCCACGCCCACTCCCACACACGCTGTCTTAAAGCCTCGACGAAGCGGCAGCCACCCTATATACCTTGGTGAACAGCCACCGCAAAAGCAGAGGGACGCTGGGGGTGGCTGGATGCACGATGCCAACACTCTCTACCCCGCTAACACTGTTACCGAATTCGGTGGAATCATCGAAAATTGAAAACCGGCTTGGCTTGTCCTTTCCTTTTCTCTTCCTAGTTATCGACGAATTTTCTGGAAAACTACCCCCTGCGCCTCCCCTTTTGAGTTTATGGCGGTGTAATCCGATTAAACGGATACTGGAGCGTAGGTAGAATGGTTGGAATTTTGGAGAATAGCAGGGAACAGGTTTTTGGAGGATAGCAGGTGAACGAGAGACCAATGGATGGTATGGAATACTGGTTTCGCGAGCGGCCAAGCTTGTTTCACCGTGGCAGATTTCTCGTCTGATTTACATTCGCGCTGACTCGAGCGTCATGATCGAGTCGAGGGGTGCACGGAAGAACAGGTTACGGAATGATGGATAACTTTATATGTGTACGTGATAATGAGGAGAGAGTTTGTAGAGATCCGTGGGTGCGTTTTGAAGTTTTACTTCTCGTGATTTTTTGTGTCTCTTATGTACAATTCTTTTAAATAATACCGACAGATTAATGGAAAGTCTAAACGCCAGTTTTATAAATTACAAGTTATTTAACTGTTCTACTTATTGTCAGATTGCGAACGAGATAACTATATTTTCCAAATTGTAACTTTCACGTTCATTAATATCATTAGATGATAAATTATTATTTAAAAAAACTGGGCATCTATATTTTATCTATCTGTTTGGATTATATCTACCTTGTATATACGCTATACGATACATAAAGATTTCTGTTATCATGCAGCTCGTGAAACTGTTAGGAAACAATATCCAGATGCAAGGATGATAGTCGCGAAATATATATGTGATAGCTACAAGTATAATACATACGATACAAAACACAATGATAAGTACAATACACAAGACCCAAGTTTTAAAAATTATGAGATGAGACACTGATTGAAACTTAGAATCTTCTATAACAAATTAGCAAATACAACACAAATTTGAAACCGACAACGAAATATTTAAATAAAAGAAAATTAATTCTAAAGTTATATACCCACCTTTCAGTCGAATCGAAGTCGTACAATATTGGATAAAATTATTTCATGAAATCGTTTAAACATGAGATAAGTCGTTCTCTCGCCTTGGAGAAGTCGAGGAAATTGAATATCATTTCCCATGGTGTAACCGCGAGATTAAAGAAGCGAAGTCTCATTACACCAATTAACATTCGATGAAACGATTTCATCGATCGATCGATCGATCGAAGTTCGTCAAGCGTGCACGACTCACCAATGGATTTAATTAGCCGTATAGATCTGGAAACGAAAGCGGGACGAGAATGGCTAACGACGTTATCCGACCCTTCTGACGATCGTCGATAAACGGGAATCACCTCTGACTAATTCTCTTCTCGACCCCTCGTTCGCGTAGATTCAAAAAGAAATCGGAAATTGCATGTTTGACGGCCACGAAAAGTCCCTTTAAAAGTCAGATTCATCGAATGATCATTTTAAATGAATTTTAATCGATGGAACAGTATTTTAAGACAGACTTTATATTCGTCTTAGCTATTATCTACAGGTACAGCAATAACAAATTTAAAACAACGTGCAAGTTTAAAAAGACGACTTTAAATAATTTTGTATAATAATCTTTTCCTTCAAAAATATATAGAAAATAATTCAACTCATTAAAAAATCTCCACTTTCCTCAATTTCGAAATGCCAGAAAATATTCCACATACATTTACACAGGATGTTACAACATTTTGATTTCATACGTAATTATGAATAACTATTTATTATCAAAATTAATACACATCCACCAAAACTGAAATGAAACTCATTCCTGAAGCTTAACATTTTTAAATCTTGAAACTGTAAAACACATTTTAGATAAAACGTCACAATTACGCTTTGATTTTATAAACAGTTACAAATTACCATTTATCATCAAACTCACTACTCTCTACACTTACTGATTCCCCAAATCCGAATAATATAACAAAATCAGAGAATATTCCCAATTAATTCACCCCAGTGTCGCGTGTTCCTCCATCTGCTACAACCCCTCCGCCAATTAATCCCCAAAATACTTCCATCTCGTCGATCCTCGACGTTCAACCACCTCAAAATGCCATTACGAGGACGCCAAGAGTCCTGCTGCCCTGCTGAAATTTTGAAAATTCTATGTTTCTTCTCGCGACAGGAAACAGAAACGGCCCGATTAAATCCGCAGGTACGGAGTTGATGAGCAACAAGACGGCTGAAAGTTTCATCCGTTGTTTCCGCCCAATTCTGTCTCCGAATCGTTTTCCCCCTTGTTCCAGCGGCCGACGCTCGTAAAATATTCAAGCCCCATGGACGCGAGATTTCAGCGCGGCGCGACGCGGTTCACGCCGCAATAACAGCCCAGGGATCACGGTCTGCCGCGAACGGTTGTCCGTGTTCTATTAAAATGGCACCGATAGCTTCGCTAATTAGTCGATGAGGTGGCACTTAAACACGACGGAGTAATTACAGCAAGTCGCGGGGCGATGTCGACGCGGATACGGCGAATAAATCGTTCATCCGGCGCGGCGGATAAATTGTTCATCCGCCGCGACGTCCCGACGCCGATCGCTTCTTTACCCCCTCGAACGCTAGCCGTTTTGTCGAATATTCGTTGTACCCTGATCGAACGTTTTGATCGGAGATTCGTTAATTGGATTGTACTATGAAATTGATGTTTCCTTTATTTTTTATTTACGTATTTACATATTGACGTATTCAAACTTTGTTCTTTTACTTTTCTGTTTCTTTTTTTATTAAGTCCTTCTTTATACATGTAATTTCCTTAAAAGATTGTTCTCTGTGTCGTCATTGAACGTTTTGATCGAGAATCGGTTGATATATCGGGCTGTGAAATTAATTTTTTTATTCATGTACCCATCTCCTATGCTTTTCTTTTTTATCTGTTCCCTGTTAATTTCTTCTTTTATCTGTATGATCTTTTCAAATGGTCATAGAAGCATTTTTATCGGGGACTCGTTGATGGCTCGGTTGTGAAATTACTCTTTCTTCTTTTTCCTGTGTTTTTATTCACACACACAGACATATCAATTCATTTTTTTTCTACTTGTACTATTTCATTGGACGAATATTTGTTCCATTCTGACTAAACGTTTTGGCCTCGTCTTCCCTAGTTAGCAGCTTAACGGATGAGATGAAAACAAACCCCATAGGCATGCCTCGGCTTATGGCCTTATAATGGCAAATGGCGCCCTGGCGATTCTCGATTATCGTGGGTACTTACGACAATGATAGCCGTTTCATAATTAAACGCAGTATTCCCGTGAACATACAATGCGTGTATCGTGTCCCATGAAACATATTAATGGATAGAACCACGTTGAAAGTGAAGCGATGCGCTTGCTTTTAATAAGCCGCTTAGAAGCTTGCGTTCGATTCGTGTCTTATAACTTGCTTCGGTATTTCCCTGGAAGAATAGTCTATTAATTGGAGCCTTTCTCGAACGAAGAATGTGGTTCGAACAAGGAAGAAGTCTTAGAATTTGGTAGTTTCTATTTTCTTGTTTGCTTAAGGAAGATACGAGTATTACTGCTTTTTCAATTTGTGAAGTTTGCGGATGTTGGACGTCGTAATTTAATTGATGTAATATAGTTGTCTAACAATGAGATTAGCAGAAGAGAATTGTTAGATTGTTGCGATAAAACAGCTGAGAGAAAATATGATTAAAATCTGTCGCTCTCTACGTTACATATAACTCAAAAAATATTTGATCCGATCCGAAAACAATATAAGGAGACTCTACAATAATCATACTATTATCAGAATATTAATGCATATCGATTAATATCGATTCTTAAGTACACGCTTCTCATACATATACAAAAACATTTTGAAGTTGTCAATATTTATAATACACGTAAACACATGCATTTATCGATATATTGCATGCGATTAACACATTCATACTAAAATAAAGTAGAACAGATGTGTAGAAAATGAAGGAATGCCAAACTTCTTCGAGCCCCAATTTCTTGCAAGAATCATCCTCCCAGAATCGGATGAATAAATTTGCTACGAGACGTTTTTCGCGGCGTGTACGCTTTTGTTTTAAGTCCGTGGGCGCTTTATCCTGCGGAATAAAACGAATACAAACTGTCAGCGGCAAAACGGCGCGCGACAGGGAACGTCAAACTTTACGATAATGCGGTTTTCCCGTGGAAAGCGAGTTTTCCGGACGTGAGAGGAGCAGAAAGAGGAGAAGGGGCGGGTGGAAAGGTTAGGGAGGAAAACTAAAAGTACCCACTAGCCGAGTCGGCGCGACGAAAGAAGAGTTCGCGTGCTTCCCTCTCCACTTCTTCCACTCACCCCCCCTTTTTTACTCCTCCAACCCCTCTACGCGACACTTGCCGAAGTTTTCATTCATAATTAGAGGGAAAAAAGGGGTAAAAGTGGGTCAGCTGGCGCGCGACAACGGAACCACCACTTGTAGCGACGATAAGAAAACAAAGCCATCCGCGAAATCGTTCGCTCAACTTCCCCTGTTACGATTAAGCACCCATTTCATTCGTATTTCTTGTTATTTTTTCTTTCCTTCCGCGATTATTATTCGTAATTTTTACTCGTTTCTTTGTACGTTTCGTATTATTTTATTGAGGTCTCCTCTATTTTGATTTCGTTTATTTTATTAGGATTTTGTTTTCTCACTGTTTTCTCTGAGTTTATCGTCGATTTAATTGCGGGAAAATCAACCCTGTCACATCTGCAAGATTAATTAATATTTGTAGTAGTTCCTTTCTTCTCGCAGCTTTTCTTCTTCGTTCTTTGCTCTCTTCCTTCCTATGCCGTTTTTACGTTGCTCTTTTGCACCCCTTTTCCCTCCTTTCTCGTTTCTTCCTTAAACGTGTTAAACGTGCACCATCGATGCAAAGTAATCGCTGATTTACTACTCTGTTATTAAGTAGATCACGGTCTTTAACCGGATATCGACTACAATTACGTCCGAATAGATAAAGTTCGGATAAATAGAACTTTACTATGTTAATATTTTGAATAACTTGGTACAGCCAAAGCCATTTGATTCGTTTATAACGCAAGAAAACGATAAAACGCTGCAAACAAATAACACGACATCTGACGAAGAAGAAACTCCGACGCACTTTTTGCCGCTCGAAAACCGACTGTCGCATCCACTTATCCCTCAAAGCATCCGAAACATACAGTTCCAAAAAAGCTTCGAAACTATCGCGCGAACAATCCAAAAACAACGGCAGCCATTAAACAAAGCGCCTAACACAGGAGAACAGGTCAATCCAGCAAAGGCACTCCGGCAAAAACGTTTCAAGACGACCCAGAAAACAATGCAATTTAGCGTCTGGTAACGGGGCCAGCGAGGCTGAAGAGTTGGCCCTGGAGAAGCCGTCCCAAGGAAGGTAGGAAAAAGGCGGTGGCGGAGGAAGTCGTTCCGTGAACTTAAAGCATCGTGGAAAGAGCAAGAGCTTGCTCGAAGGAGGGCCAAGATGGTTGAAGAGATGTTCAGCGGAGCGGCGGCGTTTTCATTCATAATTAGAGAAAAAACAGAGGTGGCAGGCGTGCAAAAGGGAAGGCACGCCTCGAAATAAGACGGTGAAACAAGAGAGAGAGACAAAGGTTGAACGAAGAAGGAGAAGCAACTCTCGTAGTACGCTCTCTCGTAGTAGAAAGAAAGAGTCAATGAAGAAAGTGGCGAGCCACCGCTGCTGGTAGTGGGGGTGCTCAATGAATAAGAGTGTAAGAGAGGAAGAATGGTGGCGAAGACGATGGTGGAACGAGGAAAAACGACAGAAGCTGAAGGAAGTTGGCGATGGAACGGGGTGAGTGGAGGCGCGCGCCGGAAGCTGGAACGGGGAAACCGAGTTGCGGGGAATCTTAAAGACTTTCGCCATTCTGTTAATTTTCTTCTTAAAGTGGGTTAAATTATTTTATGACTTCCGCCGTTCTCCGTCTCCTTTATGTTCCTCTTCTCTCTTCGGGGGGAGGGGTGGGTGCTGCGAGTCACCCCTGAATCTAATCCAGCGCGCCTCTCCGGCGCGTTCGCGGCATCGTGAAAAGCGTAATTCTCTCTTTGTCTCGCTTTCTTCTCCAACCATCTACACCTTTTCCTTCAACTTTCGTGCCGCTCTTTCTTCAGCGAACGACAGCCAACCTTTTCTTTCCAGACTTCTCTATGCAACTGGAAGTATCAGCCGCGTCTTTTCTTACGCTTGCCTAGCACCCTTTCTCGCTCGACTCTTTGCGAACTGTACTGAAAGTTTCCGCGTCTTCCGTGCCCTGACCCGAACCTCTCGACCTCGACACTCTTACCGTCAGCTGATCATTTCATTTTCCACAACCGCCTTCGATAACGGCCCGCTCGTTAATTTCATTCAACCCACCATTTTATCGCCGCTTCCAGACAATTGTGTAGTTCTCTTCGTTGATTCTTTAGGGGAGATTTCGTGGATGGTGGATGATGTTAACGCGAGACGCGTGAGAATGTCCCGGGAATTTTTAGGAGATATAAATCTCTTAGCAGATTTCATTTTTCGTTTGAGATTATTTGCTATTCGTTGGCTCTGAGAATGGAAAGAGATGAGATTCGTTAGATGTGTATTTGACATTTCTAATTCTTGGAAAACCTTATCGAAATTTGAAGAATTTTATTGTCATCTGACGATAAGTATCTAAAAATACGATGAATGTAAAAATTTAAGTTCTATATAAAAAATGACCGCTTCAAAATGTATAAAGCAAAAGAATGTAATATATCACCTCATAAGTTTTATTAAATCAAATGTTAGTTACTTCTAATGCAAAATTAATTACTTTCTTAAAATTTCACTAGTCGTTTACCTATTCATTCTTATTAATATCAATATCGTCATATCGTTGAATACAATTCTACTAATATTGCATCAGCCTATATAATAACATTATATCACAAATAAATAGCATCAAAATATTTGAATTACTTACTCTTTTAAAAAAAAACCTGAAAAACACATCAATTTTATATGTATTTTAATTGGAAGCGTAACGCGAAGATCCCTCGTTTCCCTTCTAAACGGGGCGATCGTCGAAGGAGAGCTTCTGGTATTTCCGCCGCCGAGAAGCTTACCCGATGTTGCAAACTTTATAAAGTTTCGCCATTTACTCGAGCAAAAACGAGGAAACTGGCGCGAGCAAACAAAATCATGGTTCGAAAAGTGCTCTCCGACCTTCGACATCTTTCCAGAGTTTAACGGACGCGATTATTACTTTACACCACAGCTCTTACTTTTCACTCTCGACGTTGTTCGTTTCCAAACAATTTTACACGGACGCCTCTACCTTAAATTTAACGTTTCGCACTGGAACAACTTCTTTCTTCTCAATTTTACTAAATCTCGCACCGTTTCCTCTCTGGATATCCATCCATTCTTTTCTACGTTTCCAGCACATTTAAGCTTCTTCCATAATTGTTTATTTAATAAAATATTAGATGGAACAAAAAATTTTGTTAAATCTGGCTATATTTTTTGATTTGATATAGTTTATTTTCTGTTACACATTATCATTGTATTTAAGTTAATAATGTAAATTTCTATTAATTGTTCTGGACGTTTAAATTTATTCCATAGTTCTCTATTTAGTGAAATATGAAGCGAAACACAAACGGAAGAAAGTGTAAAAATAAAGACTTTTACATAAAATTGTTTAATAATTAATAAATTTGATTACGATTCCTTTCCTACATTTCGCTCATAATTAGGTATTTAATAAAATGTAAAATTTAATGAAAAATTTAAAAATTGTGGATTATTGTGAATTATACGTGTGTGAATATTCGTATAAAATTTTCCAATACTGATTCAATTTAACAATCCAACTATTGTTATGACGTTTTCAATGATTATCACACGAATTAAATATTACAAAATGAGCAGGATCTAGAATTTTTTAATTATCGATTTATTTCGTCAAAACGTAAAAAGACAATGCTTTTCTGCAACCGTTGCCAAAATATATCAAGACATTCTTCCTTAGCTTCGACCGACGACAATCTCGACGGGAATAAAATTTACGGTCAAAGAACAGAGCCATGGAAACCTGCTGGAACCCTGAAATCGCGGTACTCCTACTTCCGGCAAGTAATTATTCTTTCTCGACGCGTCGCCGGTGATAAACAAGCCACCTGTAAGTCGCGTCTCCGGATGCAGACGGGGCGAACGCATCGGGGACGAGAATAAAACAAGACATTGGCCAAGAGAAGATCGTCGAGGAAGAATTATCGACTCCATCTCTCCATTTAAAAGTCAAATAGAAATGCAGAAAAACCGAAACCAATCAACAAAATTTTTATTTCTCTCCTATTTACGTAAATTCATCCAACTTAAGAGTTTTTTCGGTCATTTTAAACTAGATCGTGTTTTTTTTATTATTAGAAGATTCATCGATCCTTTTGAGGTAAAAGTAAATTATAGAAAAATCGTCAGATCGTCGTAATTTTTCTGACATTATTCATTTTTATATTATATTACAGATACATAACATGTCATATTCTCTTTTGAAAATTATGCTTAATCTTCTCTTTCAATTTTACGATAGAATAGTTTTATCCTCGTTGTTTCGACAATGCGAAGAATAACAAAGAATAGAGCGTTGCGTCGATGCACGCTGGCTAGAGAAAGTGAACGCTAGTTGAGATTTTCCATTAAGAGAACCGTCAAACAGCTATTAACCCCAATCCCTCTTTTCAAAAGTCAAACAAAACACCACAAAAATCGCGAATAATCAACGAACTTCCCAAGCGAATCTGCATCTACGTAAATTCATCCAGCTTAACAGCAACCATTAAAGTCTCCGCCAAAGAACAATCTCATCCCCATTGTCTGAACGTGAAGGGCAAACAAGAAAAAGAAAAAAAAAGAAAAAACTAGAAAGCTCCGTCGATGGACACTGGCTAGAGAAAGTGAGTGCTGGTTCACCCTTTTCTCTACGAGAAGAGGTCTACGCGGCATACGTAGACGCCGATACAAAGACAGACACAGGGGTGGGCCACGATCGGTCGAGACCCTGCGCCGGCCAATGGCGTTTCACCCCCGTGGTGAGGGTGGGTTGCCATGGTAACCCCTCGCCATACACGTACGTGTACGTAAAGGCACACCGTATACGTGTACGCGTGACGCTCAACTCTCGGGCTTCGCCAGGCTGAGGGGGATGACTACAGAGGAGGGAGAGGGTGAGAGGCGAAACCAGGGGAGGCTGGGCCGGTTGGAGGAGGGTGGCGGTGTGGTGTGGTGGCGAAGGTGAGGTTGAGTGAACGGCGCGGGGGAAGCGAAGAAGAGGAGGAGGAGGAGGAGAGACGGGATACCTCTTCCACCCTTGGACAAGCCCAATCGATCGAGGTGTGCTTCGGCCGGACGAAACTCACCCTCTGTCAGCCCGCCCTCCGATCTAGCTTGCCTCGTACCACCGTTACCATCGGCACCACCGCCACCATCGCCACCACACCACCATCTACCTCTCTCCTCTACCCTCGAAAGCAACGGTGCCTGTTATTTGAATGGGGAGAGAGCGAAGAGAGAGGCGAAGAGAGAGGCGAAGAGAGAGGCGAAGAGGGGTGGCGGACTGGCGACGGTGGTCGGGGGTTGAATGTGACAGAGTGCCACCCCCGAGGGCCTCTCCCGTTGAAAGTGCGGCGAGCAGAGTCTTCTCTCTGTCTCTCCGTGTCTCTCTAGTTATCTCTCTTCCACATTCTGTCCTTTGCTCTCTATTCTGCACGGCATTCTGTTCCTTCCCTTCCGTTCCTATCTCTCGCACACTGTCTCTCCCGTGTCCAACCCCCACACCTGCTCCGCTTGGCGCTGCCTCCTGGCTCGACTGCGTAGGGTGGCTCGCAGGGGCTGCGGAGGCACGACGGGGGTGGCGTGGACAGAAATCAATATAAGACGGGCCTCCACGTATTCCTGCCCTCTCGCTCATACCCTCCCAGTCTCCCTTATGTTTGTCTCCCCAGCTGTATACCCGTCCTTTTCGCACCCTCCTCGAACTTCAACTGCGTTCCTCGTTCGTCGAACCGAGGGGACCCCTCGGTCTCGTCTCTGTCCCGCTCTCTATCTGGGTTTCACCGGCCGCCCTCATCCCTCCCCCTGCCCTCCATCCCTCATCCACTCTGCCACACCACCGTTCCCTCGAGGGTGGACTAACACACACACGCGAGCAGAAACATACATACGTGCACGTGCAAACACGTAGCGAGGAACGCGAGCGCACGCTCTGGCAAACCAAGCATTTCTGTACAGGGTGTGTTTCGACATGTAACGGGTGGCTCCACGATGCAGGAAGGATTCTTCAGAATTCGCTTACCATCAAGGAATAAACGCGTCTGAAAAATGAAATCTTCTAGTTGAGAAACAAGAAGAGTGTAAGAATGAATGGACGAATGAATTTGAAGGAGGTCGAGAGTAAGTTCGTTGGTTGGATACTTTTCAGATTGATCTATAAGACGTTAGAGTTGACCAATTACGTAGCGTGGCGAGCGACTTTCACCGGTTGGCGAGATACGCGGCAAGTTGTGGATGAAAAGTTCCCGCGTCGATGAAACTCTCTCCATAAATTCAGGAAAGAAAAAGGAGCAGCGAAGCCTCGGTAGAAAACGAAGAAGCGTAAGAATAAGGACAAGAATAAGACAGAAAGAGAGGGAGGGAGAGAGAGAGAGAGAGTTACGTGAAAGTAGGGGCAAAGGAGAAAGCGATCTGAAAAATCTGAATTACAAATCTGCCGTCTCGCTTCCGCTGCTGAATTAACTTTCGCTTTCCTTAACCTCGCAGAAAAGTGCTTAAGGATCTGTAGGTTCGCGAGGACACGCGAACTTTCTGGACACCCGTTTCGTCGCGGTATATAGGATCGATAGAAGGACAGCAAACGTGTGGGGAGAGTGGAGTTCGTATCCTGCGGATAAGGGAACGGCATCCATAAATTACGACGCAACTCTGCAGGGTAAAAGTCCTGTACAAGAGACCTCCTATGTACGGCTGAGGTCTCTTCCAGCCTCCCTTTACGTTTCTTCGTTCTCTTCTCCCTCTCCTCTTCTGATCTCCTTTACGACCAAAGCCCCGCGAGGGTAGGCGTGCTGTGGAACTATAAATTTTATCGTTAAGTTGTTTAGAATCGCGGCCCCGTGAACCATTCCACTATCCATGGAATACCATCCCCATTCTCCACGTGGCCACGTCCCTTGACGGCCCTGAACCGGGGGGTTCTTGATTTCCAGCACTCACTTTCTACCAATTTCTCGGCACCGGATACGGGGCGCGTGACTGCAACGACAGGGAAATCGTATCTCTGCGAACGCCATTCAAACACCGCAGTGATCTAGCGATCGGAGAATTGGTACGGAGTTTCTTTGATGGAGAAGCGGAGAACGTGTGTGACAGGGTTCAGGTGTATAGAGATCTCGGTTAGGTTTATATAGTGAATGTTTAGGGTTTGTTGAAGAAGATTGATGTTTGCTGGTTTTACGGGGGAAGAAGATGGAAACGGTAGAGGTTTTTGGATATTATCAGTGAGAAAGGAAAAGATTAAAGTCAAAATTTGGTAATTTTGAGATAGGAGAAAGATGGAGATGGTTATTATCGGGTAGAAACAGAGTCTGGGGTTATTTATATGATTACGAGCAAGGTTTGACGATTTCATGGATTTTCAAAATATTCTGTCCGTTCCTGCGTCTTTAAATTTCGCATAAAAATTCTAATCGCAGGTAATCGCAACTTAAAAAAGATCCTACAAGTTATCCAGTCTTCTATACAGCTCCTAAAACAATCGACTCGTCGCAGTAAAAATTTTCCGAAAACAACATCACCGGCAATAACGCACAATCCCACTTTCACCGTCAACTTCCAACTTATGTCCATTTGCTTCGGATTTTCAACCACCCACAGTCTCACCTTGAATCAAACCGCCTTATCAATTTCTATCCTTAATTCTTTCTAATCAACCCAATAAAAAAAAAAAAATGAAAAAAGAAGGAAAAAAAAGAAGAGAACGTTTCACGTGGCACGCTAGGTAAAAAGAAACAAAGAAACTTCCGTCGTCATCGTCCTCGGAGGGTGGCACGTAAACCTAAGTGGGGTTGGGAGGGGGGATGGTCTGACAGGGTGGTATCGAGGGGACTGGTGAGGGTTTGGTCGAAAACGTGGGTGGTGGCGATGCTTCGGCCCGTCAGGGGGGAAAATAGGAGCGGGTGAAAGGGTGGCTAAAGGGGGTGGAGGGTGACGGTGGATTCGATTCCTCGAAAAACTGTACGTTTTTCTCGCCGATAGAATGGCCGGGACGTCACCTGAATACATTATGTGTTTTCCACCCCTGGGGCTAGGATATTGAAATTTTTAATATCGAAGGGTGGCGGCCGAGGGGGTTGGTCGGGCGACGGACGAGGGCGGATGGATGGAGAGCAGTCGAACGTCTATGGCTTCACGAAGCATCCCTCATGTAGCCACCCTCCCACGGCGATCCCTTATTTTGCCGTCGATATAGCCGCTGCGTATGCACGTGTATGTGTGTATGTATATTTACACGGCTACTGTACAGCACGCGTATCTGTGGATTCGTGTTTGTGTTTATGTTCGCGTGTGAGTAAACGTCGACCGGGTATATGCACGAGGAACTCCGCGGAAGTTGTTGCATTATCGTTAGCCGTTACTTCTTCCAGAGGACGAGATCGATAACTGGTTGCTTTTAATTACGGTGGAGTTTTGGTTAGATTTAGGTGTTTCATGGTTAGTTGATCGGAAATTTGTAAACTTTAGAATAGAGTATTTTCGTGTGCAGCTAAATCTCTGTATCTCTGTATGGAGATTAGATGAAATGAAAATTCTTCCATTTCGAAAGAAATTGATATAGGCCTGTAGAAGGAGAAAATTTACTATTTGTCTGCATTTATGATTAGTTATTAAATATTTGCTATCCTGTCGTATCACATATAATTATAGCGTCATAAACACGTAAATATCTAAATTATCCTTTTGCATCTACAATTATTACGCAACAAACTCTTTAATATCAATCATTTCCCATACAGATAAATAAGATACGTAGATTATACTGATATTATTATTTTCAATAAATTTAGATTTTATAAGTACATAAAAAGATTTCTCTTCCTTAAATAAAGTTTATTGTATCCTATTAAAATTTTGGACGATGTGATCAGTTTTACGAAAAATGAGGTATTTATATTTTTATTCGATAATTAGAAAGGATTAGACTCTTGGACAAGGAATATTTCGTCGACGTTCATCGACAGAATGGTTGACAACAGGAAAATGTGGAGAAAACGGAAACAAAGGATGTCTGTGTCTTTTCCTGTTCAATGGTTTTAGACTCGTTCGATGGTTAAAGAGGGTCTAAAGAATCCTTCGCTTTGAGATCTCTGCTATTCAGTCTTTGATCAGCTTTCTTTGCAACTTGAAAAGCTCATTTCGTACTTGTTGCTGCTTTTGAATTGCATTTCTTAATGGCGACATGGGAATAAGTTCAAAGTAGGTAGGTCCATGTAATTTCAAAGACGAGATAAAGAAAAACCAAGCTAAGTAAACGAAAGGAACAATGCGATGAATAGTTGCTTTGAGCATTCTTTATCGTGTCCGCTGCCTTTGCTTTGAGGAAACATTTATCTGATACGATAGAAAATAACAGATCTATATATTTATATATTGTTTACTGATTAACTCGTGTAAGTGAATTTATCAATCGAAATATATTTTAAAATGGACATTTATAACGACCACTTAATGCATAAAATATTTGCAAAATTCTAAATTCTCAAATGTGCCGGTGATCATAAAAGTGGACTAAGTCACATATCTTTCGTTTCGAAATATTTCAAGTATTGCGTTTGACGCATAAACGGAATTTTGTTTAACGATGCAACAACTCAATCCAAAGGTTCAATTTCTACTATTGTGTAAAAATGGTTACAGATTATTGTAGTGTAAAATAGACACAACGCAAATTAAGCGATAAACTCACATTTCTTTTTAGATTCTTGACTCTGGGCACTTTTATAATTATCGGCATAAATATGATATTTATATGACTCCAAAATGTTGACAGATTCACAATACATAATTTCAACCACTGCTATAATTTCATTTCTGTCCTAAATAGAGTTGAGATTGAGACACTTATGAATTAAAATTTCTGCTCTCAGACTCCCAGAATAGCATGGTATTCGTGGTAACTGACATTTGACGGATACCGCAATTACGAAAGTGGCGAGTTCCAAACAGTTAGATGGTGAAGAATAGAGACGATAAAACGCTGATCTCGATTCAAAGTTCGATAATACGAGCACAATTAATGGAATTTTTCGCATAATGGAACGTAATATTATCAATTATCACTGATTGCCAGGTAATTAATATAACCAGCGCAAGAGTTGTAACTGGTTTCGAATAGCGGCACCCATACTGAGAGAGAAAGTTCAAAGAGGAAGCTTTTGCGCTTTAATTTCAATTAATTTTTTCATTTATGTAGCTTATGCCAAAATTTTCTGCATATAACAGAATATTTCAAACGAAATTTATGAACTGAAAATAAAAATGAAAAATAAAATATAATAATATAATTCACTAACACATATATAATTGCCACTGTAATTGTCTTTTCCAAGAGTTCCAAAGCTTTCGAAATATCAATTACAATTTGAAGAAGTGTTGAAGTTCTTTCTAATCAATAAATAGATATTGTTATCATTCGTCAAATGTTATTATGAAATTAATTGATTACAACAAATTTCCACGTAAAACACATAGAAATGAAGAGTATATACCTGAAAGCTTCCGATAAAAGCAATAATAACCATAATTGTGTGACAAACCCCTCTTAGTATAGCTCCATACAAAAGAAAGTAAGTACATGCAATTAACGATAAAGTCATGGATGCTCCGGTGTCTCTCTTTCTGCGAGAAGAGCAGTGGCTTTTCACGATGATTTACCAACATGAAAACAAGAATCAAAGGAAAAGAAGAACGATGCCCTCCGCTTCAATAAGGCCATCCACTTTTATTCGTCCAAGAGTTCCATTACAAGCCTGTAAAGTGGCGTGCGTACTTGCCGGTGAGATTACATCAGCCCTTTGTTGAACTGGATCCGTCATTTAATTCAATTTTCCTGTTCCGACTCTGCACATATATTAAAGCATCTGTTTCCATCAGTGAAGAACGTAACGAAGAAAGTAGCGATTGAGAGGGAAACGACATTTTGACGCTTGCCACTTGAGAATCGGTGCCAGTTGGATCAAACGCCGACTCGCCCTACTCGCTCTAAAATTATTTCCGCGGATGGAATAGTTGAATTATACCATCTATAATCCTCGACGACGCTTAGCGGATTTCATGGTTAATAAAGTCTCCCGGCATTCTCTGCTTTAAAATATTTATTATGCAATAAATATAGAAAAATGAAGTACGGAACGCAGTTTGAGAATATCGATGAAAAGATATGATTGTTATTTTTCAAATATTTGTTTCAAGTACCTCGAAACACTAATATCTAAAATTGTTTGCAGAACGCTCTCAATTGTTTTTCTGTAAAGCGAAGAAAGAAGAAGATTAATGTTACATTCGTTATGCGTCTAAAGAATTTTATCGAAACGTAGTACAAAGTTGAAGAACGATATCGAGGAGCTTGTACAATTTCTATATTCATATTTTATGTATGAGAAATTTTCAACGATATAAACTGTAAAATTTTCTTTTCCGTGTAATCTTTATCGGAATTTTATGTTACATTTATTTCATATCACTATATTCCTGGTGAATTTGTATTTTCTTGCTACAATTCTAAAAATATGCACATTTTATTATCCCCTAATTTCATCGCTATTACATAATATACATTTCACTTCCCAAAACAGAACCCTAACAAAGTACGTAATCCTCAAATCTCAAGAAAAACCACGATATTCCCCAAAAAAGCCAAAGGACAGATATATATGTATACATATATATATATATATATATATATATATATATATATATCGAAAGTAGGTCATGCGGCAGAAGCGCTTCGCGGTCAAACGACACCGATCTTCGAAAGCTGTCCGATCCTGAAAATCGTGGATCCAGTTTCGACTGGAAACCGTGGGCAGGTGATGGCGCACGACAATACCGCGATACAAAATAGCAGGCCTACAAGATCGTTGAAACGTACTTTCGACCGCGACCCATATATTTCAGCCTCCATTTCATCCTTATACCTGAGCCACCATATACAGTAGACACTCCGATAATTTGGACTTTTCTGACCGGTACAGCGCGACCCTATGGCCTCGAAGGACCCTTTTCCTCTGGCCAGGGCAAAGGACTTATGGGCGCGTGCTATGGGTGCCCCTCTCAAGGTCTCGGGGCGCGACCAGCATGGTCTGAAAGGGTCATCCCTTGACCCTGGGCGTGCTGCCCAGCCCTAACCCCCCTCGGCGGTCAAAACAGGCGGAAACATGGCCTGACCCTCGTATATCACCGTTCTGGTTCTGCTGACCACGCGTACTGGACGCGCCACCACGGTCACGCGTCCGCCAATTAAAAGTAAATTCGTTTCGTCTCGTGGACCAGGCTCGCTCGCGCGAATTATTGGATGGGGAAGGGTGGCTGGGTTCGACGGCCATCGAGCAAGGGATGAAATATCACGGGACACGATTAAGGCGTGAATTATTTATTGCGGGATGAGTCGCGTCTGTGTTGGACTTGCTTGTCTATTGGTGGACACAGGAGGTAATGGCAAAGGTGGGGTGATTTTTTGTAATGAACTGGGGGTGGTGTGTTTGAGGATATCAATATTTGAGATACCGCAGGTCAGAATGGTAGTATGTGGAATTGAATTTGGGGGATTGTGGAATGTGTGGTAAGATGAGTTCTTCTGGGTGACAGACCTTTTGGATCGATTTGTGTTTGAGAAGTTGATAATGATAGATAAGAAATTAATTTTATATTTATAGTTACGACGTTATATTTGAAATTTGATTCTTACTTTATCTGTTATATTGTAATTTTGTTCACGTAATTATTAATCGTCTGATTAATAGATAGTAAATAATATGAAAGATAAATATAAATGTTAATATAAACAAGCTATTAAAAATAATAATAATACAGTATAAAAGTAATGTTGAAGGTAATTATAAAATAGAAATTATAATGTTATTCATATTCTAAGATATTATTGATATCATGATATTAATAATATCATATAGTACTGTGCGTCTCATGCTACAAGAACTAAAAATAGGGATAATAATAAAAATGCGTTAAAACGCATATAATATTTCAACCATGATCATCCCAACATATTCAACAGAAATATCGTACCTATAGAACAAAGATTATAACAAATATCAATTTCTCCAATACTCTCTCCTCCTTTCTATTATTTCCAATGAAACTAATATCGTGGCAGCGGGTTAGGTCGGCGCATTTTCATCCGGAAATCGACAAAAAACGTTTCGCGGTGGAGGTTTTATATGCTTCCACGGTATCGTACAAAGTAATCGATGTTATACTCACCGAGTGGAAAGTGCGTTTCGCATTCGGCCGCATTGACGAGGCATAAAACCGCAGTAGAAAATTCCGACCATGCTCGTATAACGGCGTCGACATACATACACGCGTGCTTCAACGTTGTTCTTTCCCTTCTCACTTTTTCTCGCCGTTTCTACGTCGTGCAATCCCCGAAAAACCGGAGGAATTTTTATTCGCGAACCGACACGACGTTGACCTAACTTCGGTCGAGCTACTTATCGCGCCAGCTCCACTTTGTCTTGAGTGAAATCCAAGGTAATTCGAGATCAAGCTGCATAATTCATGGTCTCTACGAACGTTCTTCAGGGGTAAGAACCGAAAAAAAATTCGATTCTGGTAAACGGTCCCGTTTGCGGTTATTTTTTGGACGTGGGCGAGAGATGTTTTTATACCGTATTGCTCGCACTGGCGAAATTCAAACGGCTACATCTTCCTTATTTTCTCTGTTTGGACATATTAAAGTTGAATGCTCGTTTGTAAATTGATTTTAGTTATTTGATACAGAATATAGATACTTTTTAATTATTTTGAGTAGGTTTATTGAAATGGGCGATGAAAATGGGGTTTTTTACGATGTAAGTGATTATTGTATGGTCATATAATATTGATATGGTTATATATATATATATATATATATATATATATATATATATATATATATATATATAATAAAATATTCTTAGAGAAATGCTTAATGGAATGTTATATTTACGTACAATTTGCTTACAAATTAGTCGTATATATATAATCAGAATAACTCTCTCCGTGCTCAATCTGTTTGCACCGCAGTCACGATTATACTTGATATTCACCCTCAAACGGGAGGGAAATATTAAATTAGCTTGATGAAAACGATTCAAAGCATTTTATCAATATATTATGTATTTAGTATATTTAACAATGCTTATCCTTTTCATTCTAAGCAACAATGATATCGATTCATACTATTTCGTATAAGAAACATTTTATAACAACAACGCAATTCATTATAAATTACTTAGAAATCAAAATATTAAGTGTTTTACGATATTAATAATAATAAATAATAAAGCAATCCATGTTAAAAAATATATGCTTGCTATAGATCACATTTTGCTCTCAAAGAATATCGCAAGACCAGGATATACCTACCTAACATGCAATTAAATTATATTTATTCAACCAATATTTACTCGATATACCTACGTGCCATATTTACCTAGCTAAAATCACAAAATTAAACTTCCTAACGTGATATATTGAGAATGTATTAATATACGTATTTATATTACTAATATTAATTATACATCAAAATTCTAATACCAATACCATTCCCTTGTACTATACATATACTGTCACATCTACTAAATAAGAAACCATTGCTTCTTCAAAAATCCTAAACTCGCCTTAACCGATCAAACGACCTAGCATCGTTTTCTCAAAAACCCCAAAACCCATCTTGTCCATATAAAACTACACTGCTTCCGCTTATCCAGTAAACTAACTTCCAATCTATTTCCTGTAACCTCAAAACCTCTTTAACAAGAAAAACTGCAAATCCGAGCAGCAAAGCCAGCCCAACCTAACCCTTGCGAGCCTCACGTTCCCCGTCTTTCACCTGGTGGCTTCATGCGTCGCGATCATTTGGTTCGCGAACGCGACCTGTCCCGGGGGTTGAGCGTCGTCGTCGTCTTCTAGGGGTACGATGTTCGCCGGCTCGGCTCGGTGTGCTCGTTACAGCGCCTCCACTCTGCAAGATTCAATATTCTAACCAAAATCCCCGGGGCTAAGGGTGGGCGGTACAGGGCAAAAGTTTCCAGGCGTGGAGCCGCGTGAACCGCACACGGAGCATCCGGACGGGTCTAAAGTTTCCCGCTTCGTCGACGTGTGCCTCCCGTCGTCCTCGTCCTCTCATCGTTTCGCCGACGGTAAACTCGCAGTCCACACACGAGGTACGCGGAGGCAGCAGAAGGGGACGAGGGGAGGGACGAGCGAGCGAGCGAGTTACTTGACGGACTCGACGTTTCTGACGTCGTACAGTTACCGCCAAGAATCCGGAGCCCGGTGAATTTCCCGGCTCGAGAGCGAGGAATTCGAAGGGCTGAGAAACGACGACGGCGACGACGACCACGCGATCCTACGATATCGAGAATTTTATTTGCCCAAGGAAAGAGATTCCAAGGGGTGGGAAGCGAGGTACGACGCGGTGGAAACGTGCAATTGGATTTGTTTTTGACTAACGACGCGTGACGCTCTATTTGCGGTAAAAATGTCGTTTTTAGTATATTTGAGTTATTATTGTTGGATCGAGGGGGCGAGTAGTTTTTATTGGATTGGTTCGGTTTCGTGTATTTTTGTTTTAAATTATTTTCCGAGATTTATTCTTAGAAACTGAATGAATATTTGTATAACAGGAAATTTTGAATCATAATGAGAAAGTACTTGCGTTACACACGTGCAAGTAAAATAGTGTATACCAACTAGATAAAATATTATATCTGAATATTGTTAATCCGATCATCATCTTGGATACTTCATTATAATTCACACGTCTAATATTATTTCTTCAACTTAACCTTCCGTATTGAACACCCACGCATGACGATTCTACATTAATAACTCACGATATCGATTTCCAAATACTCCCACGTGAGACTAATAAGACTACCTAGTACAACCAACACCTACTGTGTATTTAAATATACTAATATATAAACAACTATAATCGAGCAATAAAGACTATATACGTACATATGTATATGTATATTCCTAAACGTTTCGTACATCAAAATAACCATTATTTCTCTACAAATATCTACAAATATCCAACACTATTTTCTCAATTTCGAAACTGCTGTCTCTAATTTTTCTGTATACAACATATTTTTCTTTTTATAATATATTTTTTCAATTGCACCCAAAAAGCTCGTATTTCTACGATCGTAAGAAAGTATCGAGGTACGCAGGCATGCAGAGTCGTGATAGAATCTTCTCCTGCCATGCTCTCTCTAAAGCGCACATGCCCACATGTATTTTACCCGAGTTGCCCAGCCTGCCCCATCCCCAGGACCAATCGAAGTCTGCCGCTTTATCGGCAAAACCGAGGGTGTTCTTCGGGCAGACGGAACTGCCCCTGCGTTCCGGTGGCTTTATCGCCGAAAATAGGGGTGGTTTTCGAAGGGGGTGGCGGTCGATTTTGCGCGGACTGTACCCTTCGCAGAGCATACAGAGCGACCTCCATACAGAAGAAAAGGCCTCCGGCTATGGCCTTCCATCTTATCCCTCTTCCAACCCCCTTCTTCTGCCTTCAGCCACCCTCTCCTCGTGTCTACATCGTTTCCATGCTTCGACGATGTTCGTCCGTCTATCTTCGCGTGTTTGCGCGTGCACGCCACGCGATACGGATAATGGAATGTATCGATGATGCAAGTTGTGCATTCTATGGTGGAACGAGGCGAAGTTTCGACGAGGTTGGCTGGAAGGGGAGGTTTACGGAAAATGGGGTGAAACGATTTATAGGCGCGTTAGTTTGATATTTGGATTCCCTTTGATGTAAGTTTGTAGTTCGTTTGATTGTAGGAATGAAATTGGGTGGTTAGAATACGAAAGATTGGGGAAAAGCGAGTTGGAGATATTTGGGGCTGAAGAAATTTGTGTCACGACTTGTAATTATGTGATCATGGATTATTGGTTTGTGCTTGAGATCAATAAAACATTGATGTTGCCATGAAAATAAAAATTTCGTTAGAAGCTATGTATTATGAAGAAATGTAACACAGAATTGCTGTGTAAGCGTTAATGATAAAATTCGGTTGAATGGTTAAAGATAAATCTGGCTAAATCGTACGAATTTTACTCTGCCAATTAATAACCAAACCCATTATAAAATATCATAGTAAATAGTTGACGAGTTCTTGGTGCAGGATAGCACGAGAAATTTCATCTCCCACGTCGATGATCAAAGGAATATTTCCAACGATATACTGCAGAATATACTGTAGAATTTCATTTTGAAACATGGTACACTCTCCACAAAGAGCTTCAAATTTTAATAAAACGGAATTACGCATTCAGCTTCTACTGCGCGATTCTGATCGATAATAATGCGTCCTAGAACAATCAGTACTTGAATATTAATATCGGCATCAATACATATCCACATAAACAGAAATATTTTTCTCATCAAAATCATTTGCCAAATCATTCTTTAATCCTCGAACGAATGACCAACCTTCCTTACTCTCTTAGTACGCTATAAATGCAATATAGATATAATATGTAAATGTATTTAGAATATTTATTGTTCTATTACTGCTGAATATTGTTAATCAAGCTCCTATTATATTTAAAAGTGTTGAAACGTTTTCAAAGTTAAGATCCATTTCTTCTGAGATTAGTCTAAACTTGCAAATCTCTCACTCTTCTTTAAACCATAAAAATTACGATTCCTCCCTTACCCTCTACCTCGTTAAACGAAATTCCATCGTTCAACCGTCACACGTAGCGCGATAAGCCTATCCGTAATTCAGCATCGACACCATCGCATTATTCTCAGCGTGGTGACACCTTTTCTCCATCCCGGGCGCTATAGCCGCGAAGGGTGGCGATAGACAGAGAGAAAACTACCCCCGGCGCATCGGATTTAACGTTGAACGCGGCTCTAATGAGGTGCGCCGCGTTCACGATCCTTTTCTCCCCAAGTTGTTCGTCGTTCCTTTCGCCAGGTAGGCACAGCGGATTTTTAATGGGGCACCGCGGCGTGCTCTCCTTTTTTTCTCCCTCTCCCTCTCCTCGTCCGTGTTCCAGTGGCGTTCGACAGCAACCCCTTCGACCGATGGTTACCTGAGAATCCGTGGTGCAGGCAGAACCAAGCAGATACATAGGTAACGGCCCCCAGGGGTAAAAAGCAACGAGAGGAAAACTGTCCGCGTAGCGAGATTGAAATTCAAATGAGACCGCGAGGATATTCTAATTCCGTGCGGCAACCCCTTTTTTGCATATCGGGACCCACGCAGCTGCCATCCCGGGGACCCAAATTATATACATCTTTTTTCCTCCTTTCTCTTTCCCTTTTTAGGTTCCCTCCCGAAAGAACGTTTCTCTTATATTTTCTTTCTTCTTTTTTTTATTTTCCTTTCGCTATACTCATCTTTGTCGCTCACGTTGCACGCGGCGCTGTTCAGAGCGTTTTTCCCGCTTGCGCCGCCGCGCGTGATCCGCAACAATTGAGAATCGACAGTATTCAAATCCGAAGGCGACGGTAGCTAGCTACCTAAGCCCCCAGGCTTACCGGCTGCCTTCCGCGGATCCGATCGATTTTATGTTGCGGAAAGATGGAATGGGAAAAGAGGGAACACGCCTGGCCCGATACTCGCCGATTATCGCCAGGATATACACCCACGTTCAGAAGTAACAGGACACTTATGAAAATTTAAGTAAGCCTGGAAGATTGGGAAATTAACGAAACGTTTAAGAGTGATTATTTCGTCTGGAACTTTAGGCTATGAAGCACTCATATCTTCAATATCATAATAATAATTCTCTTCTTATCTATCTGTGTACATCGGTTACGGGTTTCGTGATTTGCCATTTTCACCAATTCCAATACGTGAATACACGTTATTACCGTATTTCTTGTTATATGGTTTCTCCTCGTGCACGCTACAGATGATTTTACAATATAGATTCGGATCTTGAATAGACTTCTTGGAGTACGTTATGAAACTTAGGTTTAGATTAGAAAACTTCATTTTTGTAAATGGATCTTTAAATTTCCGTTTGTTACGAAATGTTTGAAAATCGATTGAAACGCGGATCCGATATTTGTTTCGTGGAAATCCGTGAAATTTCTAGTACATCGTTCGCAGCGTTTAAAACTTCTATGAAAACGCGTCAAGTAGGACGCAAGAGCATACATCGATCACAAAATCTATCAGAATAGATGAGTTTCGAATAAAAGAACGTCAAATTTTTCATAATTCGTAATTTCATAATTTTGTTTTAATTTTTCACGTACTAAAAATAAAGCGACCTGAACGTTGATCGAGGATCCACGTTTGGTTGCCTTGAAAAGTCGCTCGTTACAGCTAAATGAAATGATGGCGTGCAAACACATTGTTCAGTGGCTCGTTGCAACTCAAGCGGACGAGAAGATTTATACCGCTGAAGAAAATTTGCTCCGATAAAGTGTTTCCGTGTGCTGTGCTCATGGCGAACGCTTATCGTCTCGTTATTCTGGATTTTGTGGCGAAAGTTAGGCAAGTGAAAGGGAACCGTTTTCATTCATAAATATAACGTTCTTTGACAGATCGATCGTATCTACTTCTCTCGATTCTTATCGATCGATAATTCTCTTCTGTTATTTGATCTTGTACTTGAAAATTATTCTCCATTCGTATTGGAGAAAAACTTAAATAGCTCAAGCAGTAGTATTTCATTCAAGGTATTAAATGCAAAGTTTGAGAAAGATATTACTCATCGAGTTATTAATTGGAAAAAGTAGAAAGAAAATTTAATAGCTTTTTGATAAAGCATATAGAAAAAATGATTCTTCAATGTTTGAATAAATCGATATATGTAAATATAGAGTAAAATATATTATCCGAATTTGATATTTGCCATCAACATTCACAATTATTCACTAAAGTATCGATAAAATATTCATATATGTTGTTGAACATATTTTCAACTGCATAGCAAATTGATAATAATGAAAATAAATTATCTGCTTTTGCGAAATTATCGTAACATGCTCCAAGATATTATGTCTGCATAGTAAATGATAATAAACACAGTAGAACTATGTACGATTTTACTGTGTAAAATGCCTGAGGCATGATATGATAATATGCACATAATACGCCAACACCATATGCTAAACAATTCTATTTTATATACACAATACGCATAAATAAAATAAATAATACACTTTTACTTCACACTTATATTATAAACATTATATTACTTATACGATCTAATACTTCATAATTTTATGTAGACCCATTCCAATTATCTACTGTTCAATATTCAATGTTCATCCACTCTCAAAGTAAATGAAAGAACAAATAAAAACAAATAAACATGGTACTTCCTGCGTAACTTTCTTAAAAAAAAAAGGAGAACAGAAAGACACAAGAAAATAAATCAAAAACACTACGAAAAGAGACGTGCGAACACGATGGTACATAATCGCGGCGAGTATCCCGCGGCAGAGAACGTTTTCAATTTTCATAAACGGCCGGAATAATCCCGATAAAAATCCTGTGCAGGTGAAATTCTACGGGACGGTTCGGTGAAAGTCAGTGTGACTTGATGGGCCGCCTACGTGTCCGGGGAGAGAAAAGAACCTTAGATCCAGGACCTAGCGGTAGGAGGCCAGGAGGACGAAGAAAAAGAGAGAAGAAGGAAAGTGCAAACGGCCTAAGGGGGCCGCCGCTTTGCATAATCAAATCCCGCGATGATGTAGCAGAATGCGAAGTACCCCGTCGTCACGGGTGCGCCGAAAAAGGGGCTGAGAATCCCGCGGGCACGCGAGTACTTCGAAAAATGCAGCCCCGTGTTCCCTTCGCAGCCTTCGTTGCCTTTCGGCTCGGTCATGAGGCCGTAGCACCCCTTATCAGACATCCAGCCCTTGCAGAATTCCCGGAGTAACCCGGAAACATCTACTCGTTTTGCGACAGAGACACCACGAATTCTTGTTCCGCAGGGCTGACGCGAAAAGAATGGTGAGTCTTCGTTGGGGGCTGATCGAACGCGAAGAGTCGACTGGTAGAAATTTTTTTTCACGCGCCTTATTGGAACATTGTTCATTACATATATGGAGGTGATTAGGTTTCGACGATCTTCTATTGCAAATGGGTACTTTTGGGTAATTGTTTGTTGCAAATGATCGAATCTTGGGGGTTGGATATCTTTAGTGTATCACTAGGGTTCGTAAGTGCGTAGATACTTGGTTTATTTTGGGGTGGTATTTGATTTGGTTATACAATTATCGATAGGAAGATTCAGAATGATTTTATATTTTAGTAGAACTTGGAAATATCAGGGAATTGTAGGAATATTGCGATAGAATCTATTTTTTATTTTTTAAAGTTAGTATGCAATAAGAGAATTGGTGTCTATGGATTAGTTTTGCTATTTAACGAGTACATATTTAATTTCACGTAGGATACAATAAAATACGTTCTATATAAAATGTAATAAAAATTCTCACAATCTTTAGAGAGAAATTTTTGGAGAGTTTAAAGGCCTGATTTTGTTACAGAAACTGATGGTGGAGGAAGCATGGCGAAGTTGAGGAACTAAGTCTGGGTTTAACGAAGAGTGATGTTAGGTGTCTTGCAAGTTGTGCGATGGGGTATGTCGGTGAATTTTATGCTTTATATTTCCTTTGAAATTGGTGTACCATGCAAAATAGCTGTAGCTACCAAATTTTGAATTTGAGATATACCGTTGAAATATATTATCATTTTGAAATAATTACGTATTTTATAGAGTCCAGAAATTTGAAACGGAAGCTTTAATTTAGAGTTACGTAACTTTAGTACTTAGATCTTCGTTTATGAAAAAGTAATGTTCAATTAAAGGAATATTAATCCAAGGAAGAATTTTATATTTCATAAAAGGGAATCATAATATACATACATAAAAATATACAATCTAAAATCTTAATTGACACCGTATCCTAATCGTTAACCTATCCATCCATCAATAAGAAAAAGAATCAACTTGCTCCTGAGAAAGTAAAACTTCTAAGGGCCAGCAGGCACGTCCGCCGGCATTTGGAAAAGCTTCGCTGTATCAAGATGGAAAAAAACCCCGTGGAATTCCGCAAGAGGCGCGAGGAAATAGGGTGGCTGGCTCGCAGAGTTGGCACGTACCCCCTCGTCAAAATGGACGGGCTAAGCCCGTATAAGTCTAACGGGATTTTCGATCGTGGGCGGGCGGGGTGAGTGCAGGCCGCGGTTCGGTGGTGGCTGTATGTAGGGGAGGAAGGTGTGCGGGGGTTGAACGCGATGGTAAGGGCACTGTGGAAGGGGGTGGCTGGGAGTCCTTCAAGATGGCGGCTATAAGGGATGGTTTAGGGCGCGTGAGGGTTGCGGGTGAGGCAATATATCAGAGCTAGAGAGAGTGAGAGGAAGAGAGATCCTTGTGGAGGGTTGCTTTACCCCCGATGATGGCCGTTACCACCCGCTTCGCTGGTCCTTTCCTCTTCTCTCTCTTCTTCATCTTCCGACTTCGTCTTATCCTTCCTTTTCCTTTCTCTTCCCTCGCTTCGCGTCCGCGTATCGCCTTTTCTGCCTTTGCTCACCCTCGATCAAGACCACCTCCCCTCCCCCGCCCCTTAACTCGTCCCTGTGGAGCCCTCGGGTCCGTTCACGAAAGTATAAACGTCAGAGGAGAGTGATGGAAATGGACGAGACGAGGGGGAAGAACGGACGATCGGGAAATAGTGGAAAATCGAATGGTTGAAGGGTGGAAAGTACGGGAAGACGGGGATGGGGGACGACGACAATTCGTTGCTTCCAGGGATTGAAGGCTTTTCGTTCAGCCGGGCTTTCTCTCTTTACCTTTGCCGCGCTGATATCAGGGGCCGATGGAAATATGCCAGCCGGAAGTCGTCGAAACCGGTAGCCGCCGATGCTTGTTGATGGATTCGTGTAAACGTTCCGAAAGGGCCCTCCTCTATCTCGTCGATGAAGGGAAATGCGATCGACGATGCGTTTTGTTTTGGAGGTTCGTGGAAATGGCGGTAGCAGGGAATGATGGAACATGTTTGAAAGGAGCTTTATGATTGCTTTAGCAGGAATTAGTTACGCGAACTAGGAAATTGACAATTAACCCTTTTATTTATAACACGTAAATGTATGGATGGTTATTGCTAGCTTAGGGATGCTCATGGAATTTCATATTTTTATGAACGTGATTAAAGAAGCGTAACCTATATAGGTATTTATTTCATCCAATGTGTACTATAATATATACTTTACTTTGGATATTGTTGAATTATTAAACGAGTAATCTAAATATTTTCAGAGGACGTGAATGTAATTTTCAACCCTGTACGTCTTCTCTAAATTTTTCAATGTAAAAATCTTACAAATAGCGATGAAAACGGAAATTTTTTATTGAATCGCCCAAAATATAAAATAAAAATAAATCGCCCAAAAATAAAATGCCCACTTCTGAATGATCCATATTTCACTAGATCCTAAAAAGGATGAAGACCAAAATGATAATTATGTGAAAGAGAAAATTCTCAGCTTTAAAATGATGTAACACGCTATCGTATACGTCACGACTGTATACACTGATATATTAACGAAAGTAAAATTATCAAAAAAAGAGATTTTAAAAATTGATACAACGAAACCTTCGACTTAGCGTATAAGTTTCGAAAGACCCAGATAAATCCACCTCTTTGAATCATTAAAAAAATGGCTACCAGCAGATTCGTATAGATGCACAATAAGGAAACGATGCTGCAACGTTAATCAAAGAGACATATCGAAACCCAAACGTTTGGCTGAAACGTTTGAAACCGCACGATTCTCAGCAGGCAGAATAATCGTCACGTACAAGTACGTCGTAAATCCAGGCGTACCGAAAGCGGGCTAAGTGTGGCGGCCGGTTAAAAGGCATTATAATAAATTCACGAGGAATTTATCGCACGGTCGGTATCACGAAGGACCAAGCTCGAAAGCGATAAAGGTGAAAGCAAAGAAACCAGAGGGAGGAGAAATAGGCTAGAGGAACAGGTTAAAACGAAGAGAAGGAAAGAAACGAACACGCTTATAAAGATTTCAGCTCGCATCCAGTCGCCCCTCGCGACGTATCCAGCAAAGAGGAGCGGTAATGAGCTTCAAATTCCTTCCCCTTGGCGTGTACTTTAACCGCGTTTCGCTGCGTTTTTCCGCGGCACGGAGCAGAGAGGTGGAATTCCTAAAAGAAATCAAATCCAGAAAGTAAATGAAAAAAGTAGAAGACAAGATGAAAATAAAGTAAAAGAGAATCAAGAGAATAGCGGTCTGGAAGGGCGTGACAATGGCCGACTCGTTAATCGACGTCGGCCTGGAAAACGGGCCGAGGAAATCGCGTATCTCAAAGTGGTGCGAGAACGCGGCAAGAAATTTCCCCGATAAAGGGGAAGAAAAACGAGCGGGGACGAAATCTCGTGGAACGGAATCGCCGGCTTTTTCACCTGCCGATCGTTCCACCCACCTTCCACTCAGGTCCTCGAGAAGCTCGTTTTCATCCCTTCCCTTATAGCTCGAGTGTTTTCGACCACGCCAAATCTCCGGGAAATTCTAAGTGAACGAAGAAGAAAAAAAAGGAGGAGGGAACGTAGAGTGTAGAGAAAGAACCGTAGCAAGAGAAGAATCGTAATCGGTGATCTCTGGTGATCCAGAGAAAGAGAGAGAGAGAGAGAGAGAGAGAGAGAGAGAGAGGAAGTATGAGAAATTGTCGAAGAGGACGAAGAGGAACGAAGAGGAGCGGAGTCTTCGAAGCATAAAAGAAACGGGAGGACCTCGTTTTTATTTCTTCGTCGTATTCCAAATAAACGGGACGGAGAAGGGTATAAGTACACGAGTGATCGAGAAAGATGAAAGAAGGAAGAGAGTCAGAGAGAAACAGAAATAGTTGGAAAAAGATGGGGAAAGGGAACGGGACGAATGAAAAGCTTCAAGCTTGCGGTAAACATCGAGCGTGTAATTCGCTCTTTAAAGAACACTTGGACGATAATTAAGCCGGCATGGGGGCACGCTGCAGCCTGGTGATAAGGGGCGAAAGAAACGCCGGTGCAACGAGGATGGAAACTGAGATCGAAAGGAGACAGAGGGAGGGTGCAGCAGAGGGTGCAGAGGAAAGCGAAGAGAGGGCGAAACGACGGGTTCCAGGCACCGTTGAAAAGATCTTTTTCCGTTTATTTTTCGTGACCATGGCTCGGAAAGACACGTGGTCTGATTTTAATTAGCACCGGGCTGTACTCACGGCACAGCGCGCGCGCACCCACGGATGTAGAGAAAAAGAGAGGGAGAGAGAGAGAATCCTCCGGGTTTAGAATTTACCTGTCCCCAGAACTCCGTTAGGCTTCCTTTCCTCTTGGCCACCCCCTCGCTAAATCCGCAAAATACTCCCCGCTACGTTCCTTTGGCCATGTTCTCGCGCTCGGTCAAGAGGGTTAATCCGGCAACGAAATTCTCGGTCCTTTCTAGCCGAGACAGACGACAGCGGTTTTGATAAACGTTAATTCGCGGCGTTATGTCACGAGGATCAGGCAAAAGGACGTCGAGCATGTACAATTTTTGGCAGTCGCTAGGTTGAGGGAACTTCTGTGTTCGAATTTGAATGATGTTTGGAAATTGCGTGTCTTTTTACTATGTATCTTCTCTGTTTGTTAACTCCTTTAGGAGAATATCGTGGAAATTTTCTGAAAAGTTTACATGTTAGTAATTATTGGAAGAATGTCCAGAAATGTGAAAAATATTGAAAATAAAATACTTTCTGTAACATTCAATAAGAAAAAATATTTTCTACTAAGTCTTTATCTTTACCTTTTTAATTGTATTCATAAAAATATGAATTTTAAATATCCGCGAACTAATTATTAATGATCCAAAATACATTTTTCAGATATTTTTTTCTAGAGAATATATATTACGCTTAAATTTAAGACCAATTTTGAAAGTAAATAAGCAAGTGATCAGATACTTTCGAACAATAGTATAATCTTTTACCTGTCCATATCAATCTCATAAAACTTTCTCTTAACCGGAGAACTGAGAATAATAATAGTCAGTTCATTGTCATTTTTCATAAAATAGCGTTCCCTAATTGTTGTCAAAAATAATGTATTATATTTTTAAAATCATGAAAATGTATCGCGTCAGAGAGTGAACATTTCTAAACCGTAGTGTACATAAATGAAATATAACAGAAACTACATTATTGTTAACTAAAATCTATTACCTATTCCACTTAGTCGAATCAATTTCCATACATTACATCATAAATCACCATAATAGATCATCACCATCCTTTTAGAATCACCTTCAATCCCGACTCCTACAACTTCGCTACCTACCCTCCCAACAAAAAAAAAAAAACTCAAATTTCCCCCAGTTAACTTTGCGTACAGGTAAATGTGAAACTCCGCCACATTAGCAAAGCCTGACGAACAGAAATCGACACGTTATTCAGAATCGAATAACGAGTATCAACGAGAGCAAATTGCGTGTCCGTCTGCTCTTTCTTTCTCCCAGCTTCTACCCTCTCTGTCAGGTAAAAAAAAAAAAAAAAGAAAACAAAAGGGTGACGACTCCCGGTGGCTTTTCTTCCCCGTTCGGTGAGCGGGGGGTGGGCGAGATGCTAGGGGTTGAATCGTCGCGCTCACCGACGTTTTATACGTCGTCGGGTTTCATGCGACGGCGGTAATTTTTTTATTAGCTTGAAAACCACTCGACTCGTCGTCGTCGTCGTCGTCAACGTCGTCGTTGGCGTCGCCGTGGTCGTCGTTGGTGATCGTTGTGTCGCCGTTAGTCGGTGAGACTCGCCTCCCAAACAGGGCTGGAAAAAAAATCGTCCAACTCCGTCTTTCCGAGTAGACACTCGTTCTCCTCTCTTTTTTTATCTTCGTTGCACCCTACCATGAGCGTCCCTTCGCCCTTCACAGCCACCCCCTTCGCCGTGGATCGTCGAACGGTGAAAAGAAGCACGCGTTCATTTGCCTTATTAAGTAGTTTTGCAGGAATTAAAAGCGTGTCGCTTTGTCGTGGTTCGCCCTCGCCATTGTTCCGTTCTCGTGGACTTGTTCCGTTCGTTTGTTTCTGGCAAGAAGTGCCGACCAAAAGCCTTGAAAAAATCTCCGACAACCCGGCCTTTTTTTCCGGGACACGGCGAGCCCTGCGTTTTAAGAGTTGCGAATGACCAACCTCGTTCACGGCGGCTTCTTTGCCTTCGAACACCCGGTCGTCGGGTAATGCAAAACTCTCTTGTTTCGACGTTATTGATCACTGCTTGAATGGGTTTCGGGTGGCTTTTTGTTAGATTGTTTTAAGACGCTGGCTTTATGGAAGTGGATATGTATAATTCTTTGGCAGAACACTTTTTTCTTTCGTGGAATTTTTATCTTAATTAGTTTATTTATAGATACAGATTTCATAGATTATATGTTATATGTTTATAGATGTAGATATAATGAATTTGTGAGGTGTGTTTCTTTTTTAATTTTTATGTTTTATTTTTTATATGTAGTCAAAGATAATCTGATATTATGAAAATAATAATAATAGATTGTGTTCTTTTCTGGTTTAATACTATACTTTCTTTTTGCATAACGACAGAACCCGTTTTCCGTGAAAAATCGGCACCTTTGAACCTGACCCATATAATTTTTAACGCGCGTGCCGACTTCAACTGAGGTGAAATTGAAATACTTTTGCCTACAGGTGACGGTATTAAGAACTTAAGACTTCGAACAACCCCTTTCCGGTTCTACTGGTGCTTAGAAACTCTTACAGGGCAATAAACTTGTTTCATGTGCACGCGCCGTTCATTATAATGAATCGTGGAAACGCGTGCGCGGGAAGTACCATATTCTTTCATCGTCACTAAAGTATTTATCCGAAAACGTGTTAAAAAAAGAAAAAACTGAAAAATGAGATGTGTTTTATTCTGTAATAAGTCTCGAGCAAAGAGAATACTGATGTTACTTATAAATTATAGTAGTAGTCTTAGTTTTGAATATAGTAGTTGTCCGTTCCATTATGTTACAGTCATAATATATTTATATATTTCAGTTGCAATTAAATTCTCTTTATATTATATAATGAAATTATTATATTAAAATTATATATAATTATATTTATTATACCAAGTTTCATATAATATTTTTCATTCAAATTTCACCTTTTCTGACACTACGATTACCACTTCAAAATGGCCAATTCGTAGCTTTATAGGAATTTTATAAATGTACATTATAAATGTATATCTTCAAAGATTTGAACGATTTTCTCCAAAATATACTTGACTCTCGCCTTGTACTATATTCTTTCTGATATATCTTCTATTTTTATTTCTTCCGTACAAATGTCATATACCTTAGTCGCCCGTAACACCAGCGTCAATACTTGTTGCATAAAGGAGTAATTTAGAATCGCACGATATGGAAAATGAGAAACTTGTTGCACGTGGAATTTTCATTTTAACTCAATTGGAAGGTAACAAGATGGTCTGTAATTTCCTCTCTCAAGTCCTTTTTTCAAATTAACGCAATTTTAAGACACCACATTTAAGTTTCCTTGATAAAATCAATTTACTCTTCGTAAGAAGGAAATATCAAAGGAAACAAACGCATAGTAATCGAACGTTCTACTTACTTATATGTCAAATAATTATGGGGAAGCGTAACGTTCGTCAAAGGAAACCCTCGCCCCGGTTCGACTTAAGGTAAAGGCTGACAGGAGAATTTGTACAAAGGACAATTTTTACCGTCGATCGCGACATATCGTCCTATCAGGACGACAGGCACAGAAGCCACCCTCCAGTTGACTCTTAGTATTAATGCAAAGGAAGCCCTTGCCTCCCTGGCTCGCAATCACCGACATAAATAAATCGACCTCCCCGTCTATTTCTCTCCCCGTCTTCTCGGCCCAGAATCCCTGTACTCGATCAGACATCGAAATACGTCCGCATAAAAAGGAGAAGAAGAACCGATCGAGAAGAGCACCGATTGTTCCACTCGTGTAGATCGGATCTGTCGTTAAGCCACGCTTACTCTCTGCCAATCCCACGGACGATCTGTAATCAGAACGACGTTCGCGATTTATTTCAGACGATTTTATCGCTGATACAACGCCACGCAATATGCTCAACCGTTATTAACCATTGAGGATCGAACCTTGGAACTTTTACGATGATGTTAGGTACATCGAAATTACTTTGTTGGAGTATACGAAATTTGATTAATATCGATGAAACTTAATAGTAGCTTCTTTAAAAGTATCATATTTGTATTTAAATTATTCAGAGACGAATTTATCGAACGTAGGGAAATTATTTCTTATTTATCATTGTTAGTTGTATTTACGCAGAATATATTTATAAATATTAAATGAGACGCTCGATTCAAGGCATCGTATAATTAACCACTTCAGCCAAGTATTTATCAAAGTCAGGAGAAGAGAATTACATACTTCTCATTTCTAATTCAGCCGCAGAAAGTATTTTAAGATGCTCGAAGAAAATGATATTCAGATTTTTAAATACGTTTATACCTTTTATCATTTGTTAATTATACTTGAATTAAATGAAGATAAATGTCCCAGTTTCTACGTGATTCGATATACCTTTAAATAAATTTAAAACGATAATGTCTATGTTCCACTTTCAAATATATGAAACTAAAAGAAAAATGATTCCATAATAACATTTCATTTTTAACGTTTATATAACTCTCAACGTCGTGTAATCAACGTTAGTGCGATTATCAAGTAGTTAAATTCTCACATTAATTCTTCTAATTCCACGATGGCCACAAGTTGCTCTTTAAGGCCGAGCGGCTCGCAAGAAAAAAAGAGTATAGAGCGACTTAAGTGAAAACGAAAGCGTCTTTAGAATCGACTTCGCGCGCAGCGGCGATAATTCATCGGAAGAAACCGGGGCCGAAGTAACTAAGATAAATTTTTGTCCAATGGCGGTTTCACCGTAGTATGGAGAAACTGGCAACTCGCAGAGGCGAACGTTCACGATGAACACTTAAACAGCAGCTCCCATCGTTAGTCTACGAGCCATTAAGTAAATTATGCAAGCCCTGCCTCCGGAGTCCTTGGACCGGTGGAAGCGTAAACTTTGACCGTCGCCGTTGAATCGAGGCCGATCAAATTGTTTTTCATCTCCTTAATCCTCCCCCACCACTAGGAATACCCTTTCAAACTTATATTACCGCGCTTTCGACTTTCCAAGGGAAGTGTGTCTAGTGGTACTCGGTTCGATCGAGCAGGATCACAACGAATAAGAAGGAGACTCGATCGAATTATTTCTCGCTACGAGAGTCCGTTGCGGAGAGATAGATATGAAATGTTAACTTGTTGCTTGATGATCTTGATCTATATTTTAGATCTTGATAGAGATCTTGATAAATAGCGGTGTGATTTGGTAGTTTGTGGTAGATGGTTTAGGGGTTGGGAAACATTGGACTTGTTGAAGTGTATGACGATTTAAAAGAATTTTGTTTACGTTGTAATATTAATTGTACCAGCTACGAATGAAGTTTTTTGTGTATAATATTAATTACGTTATATGTTCACCGTCATTTATTACGCTTGTCATGTTAGATCTGAATCATTATTCGTGTCAGGTGAATAAGGCAACAGGTTGTGAAACATATAAAAAACGATGAAAACCGTTACGAAGCTTATGTAGTTCTTTAACATCACGTAGATATTACATCCTTTTTTAACCTTCCACGTTCCTAAAACCTACCAACAGTCAAATACCCTAAAATTAGCCTTTCATGGAATTAACAACCGTTCCATCGAATAAAATACGAGCAATCCGGCTCTTACTCATCGCAGGAAGCAAATTTTCCGCTTGATCCTTTGATCCTGATTTCCATACCGTGGTCAATCCACCGGTTCGGATCTACAGAGGATTATCAGCAACCGACCGTCAAGCACGGTCACAAGAGGGTCGTTACCGTGGCAGCCTCGCGACTTAACTCCCGGCAATTAATCTCCCCGCGCTAATTATTTAGCCGGTTAGCAGGAGTTCCGTGCGGCCGAACGTAGTTCCGTTATCAGATGTAGTAGGGGTTGGTTCGAGAGGGATCGCGAATAAGTCGGTGCAGGAGGATGAGGTGGAAACTACAAGGGAGGATGGAAGCTCGACGTGGGACGTCGCGGGGGTGATACGGGAAGAGAGGTAGCGCGCGGTTGAGGTTCAGTCGTGCTCAGGAGGATACACGAGGGGTTGAGGCTCGCGCAAGAGTAAATTGATTAGAATTAAAGGGTTGGCTGGCAGGTGCTGCTGCCGGGTTACTACGGACCATAAGAGAGAGAGGTCGACTCGTGCGACGAGAGGGTGAGAGAAGCAGAGCTGAGGAACCATAGAGAACATAGGAACAGAGAGATACGAGGGAGGAAGGGAGCTAGGGTACAACGGTGACCACAGCCTCGACGCTGATTGGTCGAGTCAAGTTTGTGGCAAGATGGCTGGCTGGTACTGGTGGTGCTGCTGCTGCTGCTTCTCTCTGCCGTTCTCTTCTTCTGTCTCGCTCTCTAACCCTCTCCCACCCTCTCTTCCATCGTACTAGGCAGCAGCCCGTACTCCAGTTTCTTCTCCAGTTCACCTCAACCTCCTCCTGTGTGCCTCGTCCTCAGGCTTCTCTCTTCCCATCGTACTAGGTTCCCTTCTACGGCGGTCTCTAAGATGCTTTATCTATGTGCCAAATAGATGTATGTACGTGTACACGCCTGTTCGAAACAATGCCGGGCGTGCAACCACCCCCGAGCTGCTACCAGCCACCCTTTCTACGAGCACTACACTACCAGCAGGTCTCTCTGCCTCTTACCTCTACCATCGTTCCACACCCGCCTCCTGGCCCCTGTCCTTTTCCTCCTTGCCCTATCATCCCTTGCGTGCTCTCTCGCCTCAACCCTTACCACCCACATCCACCTCTTTTCTCTCGCCCGACCAACCACCCACCCCTGCGTCGACATCGTCACCATTTCTGCCAACGTTCTCCGGGTCTTCCCGATCCTCCCCTCCTATCCACATCGCTTTCGTGTCCCTCGTCATCGTCATCTTCGTTCCTTCCTGCCGTACCCTTGCTCCCTCCCTCTGTGTCTTCCTTTCTCTTCTCGTTTCTCTGTTAGCGTCGCGTCCTATTTCCATCCTGCTGTTTCCACCCCTCGGCCACGATGTTCGGCCCGCGTTCGGCCCCCAGCCATCCGCGAATGCGAGAATACCGAGCCGGCCTCAAAGAGAATGCGATAATACGAAGAACTTCGACTAATGAGTTAATAGTTGGTGCCTCACGTTATACCGTCACACCGCGGGTACTTTATTCAACGTCGCCCCGAGCAACGAGATTATAACGCGGGGGCGGTTTGTGAAATACACGTACAGTTTGCTTTCGATGTTTTAAGCCTGTGTACAGTGTACATGTGTATATGTACGTTGAATATGTTAGTGTCCATGAACGCATAGGTGAAAGGTATAGATACATTGTTAAGAAACGTAAGTAGAGCCACGAATAATCGGGGAAAATCGTGTCAGCGAGTTTTCACTTTCGTCAACCCGGTGTCGGCCACCTTTTTGCCGCCACGTTAATTGACCCCCGTTCCACCGCCGTTGAATTTTATCTCCGTTGTCGGGAAATTCGTTTCCAGAGAGGCAGAGCTTGATATTAAAATCGTGGTAAGGGAACTCAGATACCCGGCGAGGATTACCCATTATCGAATCGACGACGAACGTGTTTTATTGGGAAATGGGGATGATTTAACAAAGATCCCGGCGCATGTCGCGATTAAAGTTGTAGGTTGGATTCTGGTCGATTGGTTCTACATGTACGTTGATTGGATGCCGGCTATTCGAGATGTTGTTCGTGCTTCATATTTCTTTTTTATTAACATTGTTTGTTATATTTTCTTTTTATTGGACATTTAAAATCTCAGTGGAAATTTCTGCGGCTTACGTGAATACGTTTGTATACATATGTTACATGTGTATTTGTACATACACACACATATGAATGCATATTATCTGTATTCATACAAGTACATAATTGGCACTTGTGCAATATTTATTTTCAAAATCATTAAAAATATCTCCAAACCTGTTGTTTCGACAAAATCACTTGATAAACCAAGATTTTACGAACACTTAGAAAACTCAAATTAATATTATAATCCAAACTATTTGTTATTACTTTAATACCATTTGATCTTAACACGAGACACAGTCGTTTTCCCTACGTTATTCCTAAAACGAAAATATCTAAATAACTAAATACTATGTTGTTTCTTTATATGAAATAAAATTTGTCGCTACCTAATGTAAGATAATTGAATGTAGCCAACCTACAAACACCGATGGGTAAACACATCTATCCCATACCTTGTCCAAAGAAGATAAAAAAAGTGCTAAACGAAAGAAAGAAGAATAAGAAAATATAAAATATAAAATATAAACATTAGAAAAATAAGAACAAAAGAAAGAAAAGTTCCTGTAAAAAAGATTTCCACGAAGCTAATCGTAAAGTCGGCGACGTGTATAGCGTTTCGTAAACGAGTTAATCATTGGTAGTTCATGATCAAGGGATTTTAAAAACAAGCGACTCACGGCCAATAGGCCCGGCTGCTATGAGTGAGAGAGAGAGAGAGATCGTTCTCGAATTTACATTTCTAACCGCGGCTAAGAAACGGCGCGTTATGGAGATTGCGAAGGTAAACTGCGCGATATCAGCATATCAAACGGCCCCTTTGAGCAGGCTCTCGGCGGGCGAGCGTGTCGGCGACAGCCGCGGGGCGCTTTTTAAAACGCGCGGCCCGCAGAAAACTCTCGGGCTGGTTTCGAGTGTGTGCACACCCGTGTCGTGTCGTGTCGTGTCGATTCGTCGTCGCCGTCAAGCCACGTGTCGAGGATAAAAAGAGCCGAGCCGTCAGCGCGAGAAAAGTGCAACCAATAATTTTATTTTCTGCGATAAAGCACGGGCTCTCATCGCGACGACGTTCCAGGGTGGCACGACTGTGGAAAGGAGGCGGTGGGTCGCGTATCTTTAGTAAGTAAACAGAGCGCCTTATGAATTTTAAGCAGCGCGACGAGGAAAGTACATCGACCTTCTTCTTCTTCTTCTTCTTATCTGACCTTCTTCCTCCTATCTCTGCCTCCTCTTTCGACATCGTTTCATGTTCTCATTCAACTTCTTCGTCATCTCGCTCGTCTCCCTTTGTCGTGGTTTTCAATAATTTAATGAGAACGAGTAAAAGTAGATATGCAAGTTGTAAAGGTACGTATATGGGAAACTAGTGATTCGGAGAGGTGTGAAGCAATTAATAAAAGTGCAAAGTTAGAGAATTTCAATGTAAGTTTAATATTTGCGATCGTTTCGAAGTACATGGTTAAATAATTGAAATAACAGTTTGATGTTTGCGCTTGTGCCAAAGTGCCTAGTTGGACAATTCCAATGCAAGGTTAGACATTTCGAAAACGTTTAAACTCTGTGATAAACGGCGTCTGATATTCATGAAACAGTAATTTCATCTATTTGGGAAAAAATATATTTTGTAAAAAAAAAAAAAAAATAATAATAATGATTCTAGACATTGAAACCACGTCTATACCGAATAGAAGTCTAAAAACAACATGCGTTACAATATTAGACTGGTCATCCTGATTTCTTGATGCAAAACCAGTAGAAAATATCTAATCTATAATGAAGTATATATAAATTTAAAAGGAAACACGTCTTGACGTCGAAGATATTGTCGAATTTTTCTACAGCCATAATGAAAATCATAGTTTCTTAATTTTGAACGAAAACGGTCAACGATAACTGTTAGGAAAACTAATTTATCAGATACGATAAGTACGTGTTTTTTTTCTTCGTTTAATCTTCTAGCGGGACAACAGCTAGTCTCTGACGAAGTACGCGTATACAGACTGCGTGCAGACACGATTAAACGAGGCTAGAGAAGCAGAGAACTCTGTCCTCTTTGAGGTGAACGCGCGGTTTGTTCTAGGAGGGTGAAACCGTGCGTATGCGAAAAGGTTTCCCGCGAAGAGGTCAGCCGTTACGCGGGTCGCCACCGAGAACCAAGAGTTCGCGTAGGCTAAAGATGGTGGATGTCGTTCCTCATTTATGACAGCATTTCGACGTCTTTGAGCGAGACACTGCTTCTCGTTTTAGCAATGCTCGATATAGTTTCCACGGGGTCGACGAACCTTTCCTCAAAAATCTCGAAGAATTTATTTCTAAGGAGATCGATTCTTTCTTTCTTTTTTTTAAGGTCTCAGATTACGTTCGTATAAATGTGACAATTAAGCGAATGCAAATTAGCATGTTGCTGTCATTGCACAGTACTCGAAGGGTAAAGACAGAACGATCTAAGAGCAAAGACAGTGATAACAGCAAAGCAAATTGTATTATAACAAATAAATATATAAATACTCAGAATTAAATTCCACTAAAATATAGCCTTTCCTTTCTTCCATGAACATCGCAATCATTCGAACACGCCAAAAATAAATACGGAACAAACAATCCTCAGACTCCACTCCTACGAAACTATTCTCACCAAAAAAAAAAACCCAATAATTGAATTTCCCAATCCCATAACTATCCTCGACCCAATCAAAATAATATATAAAATCCAATAAAAACCTATAAAAATAAAACTTTTCCAATCAGAGAAAAAAAATCAGTCTCCCAGGAAATGATGCATCGTATCGCAACACAAAACACAAAATATCGAATATCGCGCGGAAGACGAGTTTCCGAGGAAGCATGTCGACTCTCCCCGGTGGATTTTCCGTGAGAGTGGGCGGTCATGCGGCGTTGTTTTGATATTGATCTCCGGATACAACACCGTCTAAGCATTCTAATGGCAAGGGACGGGGATTCTGCGCGCTGCATGGCGCACGTGTTTCTAATGATTTTAGTGGTACCGAGGTCTACCTACGGGCAATGTATAGTTATAGTCGGCTACGAACACGTATTACATCCACTTCGCTGGGGCACCGTGTAATATGTCGGAATTGCGGAAAGGGGTAACGCGGCCTGGAAGGCGGAGAAGGCCCGCGAGGACGGTCTTGCGGGATTCTTAATGGCAAAAGGCCTCCGAGGTAACACTACGGCTATTAAACGCAGACCCTGCTACTCTACCTCTTCTCTCTCTCTTTCCCTTTCTCTCCCTCTCTCGCCTTTCTTACCTCTAACGATATATCTTTCTCTTTCAAGTTACCTACGTCGTGTACATCGAGGGTAGTTTTTCAGTTCCGTGGCGTGCATTGGAATGCAATGGAATATGTCATTTATCCATACAGATGGTAGAGTGTTTTGATGGATGATGAGGTATCGCGTGGCACGTTTGGTTTTTCAGGTCGTGGTGGAAAAATGGAATGGGTTATGAGCATTTGATGAACGAGCAATGACAGTAAATTTCAGATGTTATTTCAGTAGTTTATATTGTAGTTTGAACACTATTGCGATCTTGTTAATCATCGAAAAGAAGTTTTGTCACGTCATAACCACGTTATAATTTCGACACATATTTTCCACTTATCATGTTCTCTACAAATATATCTAAGAATTTCTAGAAATAATTAACAAGCATAGCAAGCGTTTAATCATACGTTACTAGCAATATCGATAATAAAATGTAAATAATACCGATGGTATAATAAACGCTGTTATCAGAAATCGTAGCTCTAATAGTTACCATTGCCTATAACTATCATAATTATTCTATACAGTGCAATTAATTCCAATTTATGTACCTTATCTTCTCAATCGTCCCATGTTTCGAACTTCACCACGCTCCTAATCGACCATCGATCGATCATTAATAGTAATTGATATACATTGGAATAGGCTATAAAACTCGTAAGAAAACGAACCAAGAGGAAAGATACACGGATACTGGAAGATCGCGAACGCAAGGGTAAGTAACGAAAATGTAAAGCCCGGATGAACCGCGCTCATCCCCTTTGGCGTCGGCGTTTGACGCGACCGCTGAAATTTTTACTTCGTTCGATTTGGTCTTTCGGGGATTCCCCGCCCTCTGATTGGTGGACTCTGGCCACGCCCTGCATATAAGGGTGGCTTGCTCGCCGGAGCACTATCAACCCTTATGTATGCCCGATGTGAGTACACTTATGTGTACGGGGTACATATATGTAACCGGTGCAGATTTCGCGCGTACATATATGTACCCAGGGTGAAGTACATAGGCGTAGGAACGTGTGTACACCCCTGGGGTGGGGCTCTCGCAGGACTGCTGCGGGAGGCAGCCGACGGTGAACACTCGATACGACACGGTCGATCGAACCAGTCGTAATTTTAGTATGAAACTGTTATCTAAAAATGAACGACTCAACGACACTCGCTATTCTTTTCGCGAAACTCTCACGGGACTCTAGAGACGCGGGAGTGGAATAACTGGAATCGAAGGTTCTAATACTTTTCGGTGATACTTGAGACGAGACAAGTGTATACATACAAAGGATGAAGTTAAATTAGAAGCTATGTTTTAGATGTATAGAGTATTTCACAAAGATTGAATCAAAATTTGGGTATATTACGTATTACTTAGATATATGTATATACATCTCCGGTCCAAAGTCTTAGGACATTTTTTTTACTTTTAGTAAAACTTTAGTAATTGATTTGAAATTACACGCTCGTTTGAATAAAATTTATTACACTTGTTATTACTGATCTGCTGAGTATTCTAAGACTTTCGAATGGGAATGTACCTGTGTAATTTGTACTTTACATAATGTACCTTAGAGTTTTGATTTTAGGTATACAGTATGTTTCAATGAGATGTGGTTGGGTAGAAATTTAAATATAAATGGGTTATAGATATGATCCTGATACTCGGTTTTGAAAAAATCTATACATATAAGGACGTTGTTGAATTAGAAGTTATAATTTAAGTATCCAGGATGTTTCAAGGAGGTTGAAGAAAAATTTCGATGATGAATTTTTGAATAATTAAGGTAGATTAATTTATCATTTTTGAAGAATATAGTTACCGATCATTTTTATGTATTATGAATTTTCTTTTAAAGAAGGAGGCAATAAAATAGTTATAATATAAAAATTCTGTAATTCTTTAACACTACATATCGGGATAACGAGCGAGAGTTTATTTGAAACCCGATTAGCCTCACAGATGTCGACTTTATTGCCCGTAATTAGTCGATATAAATAACGTCATCGAAATAAAGGTGGTGGGTTGGTAAGTAACATCGGAAATTTCAAGGATGTTTCAAGTATGACTTCGCATTAGTGGCCGGATACACGGAAAGGGTATTTACGTAATCTCGCGGGCGCTGGATTGTTTTGCGCGCTGAATTGAATAGAATAAGATGTCACTTCACCAGGGAAGAGAATATTTTCATGCTGGGAATATTTTATACGAAATTTATGCCTCAGAGGGATAGACAGAGAACGTGGGAAGGAACTTACCGTGTCTACGTATAGATATTACTATTTTACAGCGGACGGAGTAGAATAAGATGTCACCTCAAATTGTCTCGAGTGACTAAAATAGCTTTACGTTACAAACCTTAAAAGCAACGACGAAGACGCCAGCCGAAGGAGACTCGTATGAAATACACGCGCGAAACGGCGCGGCGTTACTCTAAATTCACCTGTTTCCAAATGATATGCATTTCAGAATTAATTGCGTGCAAGTGCGAGCATCTTTCATGATGTATCGCTGTAACCCCGCTACTCACCTCCGTATCTTCCTTTGAATTATTCTTACTTAATTACGTCGCATATGCACCTCGACGACCCATCATATTATTAAGGGGGATTTTATTTGATGTCACTCACGAGTACGAGTTTCCATTATACTTCCCTTTTACTTCCCTCTCAGATATTAATAAATTATACTTTACACCCCTTAGTTTTCATATCTAATTTTGAATTTGTCAAAACTTGAGGTATTTACATCTATCTTGGATATGAATTTAATATGACATCTTTGTTGGGATAGCAAAAGAGTATAAGTCAAATTTTTACCAAAACAGAGTAACTACGCTAATATATTCTACGTTGCTGTCTATGCTGAATTATGGTTCTAATTGTATAAGATAATTCCATTTCTTTCTAAAATTTTATTTCGCTTTGCACTTTAAATAGTAGAAGTGTTTTTCTGAAAAACTAATAATTTTATTATATATATATATTTTTATTATACTTTATTATATCTACTATAATTTTACACAGTGATATGTGTATAATAGTTATATAATATTTTCTTTATTATCGTATATAATATTTTAATAAAAAGTAATGAAATTAAAAGAGCGACTAATTTTTTAGCGCTTTGATTTTAGAACGAATTTCGCGGGCATCGTATATATTTCGATATTCGACGCAGATATTTCGATTGAAATGTTTCGATAGTGCGGGAAGTGGTTTGAACTTAGTTCTTCTTACGTGCGAAGCCAATGGAGGAGCGCTCGCGCTAGTGCCGTGAGTGCTTCAAAACAAAGTCGTATTCGGTAAAAAGTTTCTTCAATTGTGATTAAAATGATCGAGGAACACGACGAACGCGAAACAATATGCGATTCAGTGGTAAATATTACGATCTACTAAACATAATAACGTTAATATTTTTTTAGTGAGAAGCCGGTGATTATAAATATTTGAATATTAGAAAATCATAACCTTACTTTCAGAATTCATTGGTGGAAGGCTGCCGTTTACCAGTCAGAATGCACGGAACGGATGATTGGCGTGAGTAAAATATTTACTTTCATTCTTGTTCTCTGGTCATACGATGATTTGTTTTGAGAGAATCGTAATCTTTTTCTCTAAATCACGTATGACATTTTGTACGATAAAGATCGTTTAGAAAGTGTGTCATTATGACACTATTGAACCATTTCATAGATACATGGATATTTCTGTTGATTAATGTCGTCAAAATCGTTTCCTGAATATAGGAAATGTATTTAATAAAATATTGGCGTTCATTTATCATACATTATGTTTAGTACAACTTTTAGGTTATGTTTAGGTATCTTCGACAGTAATAAATTATGTACATTCGGTCTTTTACTGTTTCTTCAAGAGTGAATCATGACTCCATTTATTTCAGTGTAATAATGAGAGTTTATCAAAACTGTCCTTTTGTCATCCACAGCTCTTGCTGAAATCATCAGTGTTAAAGACGTACATGGTGTCAAGTGTTATTATGTTCACTATGTAGATTGTAAGTATAACGGGAATTAAGAAGAGAGCTGTTGTATGTATGTACATAAACAACCATTTAACTAAATGTACAATATTTTAGTCAATAAACGATTAGATGAATGGGTTACGGAAGATTGTTTGGACACTCGGAAAGTCCAATACCCTCGTCGAGATGGAACCACACCAGGAACTGGTGCAGCAACTCCCAAAAAGCAAGCTCCCAGTAGACCTCCTAGTCCTAGCAGCCTTAGTAACGAACCAGTCAATGGTTCTGCAGTTTTACAAGCTGCGTTACAAAAAAAAATGTCTAGAAAAAGAAAGGCAACATTTATAGAAAATGAGGATTCTCAGGATGGGGCACCACAGACACCTGGTCCAAGGCCAACTGGATCATTGGTTGCGCATCATCACGATGATATAGTTACTAGAATGAAAAATGTAGAACTAATAGAATTAGGTCGTCATAGAATAAGACCCTGGTATTTTAGCCCTTATCCGCAAGAAATGGTAAATCTGCCATGTATATATATCTGTGAATTCTGTCTGAAGTATAGAAAAAGTCGAAAATGTCTGGAGCGACATTTAGCAAAGTGCAATTTGAGACATCCACCTGGCAATGAGATATATAGAAAAGGCTCAATATCATTTTTCGAAATTGACGGCCGAAAAAATAAAAATTATGCACAAAACCTTTGTCTACTAGCAAAGTTATTTTTGGATCATAAGACGCTTTACTATGATACGGATCCTTTCTTGTTTTATGTAATGACAGATTTTGATAGTAGAGGCTTCCATATAGTCGGTTATTTCTCAAAAGAAAAAGAATCGACCGAGGATCATAATGTAGCTTGTATTCTTACACTACCGCCTTATCAAAGAAGGGGCTATGGAAAATTACTGATAGAATTCTCATACGAACTGTCCAAATTCGAAGGTAAAACAGGTTCACCTGAAAAACCTTTGTCAGATTTGGGATTGCTGTCTTATAGAAGTTATTGGGCACACACGATATTGGACATTCTATTAAATATAAAGCCATTAGTAGAAAATGAGAAGCCTCAGATTACAATAAGTGAAATATGTGAGCTGACCTCGATTAAGAAAGAAGACGTAATATCGACGCTTCAGAACTTGAATCTCATTAATTACTACAAAGGACAATATATTGTTACATTGAATAGGTAATTGGCTAAATAGTCAATGTGTCGTTAGGGAAAAAAAAACAAGTTGCGCAGACATTTTGTATAGATATTTCGCTTCTTTCCAAATACAGAGGATTTCTTCCAGTATGTCACTGACAAAACATGTTTATTCACAGGGAGATTATCGAGCAACACGCAGCTGCAATGGAAAAGAGGCAAATCAGGATAGATCCTAAGTGTCTTCATTGGACACCAAAAGACTGGAGTGTTAGGGCAAAATGGTGAAGTGACATCAAAATCGACAATAAGATTACATTAATTCGTTTCTGAGTGGCTTTCAGAAAGCCCTGGAATCGCGACCATTGTACCATTTATTGAATGTAGATACAAAAACTGTATATAATATATCCGACCATACTGGTCTGCGTTTTTTAATAAGACTGTGTGAAGCTTTGCACGGAACTGCAATGATTAAAAATGACAAGAAGAAGACGAAAAAGAACACAGAAGTAATAATAATTTTTACGTTTACATGCGCATCTTGGATACACAGTGTACCGAACAACCATATTTATAGAATGTTTTACCTGATAAGAAAAAAGTATCTGTTAAATAATATACTGGCTTACATCTAGAGTCAGAAGCAATCTTTTAATATGGCGACTAGGATTTTTTAAAACATTTGCATACGTATTTGCAAATCAACGACATGTACAGGGATATAAATCGGTCTTGTAGAATTGTAAATAAATCTGATTTTATAACGTGCACCTCATTCACTGCTAAAATACGAAACCGATATCTAGTTTTAAAACAAAAGAATATATATACATATATACATAATTATAGCATTTCGAAGCTTCGAGTAAAGCGACGAAGCTCGCGTACGTGACTATTTCGAAATTCAGCCAAACTGACTGATACAACGCAGAAATTGTATGCACACGAGTATTCGCACAATTGTGCACATACCTTTAAAACAAGTATTAGGTGATATTCAAATTAGCGTGTGCTTGTATTAGACGGATGGTAATCGATAATCTGTTTTTAAGAAAATAAATAAACAAATAAATGAAAAATAATTGGAAAGGTGGGAGGAGAAAGGAGACACATTCAAAGAAATCGGATTCACTCATAATCGCATCGTATTGAACAAAAACACACGAGTTTTCATTCGTCATTGTATTATAAGCGGCTGTGTTTGATCAAGTTCAAAACGCTCGAGCATAAATTATCCGTCTGAATCCGATTCAAGATTATTCTACCAAAACGAAGAGTTACCTTATGAACTGCGAAATAAAAAGTATTTTTCTCTGAAAAAAAGTGTGTATTTTTGATAGCGTCGATCGATGCCATTAGTTAGAACAGGTGAAACGAAAGAAAAGTAGAAAAAGGAAGTATCTTCCAATCTTTTCACTTTACAATCTCTTTCATTTCCACCTTCTCATCTTTTTATAATTATTCCACAATTAACACAGATACACAGAATCATTCTTAGCAGGAAGGTGTAAATAAGAAAACACACTAGGTACAATTTTTAAATACAGCATCTTTTTTATGTATATATATATTTTTTTATATTCAACAGTAACATCACAGTAGCTTCATATACAATAAACTTTTTTTTTTTTATCATAATTTCATTTGCTTTTGTATTCGTAACACCACGCGACAACGTGACACAGCGAGTCCCGAACATTCGCCAATTTACAAAAATTTGCTAGTAGATTTTTCGCGCATTGTCAGCAATAGGATGAAAAAAAAAAAAGGAGAAGAATCTTGTGAACGTTAACGTGTACGATGTATGTCTACTACGTATTACAACACGCATATGACTAGGCGAACAGTACGAATTTAGGACCGCAAATATTATTCGGATCCTCGTGTGTATATGTGTATGTGTGTGTGTGTGTGTGTGTATGTGTGCGTGCGTGTATGTATTTTTCATATATTCTCTAAAAGATACACGATCGATTTCCTTTTTTATCTTCCACACGAGAATACGAAGTATATCCGCGAATAAACGCGAACACAGCGATACGTCGGGCTACGACGAATTGCGGGAATGCAGAGGACAAGAATCCGAATGATATTGCTGACTCGCCCACGAAGCGTTGTTATAACGTTCGAGCCTGGCGAACAAACGAAAACCGTTCTTCCGGCGATTGTAAGAAACGAATAAAATGACGAATTTGCGTCGAAGCGATCGGAGCCTCTTACGATCATATTAAAATACCGACTCGATTTTCTATAGATATATTATATCTTAGCTGAACGATAAACGCATAATACCGATCATAAACGCATGACGAAACTTCTTTTTTTTTTTTTTCATTGTTTCTTCTTCACATTCATAAAACACACACATATATAATAATATATATATATATAATTACACGCATACATAAAACACGCATACCGAATCATTATCAGTGTCTGTTGATTGTATTCGTGTTCCGCAGACACAACGAGAGTATCCGGGTACTTGAGAAACACTCGATGAACATTAGGCGAGGACTCGGATACCCCGAGAACGCTATTTTTACTGGACCTGTAAAATTGTGAGTATTACAATTTAAAAAAGAGCGGAAGAAAATATGAGTTTGAATAATATCTACTCGACGAATGTGTAACACGATTGGAATATTGAAATAAAGAAATAAGAAACTGTGAGTTGGTTGTTGGTGTTTCTTGGTTTGGTCGATCAGTTGATTGGTGTAATCCTTTCGCTACAAATGGTTTATGTACGTATACCATCAGCTCTTAAATAACAAATGAAGGTAAATTTTTCATTTGAAAATATTATGATTGCGTGATCATTATAGATAGAGAAATCTGTAAAGCACGTTACTCTATGCACTCATAAATGAAAATTCTTTTGATAGAGTTTCTTTCAAGAATAAGTCATTTTAATTCTTTGACTTCTATACCAAAAGCGATTTCAATTTTGAAATTACAGTAGCGAAAGGATTGAATAGTTACTTAGAGATCGAAGTCATGTAATTGGAATATTTGTTAGGATGATTATAATTTTAAAATGTTGGAATATTTAATATTTAATGTTTAGTGATATTTTTGGAAAATAAAGATCTTTGAACAAACGGATAGGTATCTCAATTATTCCTTTGAGAATATTTTCGTGTACTCGAGCACTCGGTTAATCTTCGTTCGACTCAGCGTTCAGGACCAGTGATCGTATATAGATGTAGAAATTGGCGGATAGATTTATAACAACAATAACAACAACAACAATGACAATGAGAGTCCGATGTCGACGAGAGTCGTCGGTAAAAATGCACAGCGAATATCTTTTAACAGTGATTAGCGTTAGAACGATGACAATGAGAACATTGATAGTCGTCGGGGAATACTTAACCCTTTTGCACTTTCGTGTATCGTAAATATTGAGAATCTTTGTTTATACGTATATATGGAAAAAGATAGATTGAATCGTTAAACGAAAGCACTAAAATTTAATCAACCCTGTGTAATCCATTATTTAATTATCTAGTGATATTTATGTATGTTCTATATGTTTCTTTTTTCCAAATAACGTTTAAGAAAATTCAAAATCCAACAAAATATAAAACGGAGTATGTAACGTTTCGATATGAATGTATTTTCTAGTATCAAATTGTATACTTCTCAACCTTGTTTTTGATACATCTCGTCGTCGTAAAAGGCTTTTAATTTTTCTCGAGTTTCTGGTAGTGATTAAATATAAATCCACGAGTAACAAGAATTTCCAAGAGAAGATATCTTCGATATAAAAGTTCCTCTCGCAAAATATACGATACAATTCAAAATTCGTAGATATAAATTCTGCGACAACTTAATGCGGCTTGAAAAATCTCTTAAATCGGTTGACTTTTTACTTTCTCATATTAAATTATAGTTAATTTCAATAGAAGTTATTCTCGAAGATATTGATCTCGAAACAACATCTCTTCTAACTTAGGATAGATAACTTCGAATAGAAGCTGATACAACTTTCTCGCCTCCCGCGGAAGAAATTCAAACGAGGAAGAAAACACACATCACTACTGGTGAAACTAGCGGAATTGTATGCAATCGCAACAGAATTTCCTCTCGAGTCTTGAACAATGTCATAAAATTGATATGTATAATATAAAAACACAGTCTTACATCTGGAAATCTGCCATTTCCATTCCATCCTGATGCGAAGTCTTGTTCAAGTGCAAAAGGGATAAAATATCACCGCGTCGCGGCATGCACTCCTTGTTACGATATATTCTAGCGTAAGGATACTCGACAAGCGTTGTATCGTTACAAACAACAACCATCTTCGTTATTACGCGCCTCGTAATCGGCAATTCCTCGAGATACTTGAAATTCAAATTCGAAGTGCGACATATTCGATACTCGCCGCGATCCGGCCACGTAGCGGTTCTTGGTATCTTTGTCACACGATAATTCTCGTTTTTCTGTGTTGCATTAGTCGTGCATGTGTGTGTACGTGTTACGTGTGCGCGTGTGTGTACGTCATATATGTATATATATTATATATATTTATATACGAATATATATATATAGTTTTTCCTTCATTCATACTTTGTATTTTTTTGTCGTTTTTGTCCAAGATAATCCTCTCTTCTCTTTTGTCTCTCTCTTTTTTGTATTTTTTTTTCTCTTTTTTTTTTTTGTATGAATACATCTACAGTTGAACAGTAGTTGGCAATGGCTGGACAGAATCGCTTTCGATGAAAATACTTTTGTTTTTGCTAATCAGTTCCTCTTCGTCTATCGAGCCTGTTACGAGGTATCCTGTTTCGTTCCCATTTTTGTTGCCGTTTCTGGTCTTCCTAATTTTCTGGTCTCGCCTCTCTTTTCTGGCCGTGTTTGTCTTTATCTCGCGGTTTGCATCGGAACAACGCAACTGGACTGTCATCGAGCGCGGGAAAACTATTCGCTTTGTACATCAGTGCACGCATATCGGATCGCAGAAATTGTGGCCATACGGAAGCGTAATCTTACACCGACTCGCTGTAATTTTTATGAATTCGTAATTTCACTATTTATATACCTAGATAGATAGTGTCCAATTTTTTCAGCAACAAATTACTTTTTTAAGTTTTGTAAGTTTATTTGTCGTAAGAGTATGATATAAATAATAGTGGATTTCGAGGTAAATTTGTATCTGATTAAAATGAGAAAATCTCCAGTTTTATAAAGTTTCGGTTTTTTACTTTAAATTCGATAAGAAGAACTGAAAAAGGGGATATGTTAAATTGTAAGCAGAAACGTGTTCCGTATAAACATCGTGAACGTTTAGACCACTTTTTCGCGAGTCTGCGTCAATTACGCTCCGAGGTTTGCATCACATCGTCACAAATGAGCTCTCTGGCCTTTCTCGAACCACCAGAAGCAATTAGCGAATCATTGCTGCGATCAATTATACTTGGACCACACACTAAAACATCTACGCTTACACACACATATGCCACAGAATCTTCAACAACACGTAGTCCACGGTTCTTTCATTCTTTCGACATTTGAATGGGTTAAATGAAATTTCTCAAATTTCTGTACTTTTCGTGGACATAACGTGTCGCGGAAAACTCGCCATAGTTCGCACTTACGAGGATGAACGACAACGTGAGAGCACAGCGACGTTTAGAAGTTTAGACGATGATCTTGTCATAAATTACACGAAATCTCGAAATACGTCATCGTACATTACTATACGCTATCATATACATTACTAACACGCTATCTATGGAATGTTTTCATTATCGTTCGTTTCATTAACAATGATCTGTGAATCGCGTTATTCCACGTAATGAACAAATAACTATGAATCACAAATTGTTGGATTTTTCTTGAACGTCGAGTATGGCTGAGCATGCAGCGTTCCGATTGTATCGACCAGCGATGCGCTGCAAGTCTTCTATTATATACATATATGTATAACGCTTCACGTATATCGACCAGCGATTAATTGTATATCACGTAGTAGTAGTACGTTTACGACTATCCGTGATAAACCACGGATCAAGCAGTATCACACAGCTGCCCGAGATTTATGCTAAATTACGGTACACACGTATTATTCATTTATAGCGACACGTAGTATTACATTTATTTGGCAAACGGAGCGCTTACGTGGCGCTAAGTTATCCCAGATCATCGCTAAACTGACAATTATCCGTATTTTTCACGAACAGCGAATTTTGTCTCGTTAATTTGTTACGTTGCCGCGAATTGACGAATCTGCAACTTCGCGAAAGAAGTCTCTGGTTTGAATTGTTATTTAAATCTAGTAGAAAGCGACGATTGTTTCATTTAGAATTAGTAAGAAAATATAAATAACGTGAAATTATCTTGACAGTTCAGTTTGATAAGATCACGTATCAGAACATTTTTTGGCCGATTGAAAAGAAAGGATTCGTCAGTTTCCAACCTTTTTTTTTGCATTTTCTCTTACACGTTGCTATAGTATATATATTTTATTTTCCGTATAGCACTGATCTTTGCGATTAAATCCTTGTCTTCGTAATTGTCGGGAAGAATTTAATGACGTCCAATAGATAGCACGTTAATTTTTACGATCAAGATCGCGAAATTTAATCACCGCGATCAAATGTACACGCGCGAATCGCGACAGATCATCGTCCACGCGATTTTCTTTAAAAACGTTTTACGATACGTGTTTCTTTACATACATATATGTCTTTTTTTTCGTTTTTTTTCAAATTCTTTTCTCTATTTAGCTTGTTTTATAGCTACACGTACGGTTTGCATATTTAGTTAGTTTATGTTAATTATTGACGCTCTCTTTCACACACAAACATACACACTCACATACACACAGTCTGTCTCACGACTCTGCTCGTACACTGTACCTCGCATATCTTATTTGTACCTTCCTTGGCTTCTCTACTATTTTGTAAAAATATTACAAAGATCCATCTTGTTTCTACCATGTGTTAGATCGAATAATTCAATAGTCGTCGTGCGACCATTGAATCTAGATCCAAATTTCATTGTGCTATTTTAAATGTACCATTTTGTTACGTGGCTACAGTGTCGAGGGAGCGTCGATGTGTTTTATACAAGCGATAGTCTCAGTGCTTTCGTTTCGCCTGCGAGACGACGCGAAGAAAAGATCTACTTTCGTCCAGCCGCTTGCCTGAACAATAAGACACTTAACAGTTGGACGATCCCCGTATCTGGGAATCGATGAATGTTTTTTTTTTTTGACGCCTTTTTCCCTTTTTATTTTTCCTTTTTTTTTTTTTTTGTTAGTTTTCTTTTGTTCTTTTTCTCCGTCTCTTAAACAATTGTGTCTCGACGTTACGTCTGCGTATAACAAACAGAATACACAGAAGGGAGGGATCGAAAACGGCGTTAAATCGTCGACGAGTGTGTAAAAAATATCTCTTCTTCTTGGAATCTACGAGAGAAGTTGCGTCGAGGACAATCGAGAAGCGAGAGCGAAAGCGAAACGGGGACAGAGACAGGGGGACGAAAATCAGCCTCTTCCGCGTGTACCATGAAACCACGCGTTTGTTTCTTCCTTTTCTTCGTGTTCATGCGTGTATGCGTAGTACTCTTTTTTCTCTTTTTTTTCCTCTTTTCGATTTTTCTCGTGAAAATGCAGTCAATGGAACTTGGGAACCAGGCCAGGCTAAATTATCGAACGATTTTTGTTTGCGAAAAGATGACTGACAATGGGACTTTTTATTTTATTTGTTTATTCCTTGGTCTGTATATACCAAAAGAAATTTTGCTTCTACGTCGATATTAAAAAAAAAAAAGAGGAGAAAAGAGAAATCTTTGTCAAGACAATTGTTTTTTTATATTTTTCTTTTCTTCCCAGCCTGTTCCTGCGAATTTTAGAATATCTGCCTTAGAGTATTGAAGATACAAAAACTACGATAGAAAACAGAACAGACTTCGAATACTTTTGTTGTTTCAGTTTGCTCCTTATTCTTCATTTCCATTTATATTTCACACTCAACATCAACGTCGTATTTATTTATGTATTTATTTTTTTTTCTTGTTGTTATTACTATTATTATTCCTCTTATAATTATTTATTAGTATTATTGTTATCATTAGTGTCACTCTTAATACGTACATATATACACACACATGTTTATGCATGTATACATACAATTAAATTCACTCAAGCTTACCAAATAATTAATCGTTACGTTTATGTAATGTATATCGTATTATCAGTAGCGTTTCTCTGTCTTCGACTTTTTTTTTTTGGTTTGTATTTTTCTTTTTATGATACAGATTGTCATAATCGGCATGGTATTGCCGTCTTTCTTTCAGCCTCTGTCGCTTTCCCTTCTTTCTGAACGATCTTCCTTCTTTCTACTTTATTCTGTCCTCTTTTTCATTTGAAAAAATGTCGTCACCGAGTTACTTTCAACGTCCTTCACTTTGTTTTATTCTTATACAATATGAAATTTGTGCATCTTCCCTTGCTTCCGGTTGATCGATAATGACTGAAATTAGATGTCCATTTTCTCGTTTAATCAACGAACTTTCGCAATCCATCTTCTCATTCCTTTTTCTCTTATCTCAAGCTTCCTTTGCTTGGCATCGAAGTCTATTACTTTCCTGACGATTTTTCCAGGGAAATAATTACTTCCCTCCCCGTTGCATAGATCGCGTATTTCAACCTTCTTCCTAGAACAAGATGTTTCTTTCTAAAACAAGATTTTGTAATAGAAAACAGTGATGGTAAATCTGTCACAGCTTCGATTCACTACTTTTCACATTATGCAATTTTCCAATTTTTGAAATTATTTCCATCGGTTAACATCTACACTCTCTATGCGTGATTCTGATCATCTTAATAGTTGACTGTTTGATGAAACAGTTTTGAGAAAAAATGTTTTTCGGGTTTTCCCCCCAAAAAATGATTAACTGTCGCAGATAATCTATTGTTGTTTTTAACGCATGTTAATCGTCGAATCTTTTCTCGCTTTTAATTAAGGAACAGCTCTACGAGTAATTAGCGGAGTTCATGATCGACGCAATTCTCGGCTAAAATCTCTGAAAGATCACCCCCATTTATTGGCCAACTACTATCTAGAGTTTACTCTCCTCAGGTACGAGTTGTTATTTCCATTTTTATAAGGGTGAAGGTTAAGGGCTGCTTGGAATTGGTACACAATGTGCAATAGTCTTTTACATGCCACAGTCGAAGCTCTCCTGATTTTGCACCTTTTTTTGATAAGCTTCCAAGTAGCTGTCAACGTTCCTGTAGATGCCAGAGTTTGCTTGGTACATCAGAGTTTCCAGGATTCTCTCGTTTCTGATTGCTTTGGATGGCAAGACAATCTGAAAGACGCGTTGAAGAAATTAGTTTTATTGTTATATTTTATTAAATTAAATCAAATTGTTTATAAAGAAAGATTTAAAAATAGTTGTCAGTTTGAATCTTTTCTTATAGTACCATGTTCGATAGCTTCCTTAACAATCTCTCGTATTACATTGTGAAACAGTTAGAAACCTTTTTGTACGAAGCTTACCCTAATAAGTTCTTGAGGCGTTATTCTATGCAACTTCAAATCTCTACTGAGCCTCTCCATGATACACTTAAACTCAACTTTCGGATCTACTTTGGTCGATTTCCGGTCTTTAATCCTATTCTTCGCCCACTCCAGCATCGCCTCGAATTTCCGAATTTCGCCAACTTCGAGACCTCTGCACATGATCATTTGAACCATAGACTCACTTAATGTGAGAAAATCAGGATTCTGGAATAACTGGTACGCCCTGGTCTCGATGAACGCGAGGATCATATTAACCAGCTCCGAGGCAGACGTGTAACGCCAGCAGTAGTTTTCCAACGCGCACAGCATCACGCATACAATTTCGATTCGTAAGAATTGCTTCGCGTGATGGAAACACGCTTGTAGAAGCTCTGGTAGATCGTAGTGTTCCGCTGCACAGATCAGGCCTGGTATGTTGCTGCACGTCAGTGGGCAAGAACCTGTCTGCAGGTAGTTGAGCAGAATCTTGAACGTCTTCGGGTCGAACTCGATGATGTCGAACTATATAATAAAAAGAAATTGGTGATAAACGCAGATGTTTGTCTTTTATTTTAAGCAAATTTTATCGTTTAGTCTATCATGTGATTTAAAAAAGTTATTTGCACAAGCTGTTCCATTTTAATCTCCAGAGACAAATATCTTGGGAGATATGGAGATGTGGACTTCTACCTCTTGTTACTTTACAGTGAATGAAAATATAGATTCTAATCTTTTCTGCACTATTAAGCTAATTCTTTCTTCTTATTTTCATCCTATTATTATACCTACTCTTCTCTATTAAGTTTGACGAATCTATCTTCTAAAAAATTCCAACTTCTTCTTCCATTTAATTTTCATAGTACTTCTGCTTCAAAATCACCAATCACATCATTATAGTATCATTATTAAACAAGTATTTATAATATCAAAGAATACTGATAACATTAATATCAAATTAATACAAGAAGAGTTCCTTCCAAATATCATTATACAATATATATATGCATAGCAGAAGTAGACCGTTATAATTAACACCATTAGAAGCTTAAAATCTTACCCTTTAAAACGATTTTTGTCTCATTTCGATACGATTTCCCGTTTCCAAGATATGCTCGTTCAAAGTAAAGCGCCATTTCCAGTATTTCGCTATTGCTATCTCATTCGCGTACTCGGTTCTTTCACTCGCACGCCTTCGCTGACCTACCGCACATGTGGCACGTGCGAGTGGTCAGTGACGGACGCCGAGTCACAGTTTTTTTTACGCCACTACTACTATTATTACTACTACTCGCGACATACGTAGTTCTTGGAAAAAAATGGGTCACGACGTTTCTAAGAATTTCAATCGCCATTCAGTTTTCCGTACATTTTACACGCAATACTTTGAAGCCTCGCATCTCGCAAACGGATTGAGATATCGAATTAGAACAAATTGTGAGTTACAGGGCGTATCTTTTTCTGTCTTCTTACGTACTTTCGTTTACAAATTTTTTAGCTTCTTTCTTCTTTTCGTTTTTAATTTTTTAATCATAAAGTACATTTTAAGTATGTAACTTCTTTTCTATTTGTTTCTTTTAAGTCGAGTGTTGTGTAGAATGCGTGTTACATGCGTGATAAATGTTAAGAGACAGTCTTGTAAATTCTTATCGGTGAATATTGATCTTGGCGCTGTTTCAAATATTACGGAAGACAGTAAGAGGCTGAGCATCTTGTTATTAATATTGAATAAATAAAATATTACAAAGAAGAAGTAAATTGAATGATAACACTTGACATTGGTGCGATATGTGGTTGGTTTCTTTAATTGTAAAAAAAATTTCGTACCAAATATAACGTGTAAATAAATCATTGACTTGAAGAATGGAACAGTAAAGTTAGATACAGAAGTTTTACTTTTTTTACTAGAAAAAATAATAAATTAACATTTGTAAGGAATAAAAACAAGCATACCGCGTTATAACCGTGAATAGCGTATTTTTCAGTGTTTAAGTATATCAATAATGGAACATCATTAACGATAGAATTGTTGCTGCGAATTAATTAAATTTACCTCCGTTTGTGCCAACTTTGCTCTATCAACTTTCTGCGCATCCGCACATACGCTGAGCCTCGGCACCGCCAACTGTTGAGCTGCTTTTTCCTTTTCCTTCGCCTCTTTATCTAAAATTTTAGAATGAAAAGTTACAATTAATCTCGGCAACAAAAATTCCTTCTTACATACACGTATTCAAACCCAATATTTCTACGCGTTCGACGTACATATCCGAAACTTCTATATCTATGAACAATTAATTTTACCATGTACTGTCGATGGAAGAAATGTAACGATATCATAAATTAAAAAGTTGCTGCCTGTCTTACAGAAACATCTACTGCCTCGTATCCTAGATTGCAAAAGTCTTTTCTGAGCCAATATAATTAACTAATATAAAATTTACTTAAATTAAATAATAAATATTTCCCAAACGCGCTATCCTAGACGCAAACTTTTTAAATACGCAACAGAAGCATATACCGAAATAATTCTTGCTTGACGCCATATCATCCTGAATAGACTAAGTCGAGCTTCGTATCTTCCTTTACCTACCTGTCTGAAACTGCCGTTTAGTCTCTCGAAATATGCATAAAATTTAATACCCGATCATAACTTTCATAACTTCGCTATACGTTTTCCGTGAACAGTACCTTTCTTACAGCTAGTCTTTCCAAACGTATAAAATGTCGCAACCATGGACGAAGCACGATATTTAGTCGCATAACAGAGTCGATAATATACATACTGCTACAATCCTGCGAACTAGCCCAACGTTTGCGATCCTCGGATTGCAGCGTGTTTCCGCTTCCATGTTTCTTAATGCTCCGTCCCCAGCCTGCGGTGATCGTGCCGAGCCTCGAGAACGCTCGCTTCATCATCGGTGACGAGGGCACGCTTTTAGGTCTAAACAAGTCAGAGCCAGTATCTCACAGAAACCGCAGAGCGGCACCTCGGGGTACGGAGAGGAAATTCTTCTCGAAGAAGAATCTTCGATCAAGGACAGAGGACAGCAGGAAAAGTAGAAAGGAAGATCGAAGGGGCCGGAAATCGGTGATGGCGGATCTTTCAAGTAGACCTTACAGTTCCTGAATGCATCGAATAATAGCGATAAAGAAAGACGAACAGTACGAGACAACGACGAAAGCTCGTCTCCTTCGTTCGCAAAATCGGAAAAATTGGAAACGTGAATGCGAATATAGAAATACCGAAGTAAAGGCGAGATAATGAGAGCTTGCGGTTACAGTTACTTCGAGGAGAGAAATCGTTCACGAGACACGTCGACTGAACGTTCACTGCATGCCGATAGCCAAATTACCAAGTCGACTAAAAACTTCGAAAACAAAGTGTCAGTGTTTAGATTGGTAAAAGAGAACCGAGAATTCGATAGAAGACATACAGAGCAGCCGCAAGAACACAGGAAGATATAAAAGAAAGGAAAAATAAAGGAAAAATCGATACGTCGATCTCGACCGAAGCTAATAAGATAGACATGATAATAATTAGCGTGACTGGTGTGATACTTCGAGTTACTCTTGCAGTGCTGTTGTTTCGTTGTTCTTTATTCTTTTATCAATTGCTTTCGGATAGTAAAACATACTACACAGTTAATCATTCAAATACAATAGAAAAATATAGCGAGTAAGAAAGTGAATAATACTTATAATCAACATGCGGTGCTGTGTGTATGTTCTGTAGGTGTACGTATTCGTGTGTGTGTGTGTGTGTGTGAGGATAGGAGACATGGAAGTGCCGTAAAAAGTACACATAATTACGATTAAATATGTACGATATATAATATATAATATATAGATATGTATATATAGTATACATTCGACAACGACACCAAAGGCAAGTTCAATCTCTCACCGTTAATCTCCCGGCTTTTTCAATCGCTAAATAAATCCAGTTATATCGTTTATACATCTCGTTTCACTTCGTTTGTATTAACCCATTTTACGAACTGATTGTGCAATTAATTGGACTGGAAAATTAAATTTTTTCAAACTAGAAACGATTACAATGAGATTGGCACACATTTGTTCTCGTGCAAGTAAAAAGTGCTTTTTAACTGAAAAGACAGGTTCTTCAGGTTGATACTCGAAGATTCCAGGAAATGAACTTTATAAAACCATTTAATTTTTTTAGATTTCTGTGATTCGTTCAGAAGAGAACTTAATATGAAGATGGTTGATAAATTCGCAAGATTTGCTTTATCTTAAACGCGCGAGTTCTCTTTTAAAAATTCTCCTTCGAGGAGAACACAAAAATGTGACTTATACATACATCGTGTTCTTCCCCTGTAATCTTCGTTTCAGATTTTTAATTACTACAGCTACAGAAAGGATTCTAATTAAAGAGATACGGGAGAAGATAATATTTTGAATATTTTTAACACGGAAAGGAAGTTGCGAATAAAATACTGACGAATAATAAAATAAGCTATTATTTTGATTCACAAAATACGATATAGACGATTATAAACGGAATATTGTATCAATAGTAAAAATAATAAAATAAAAAATATTAATAGCAAAATAAAAAAAAAAGAAAACTATTATAATCGTTTTATCATTAACGAAAAATGGGTTAATACATCATATATTGCGTGGATTATGTCATGAATTCACTCGAACAAGATGACAGAATTTATTTATGTTTTTTGATTCGCGTGTTGAATATAAACTGGACTCTTGAAGATAAAAAAATGCGCAATCCTGGTTAACAGAAGTAATTCACAAGATACGAACCTTGGACTTTCGACATCAGGAACTTGAAGGAAGTTAGAACTTCGTGGCTTCTGTGGGCTCAACAAGGTGGGTACCGGTCTGGCAAGTAATTCAGCGACCGGCACTTGTGGACTTCCGAAACCCGCTTGAATACCATACAACATCTCTTGGAATACTCTAAAGAAATCAAATAAATTAGCAATTTTTACTCCTTACTAATGTCAATCTCAAAATTCAATTTTTTCTTGCTTTCTTGCATTTTTAACGAGATTAATAATTATTATGAAGTGGTTATTAATGCAAAGAGTCTGAGATGTTAAAACTCAAGGAACCATCTATTACTAATCTAGTCTCAGTATAAAAGGTTCGCTCGGAATATCTTTTATGCGCGCTGTTCGATAGGATACTGAATTACGATTACGGAAAGCCTTTTCGCCAAAGGCACCTCGGCCGACTGTTACGGTCGCCCTTACACAGTTTCTTATGGTTCGTCCTGGTGACTCACCCGTCTGTTTGTTTCCGTCGCCTTTGTTGTTATAATACTATTACATATGTACATGTATAATACATGTTATAATACAATTATAACACTACTTTAAAGATATTTTTAACAAGATTAACGTTCACTTCCATCAAGATTGAAATATGATTGTATTCTTTATTCTTAATTTTCTGAATTACCCGAAAAATTAATTAATCAATTTTTCGATTAATCACCTGCTCCTCACTGCCAAAATCGCTCTGACGCCGAAGAATCTGACTTTCTGTTTCTGTGGTCCATGTACCAGGAAAGAAACGTCAAACAGGCTCGTATTTAACGTGGCATTCTCTTGGTTGTTCAAAAATACTTTAGTGAAGTCCTTGGCAAGCTGATCGTGATCTTCGAACTGATCTCTGACAGAATCCAAAAGTGGCGAAGATGGTCTCATATGACCGATTGGTCTCCACGAACCGCGTCTAAAGCAATAAATTTCGTTCTCGTTGATTCGTTTACTCTATTAAAATAGCTTTTCATTTTTAAAGACAATAAGATATTTTAATTAGAATATAATTAATTTCTTTGTGGTTGTTATCGTTCACGTTCGTTCACCTGTATGGTTTCGGAATCTGCCCAGTTTCTGCATGATTAGCCAAGTTGGCCACGATATCTTCCAACATCTGAGTTCTCGTCCTCTCTTGCATCTTCGCGAATTTTGGTGCAGAATAACTTGCTCGCTCTCCGTTCACAATTTTCGTCAATAACCACTCACGGAACATGGGACCTGTTGCATCGAGAGATCGTTAAATTTGCTTTTACAGCTCCCCGATAACTTTCTTCGAAGTAGTAAGAGCTAGTTTTATCTTCAAGTTACTAACTTGCGTTCTAGATGGTACATTAAATACATTTTATTTCTATATCAAACTATTCTTTTTCTAATCTTTTTCTGATTCTCTTCTTTCCTTCTCAAATAATTCTTGCATTTTTCACAACGATAAAAATATTATCTAACAAACTTCGAATGTATTTTCAAATTATTAACAGAATTTTAATGAATTTTCTAGTTGAAGAATAAAAAGTATTTCAATTGTTACACTCCAATTACAAGTTATATGACAAACAAATGTTAAATTTAAGCTCATAGCGTGTCCAATTAGAATATTCAAAGATTCGTAGATCATGTTTTATTACCTTTTTTAAAAACGTTTTGTTCCCAAAGATAGGGTTTGTATGCTCCAACCTCGTCCCTAGTGGCAACTGATACTTCATATCTGGTGACTTTTCGTTTTATTCGTGGACTAACTCGAACTAGAATGAACGTGTAGAGAAAATGAGACTTCATGCAGGCTGGATTAAACGGAGTCTTGTCTGCTTCCAAGAACACGACACACACTATGTCGTTACCGATGTGTCGTTTCTTTTGTACCTAAACAATACAATCTCTTTTAATATAATTATAATATAAGTAACTATTAGCTTATAATTATCATTGTTCATACAGTCAAAGTTCATGAAAACAGCATTGTCTTCAATTAACTCTTGAAGTATTTAGTGTTCTTCTCTAACAATAATATGTTTTATTTTTAATTCTGAATTAATTAATTTTATTTCTGAAAAGTTACAAATTCCTATTTACTTTTGAAGCTGAATTTTAAATATTTCTATCGTTTATGATTGATATTCATAATAATAAGTATTAACCGCACATAGTGTAATATATCAAATAATATAACATTGATATATAAGTAATGTTTTCCAACTCTATCATTAGAATATTCTTGCAGTTTTCTTACAACCTCACCCGCGGTTAAACAATTTTCTAAAAGTTGAAAGAATTGAAAATTGTTTCACTTACCAAATACTACAAAAGTCATCATACTTTGTACAGTTTACACGTGTCCTCATGTTACTGCATTTTACGCGACTTCACATTTTCAAATCTTCCGAATGCATAAAAGTTCGCGGTCCAATAATAACCGATAAATAGTAAAATAATATAGAATAAAATTTAGACCCAGGACATTTGATCCTTTAGTAATTAATTAATTAATGTATTAGACTACAATTTAGCTATTTAATTTAGGCAAGATAGGAAAGGATTGATTAAAACACTATCGGCGGTAAACGCGTTAACAACGACAAAAAAATTATGTTACCCTTTGCACGTCGTGTTTCTCATTAGGTAGAAACGTGGACACGTGGTACATGATCTCGATGCCCCGCCAATTCGTGTACACAGAGTACAATCCAGTCAGGTCGTGAATCGTATCCAAGCCGCCCTTGTACTTATCGAAACCCTTCAGACGAATTTTATCACCGAGAATTTGTAGAAATTCGTCGAAAAGCGGCGAATTCTCGTGGTTGTCCAATATCTCCTCCTCGGTGCGCTGATCCTCTTGAACGTACAGCACGCCTACTTTCAACTCCGATTTTATGAACACCTGATCCAGCTTCAGCAGCTCATCCTGAGTGTCAGGTAATTGACCTAACGTTAATGGCGGATTCACGTTCACCTCTTTGCCTAAGCTGCGGACCACTTCCTCGCGATTGTACCTGTGAGAAATGAGAAACTCGTGGATGTTCGCTTTACGAGAAGAACGCTCTTTAATTGATCTCTAACGACATTTAAACCTTTCGCTACGCGAAGTCAAGTGTCGAAATCGGTTTTTATAGACGGACGTTGGTTTGCTAAAATTCAGAGATTCCAAACGGTGACAAGCATAATGGATACAGGGAATGTTCTTCTTATACCAAATTTAACTTGATGCGACTACTTGTCCGTATTACTGGCAATTATTATTCGAAATTAAAGTTTCAAAGCTGTTCTACTTTTATTTTATTTTTATTTTTGTATTTTACGTCATAAATGGAAAGGATTTCGTTTTGCACAGAATGTATATCGTTTTTAGCAAATGGTTTTTAAAAGTGTACATGTACTCTTCGTAGCGATAGAGTTAAGTGCTGTTTGCACTACAAACAATATTTCGCGGTTTTCGCGCCAGGTCAAGTATAGTAGATCTTAAATATCCTCAAGAGTATAGCGTTATATGTAACTCATGTATGCGAGATTGAATTAAGAGGTTTATTTTTTTCCGAAAAAATCGATCTCGAAAGATCGATTAAAAATTGATATTTGTGAAAATACGATTTGTCGAAGGACATATTTATAACGCTTATTGTTTCTATAACGCCTACGCGACTTTTATGAGTTATTAAACTGAAGAAGCATAAAGGAGAATTTTATCAAGCGTACTTTATTTTACCAGCTATCTAAAAATCTATTTTCATGAAAATTAAACCTTGGACGATCAAATTTTATTTTACACTTTCAATCTATTTTCAGAAATTACCTTTCACCCACATTTATATACCTTCGGTCTTATCCTGTACGCATATATTTTATAACGACAAGTTCAAGTTTTATAACGAAACGTTTTCAAAAACGCTCATCGCGATAAAAATATTTTTTATAACTTTATAATTATCTTTTTGTATTATTATACTCGAGTCAGGTAGGAAGTGATAAGATTAGAGGAAATAAAAGAAATGGAAGAAGCGAAGACAATTAACATTTGTTGATATTATGCAATTGTTTAGAATTTTAGCGAAATAATAGGATTATGTTTTCGATCAATCAAGAAGTTTGATCATAAAAAAAGTTACGATAAATTTTTGTAAAAAAAAAAAAGATTTGTACAAGTCGAAGCTTGTGTGTTCTATTAGTTTGTTATTTCCACGTAGCTCGAAGAGTAGAATTAATTTCACCTTGATTCTACCATGTAGTTTAACCTAATTAGGCGGTATTAAAGGCTCCTGTGAGAGTTAGGATATTACTATTGCTTACTTACACTGTTTAGTCTCTAAACTGTGCCACTGGATACATCTATATTACGCTTGCAAGCGAAATGTTTGACTTGTACTACTTGTTTGATGCCTAATTCCCGTTATAAAACTTTCCAAACAGTTTCATTTCTACTTCAATTAATATTCCTTTTGCATTTAGGATTTTCAAGAGGTTTCACCTATCGTTTCTGCATACGATTTACTTTTTAAACTCTCCTTTATCCGACACTGTATCTGTTAACAATTACAAAATATGACATATTTGTGATTTTTATCGTATTGGTAATAGTACATTGCGCTTTGTTCCAACTTATCACGGACCTTCTAGCTCATTTCATCAGGACAAGCCTGAAACCAGTGCTTTGAATGACTATTGAAAACAGGAATTTCGAAACCCGGAAAACCGCAAATATGTCATCCGAATATCGCGAAAATTTTCAATCTAAAACTACGCAAAGTATTCGCACATGCTTCTAAAAAATACCCAAATACCTGTCAGCAAATACGCAGCTCGCAGGGATTAGCCCGTGTACAGTGTAACTGATAGCTCTGACAAGAATTCTGAATTGATCCCGGCTGTTCAATGTTTCCTGCTTGATACTCAGTATCACCGGGCCAAGATCTTCGTCGTTGGCGAAATAATTCCAATGTTCAGTCCCGTAGAAATACTTTTCGTAGGTCTCTTGTTCGACAGAGGTCAGCTCGAATCCTTGATTCTTTTCCCATTGTTCCTCGATCGTGGTCTTCTTCCTGGGCACTTCGTCTGTATCCGACTCTTGTTGAACCTCAGCCAATTCGGTGTCAGTCGCTTCTCCGCTCTCGCTCTCGTCCCAGATCGTGTCAGAAGTGATTTGCTGTCTGGAGCACTCGATCCAGTAGCCAGGCGTAGGTACCAGGTTGTGAGGGAACTCGTTGCAGAACTCGTCTATGAAAATATTTAATATTCTGCTTAATGACGTGATTTAGTTTGAACCGAAGGGAGTGTAGAGTGGTTGAATCCGTTTGGGGATTTTTAGGATTACATTGGGATTAACTTAATTGCCTTTTTATTGCACGATGAGTAAATTAAATAGCGTGGAGGGATAATAATTTTTAGAAACGTATATATTCATTTTACGAATGATATTATACGGATCTTTGTAAATTGTAATGTTAATTTTAGGAATGACAAAATATTGATAATATCTAGAATGATATAATAATATTCGTAACAATTTTTACGACGATTTCTTACATAAAAAGTATCGTTTGACGTCATAGAAAATTAATCCAAACTAAATTTCTCTTTGACAACAAAAATTTCAATCGATCTCAAAGTCGTCGCCGTAACTTTCCTCGAGATCTCAAGTAAACCAAAAACCATTTCAGTAACACGCAAGTACGATACTTCACACGCTTCGAAATCCATTTTCTCCGCAAATTTCATTTCCCAATATTATTATCAGTTCACCCTGTTGTCCTCCTTTTTTGAGACAACACTCGAAACGCGACGGAAATTTCAGTGAATCCAACCTCTTTTTACAGCCAATCTATCTACGATGATCTATACTATCTATCCGTAGCGATGTATAAAATTTCAATGCTCGAAACTTTAAAGCTCAATCTTAAACGATTTTTTAGCATTGGCGTCAAACAAGGTTCAAACTTTCGATATTTGGTATACTTTAATATTCCGTGACTTGAACCACATTTGGACCGAACATTCTATAATAATTGACGAATATTTATAAAGTATAATTTTAAATATCCTGACAATGTACAGAAACGTCGTTCGAGGCTTACTTTTCCAGTTATAATTTAATTTCACGAAACTTCGGCTCTATTTCATCCACGCTTCCTGTTTCTCGCTCTAACAATGTAGTTAATAGCGCGCTTCTAGCATAAAGTTAAATTGTTTGTAACTGAAAAATATGCTCCAAGTATTTTATACACAGCTTATAAATATCGCTGACTTTTCTAACCTGAACGCCCTAACTAACACCTTTCTAAACACCCCGTACTTATTTGTACGCTGCTCGAAACAAGTAGACGATCTGGTACAAGAATCTAAGAAAATCTAAAAATTAGAAGATCGTTTCCCTTTTCATTTTGACATGTCCGCATATCTGACTGACGTATCCATATTCTTTTCAACGATAGTATGAAAATAAATCTTTATTACAGCATCACACAAATGAAACGTCGATTCGTATTAAGCCTATAGAAACTCTTCCATCCATCACGAAGCAACAGCTTCATCGATCTAAACGATCACTCCCTCTTTCAGAACATTTTTCCAAACCACGTGGAAACGCGAGTGGGAAAATGGAGGCCAGGAAATCATTAAAGGAAGCAATCCGATCCGTCCTTCTTACGCTCGAATCCGACCTATATCGAACCTTCGCTACTGAGTCTGACCTGTTTCAGGGATTTCTCCTTCGACGCGCAACGCCGACTATCCGTCCACTTAGGCACGTATCGTCGATAACGCGTTTTCCCCTTCGTAACAGCCAGCTTTTCGTTCGTCGATTTTTCCTTCCCATTCTCTCCCCTCTCCTTTTTTTTTTTTTTTTTTATTTTTCTCTCTTATTTTTTCCTGTAGAACGTCGTCGATACCGTGGTCGACTCACTGTAAGGTAGAACACCAAACTGTTTATGGACAGGCTTGGTATTCGAACTTAAAGTGAACCGGCCCCGGTGCATCCCCGTCTTCTGGTCGTCTTTCCACTCCTTTAATCTCAGCTTTCTCTCAGCAGGAACTAATGGTCTGTAGTGCTTCGTAAATTCGATCGTCGATACTTGAGAGGGCGGGGGATAGCATGTTCCAGTTTTTCACTCCTTCCGATGCTCTGCTCCTCTTGCCGCTTCTTCTTCGTTCGTTTCTGCGGTACAGGATCGCGAGATCCCCTTCGAAGCGATAAAACGACGATCGAGGGTTGATTCTTGGGAGAACCGTGCGTTTCTTTCGATCGAAGATGAGTTTAGGCGGAAAGGTTCGGTGAGCTTCTTTCGGTGGTTTTTTGAAGGATGATGGTGGTGTTATCACGATGTCAAATGAAATTTTTGATGGATCGAGGCTGTTTGTATGCGAGGAAGTTTTTCCTGGGGGCAAATATGGATTGGAGATTTTCTCTTGTTTGTAACTTTGTATTCGCTGCGATCTTCTTTTTAATCTGACGATGTCTAGATTTATGCGTGTCATGTATGTTTATTGTATTCGTAGGTGTTTCAACTATTGCAGAGGATAGGCTGAAATTGAGATATAGAAATATTCTTGATACTTATGAAATTATATAGGATATTTATACCTTAGTCCGGTGCATTTGAAAATCTTATTACTTGCATCAGAAATAGTAATGTTACGAATAAGATGAAACAGAAATTGGAAAGTCTTTACAGAAATGTGTCTCGGCTGAATCTTATTTCGTAGTGTTTCTTACATTTTACTTTGGTATCCTTCAGAATCTTTTTTTTTTTAATGAAAACAATTTTAACGATTTTTCTATCGTTACGTTGTAAACGAGATGCAACGAAACTTTTTATATCTCGCGTTAAATTACACGTGATATTTGCATTTTACTTCGGTGCCCTTCAAAATCTACATCTACCGAAAATAGCAATGTTGAAAATGAGACGAAGCGAAAACTCCAATGCTTCTATACCTCTTGCGAATTTTATTTTTAATAAAACTAGACAAATTTACCTATACTATCCGATACATGTTTTAATTACATCATTAATGTTTCGGGTACATCGATTTTGTTGCTTCTCTAGTAAATTCTATAATAGTAGAGCTGTTGTTATGTTGTGTTTGACCTCTTGCATTCGATACGATTCGTCGAACGATTCCTGCAAAATGAACGTTTGCTACTGCAAGGGAACACTTTTAACATAGCATCTGCGTGGATTTACCCGAGCTTTGTTAATTTTGCGCATGAACGGTGATGCGGTTGTCATTTTGTTTCACTGTATCAAATTAAACAACGATTAAATTATATACACGAGAATAAATTTGCAAAATATTTACTCTGCATGTGTAAACGTACAGGATATTAAATTATCCATAATTTTGTCACATTATAGTAGCGTCCCTTTTATTAAGCTTTCAAAAATGGACGACAATCGTTGATGAAACAAATTCGCCATTTTCGCTGCAATTTATTGTATACTCAATTACATCGGTTATTATGAAATATATCAAAGATTATTATTCAACCGTTAAAAGATGCAAATTGCACGCTATTGTCGTGTTACAATGGGTATTTTTATGCATGAAACATATTGATATTTAAACGAAATTCCATTTTCGTCCTCTGTGAACGTCGATGGAAATTGCTGAAAAATTGAAGATTTTCAGAAATTGGGTAAAAGTTTCTCTTTTAAATTCTTTTGAAACCAGTATTACCAATTATTGTGTAAATATAATAACAGATATAATAATATACATCGCTATCATGCGAAATATATTGATTATACATTTAGATTACAATAAATTTCATTTGAAATAAACCTTGGAATTAAACGTTACATATTTTAGTAAGTGCTAGCAGCTTTGAAACGAAATTTAAAAATTTTCGGACCATGTGCAATGAAATTATACGAGAGACTGGATACTTGTATGTAAACAATAATTTTTTAAGCAACTTCAACTAGAATCATATTTATCGTTTTGAAATATTTGCTATGCGAACTAAAGCTGAACAGTGAATTGGTAAATAATAGTTTCTCACGACGGCAAACATGTCCCTTGAAATAACAAATAACTTGAGTATGCGAAACACGTTCGTTCAATTAAGTGGCTTCATATTGCAAAACATGTTTATTTGCTTAAATGATTCGAGAATGCAAAACATTTATATTCGTCTCGCGTTTCTTCAAATATGTCGAGAGATATATCCCAGTACCATTAAATGGAAATGTGTCTAGTACTGTGATTATGTTTTAATATGATTTTTTTGCCTTTTACAAATTAATCTTTTTCATACAAAATTTTTCTTTTCGAAATCAACTTCTCTTCGTGAAAAAACCTACGGAATATATCCAGTTTATGAAATATCTTTCTCGATGATTCCATGATATATCCATCGTAACAAACTTCAATTTTTGAGTTAAAGAAAATAAATTTGAAGCAATTATCCGCATCATAGAACAATGTACAATATTCTACAGTCTACAGTAACCTTTTTACAAATCTAATCCAAATTTCCTTTTAACCAAAGTTCTATAAAACAACAAGATACTGCAACTTCACCCATATCTAACCATAATTCCTTCTCTTTCTTCAATTCTTGTTACATTACAGTGCATTCATGAATATTTACAATCTTTCATCCATCTCTTACAATCTTGTTAAAATTTTATTAAATTTTAGAAATCACTTGGATCAATGAAACGCGATTTGTGAGAAGTGTTTGATTTAAAAGGCTTACAGCAATAAATATTCACGCTGCAAAATATGGTACTCGCCAAAGTTAATTCTTCCTTTTTAGTTAACATCTTAAGAAAGTCGACAAAATAAGACGAGAGGAAGGAAAGAGATCGCCAACTTGTACCAGCCTATACATGTATGAGTCGATGCTACAGGTGGTTTCCCTTGTCTTGGATTATACGCTTTTGCATACAAGCTGGTGGCTTCGTTTCCTGTCAGACATCGAAATCGACCGTCTCGAATTAAAACCAGATGCTTAAGACTTCATTTTTTGCGTGGCTTATACCGTGGAATATCCTATGTAGAAGATTCATAAATTAATTGGCCATACCTGAGCAAGCTTGCGGTGGCAAGGGGAAGATTAAGGTTGTCGATGATTTTCTTCGGGCAACTGCGCAGCCTAAACTTTGTGGTTTGAAGCTGCGCAACTGCTGCATGAAGTCCGAGCACTCCATCAGCGCCACGTCAGCGAAGTGAAGATCGCAAAGTATTTGGTTCTTGAACCTACAGAACAGAAGAAATTGATGATCCCTCGCGTCATTTGGATAAGTGCACCACACAGAACAGAGTTTTTGATTAATGAACGTCGAACATGCTGCACAACGAGCTGATGGAACGTCTTCTCCTCATTTCCAGCATCATCTTTTCCTTTGTCTGTTTATACATATGATATTCGTTCAAGCAGATTTTTCAAAAACTCTTGATTTGTAATGGAAAGTTGTTCGTTACTCGATGATTTCCAAATGGACGAATTCTGTTTTCTTTTGCAATTTAGCTAAAGATCTTTGGGTTTTCATGGTTTATTCGTAGGCCACGGATATTCACGCTAGCTAACGGTCGGCGAATTCTTATAAATATGATTTAAAAGTCGAAACCTCGACAGATGTTTGTTTTACTTAACAAATAGCATTAAGAGTATTTATAGCATTTTGGATATTTTAGCCTGTTTATCTATATGCTTCCTATATTTTTGAAGCTTTAAAATTTTCTACTGATTGCTGCCTCGGATGTTCTGAACAAATGATTGCTACATCAACTGTAAAATTTCGAATTTTCGTATCAAATGTAGACGACTGTGACTTGCTATTTCCGTCTCGTATTATTTAATATTTCTTGTCTTTATATCGAGTCGTAACTTTTTATTCCTACGCTAATTAAATAGTGGAAAACTAGCGGAACTTAATCCTGTTCTTGTACAGTTAAAAAATTTCTCATAACTTATAAAAGTATGAAAAAATTATCGTTAATACTTGTTATTTTTCGTCTCGATCTTATACTAGATTTTTTATTACTACATGTTGCCTATACGCGATATATCGGCTGGTAAAATATTTGTTTCAGTATATCGACTAAATTGTTTGTATTTATAGGTCGATGAGTAATAAAAATAACTGTTCTTCCCTCGGGGCGTATGGTAAAACGAATACTTCTTTTTATTCCTATAAATTTAATAGCTCCTGGAGCTATATACTTCGGTATTACTTCACGTTTAACGATATAATGCTCGCAACATTCGCGTTCTCTGTTATCGTATTAAACCATTCCGAATATTTTAATACTAATACATACATTATATTTATTACAATTAAGCGATAAAAAGATACGATAAGAATTTATTATCATACAGATTTCTTTCTTTATATCATTACTACATGTATATGTCCGTTTCTTATTTCTTTGAGGTGGCAGAATATCTTCAATTATTCTATCCTATATGCAATAAAAACCTATACGATACGATTTTCGTTCTATGGATCGATTGCCCGATCCAGTTCACCACAAATGCGGCGATGCATTTCGAGAATCACGATCGTTCCAATTCCGATCGACCGAATCGTATTTCCAATGGTATGACGTTTTTCCACGTCATGTGGAAATGCGTTTTACGATAGAAAATCCGCAGTGAAGCGATCCTCGGGTCTTTTAAACCGAGACCAACCGCTAGAAAATAGACAAGCTGAATCCAAGTGTTTTTCATTAGAAAAATTGATGTACGAAACACCTGCAAAATAAAAGTTACCTTTCCACATAAACTTAAAATAACAATCGCGATCTATACAACGCTATACTACGTACAGCGACGATTTTTACAATTTTAGGACTCTAAAGCAATTGTCGCGATACAATTTTCATTTGCAACTTTTATATTACCAAACAGCTCTTATAATTTTATTCGACAATTTTGTAATTTTGTAAAGAGATGGATAATAAATTCATAGCTCAGTTTCTGCATTGACGTGATAAGCAAGATGGAACTGTTAATTGTATGGTCGTCTACACTTTTATAATTTTCTTCGTGTATTAACATTTTCTACTCACCGCCTAGCCCGTTTCTGGTTGGGTCCCGTGAGATTCAGGCCACAGCTATTACATTTTAGACATTCCTCATGGTAGTGATTGTTGTCGTACAGCGGCGACGGTTCTTGAAACAACAAAAACGATACTTAGTTGAATTAACCCTTTGGCAATTATTCTACAGACTCTCTTGTATGTAATATATATGATTTTTTATTTATCATGATATTAGATTGATTTAATAGATACAATAGAAAGATTTATATTTATTCGATCAATTTAGTTTTAGCATGTAGAAAACAGCGAGACAACAAAGAGATCAATTGTTTAAAGTTTAAACAAAATTTAATGTACAATTTTATTAATCACAGTTATGTGAGCTGATTAAATGTGAAATACAAGTATTCTGGTTAAATAGAAAAATTAAACAATTTAGTATACCTTGACAAAAACATCAGGAAAAGGTAGGACTTGCAAGTGAATTTTCCTAAAATTAGTAAAATTAGAGAAAGAAGTTTCAGGAAGGGGAGATTCAGGAAGTGAGAAAGTTAATAACGTGAATTGAGAGTAGAAGAAATGAAGTAGAGCGACCTGCTGTTTAAAATTCACCAAATATCTCCAATCATTTTGATTTAAGTCTTTTCACCTAAAACTTCCTTCGTCGATAGCGTAAGAAATTATTCCACTGAAAGAAAAAAGTTTATAAAATTAATGAAACCTTCCTCGAAACGAATTTCCAACGATTAGTCCAAAATCAATAGAACCACCATCGTTTACAACTTTTTAAAGCTGTTAGAATGGTTAAATTTCGATCACGATTTTCCGGAATTTATTACATTCGCCAGGCATTAATCGTGTCTATAATTTTTCAAATTTTCTCAACATAATCGTCCTATAGTTCGTTTACGAGGAAGGAAATTTACTCTTTCGTTCTTCTTTTTATTCTTATTATACTACAAAAACAATAATAGTTCGATTTCGAAAATGTTTCTATAAAGTATAATATTTTATATACAGTAAAGTGTAATGCTATTTCCATAAAATAATATTCTTAAAGTATGACAGATCATTTTTTAAAAATGAAATAGCGTGAAAAATCAATACTTTTTAGACATTTCAAATGTTGGACTGAATTTTTGAAAATTAAATTACGTAGCATTCAAATATAAAAGTGTAACATAAGTAATATTAGTGCTATGAAAGATGAATATAATATAAATGATATGGCATTTTTGTTCTAACTTTTTTAGAAGACCTCTAGGAATTTATGTTTATCCAATGTTTGTACAATATGTTTATATCTTATGTAATATTTTTGTACAATTTCTTAGTTTTACTCGTGAGACGTTCGCATCCTTTCGTGGAAAGAAACTGGAATATTCTACATAAGTATTATAGTTTTTATCCGCATTGTAGTGATAGCAGTAAAAGCCAACGTTAGCAAGTAGTATGAGCCAATATTTCATCCTGCGATTTTACCGATTTTACATATGTATATTCTATCTGCATACAATTCTTTTTTAGTTTCTTGCACTTTTTTTTAACAAACATTACTGTTAAATATTGTTTTGCTCAATCGTATTCAATTGCTTTTTTTCTTTTTTATTAAATTTATCATCAATTATTTTTCATCGAAGCCGTGGTAAAATCTGAATAATCAATCATTTCAGATACAATTTATAAAGGTAGGAATAATTCACATGTTTTATTCAAAACACCGTACATGACGAAATAATATTATATTACAAACAAAAACGGCAATTATTTAGTATTTCACACTCTGAACCTACTATGCACACTGATATTTGATTCTACTTACGCATCTTTAAAGATTATATTTTTTTAAAACTGCGATTGTTTAGTTTGTTCGCCTCTCATTAGTCTATATACATCTATAATAAAACAACGTATCATGATTATAGTTATATAATTTATAATTCTAATTTATTCGATATTGTATAGCATACCATCTACTATGAATTAATCTAACCACTGTACCGCGGATGTTTATACGATACTTTGAATATTTCCGAATATACATAAAAGAACGTAACCTACATTAAAACTTTTTCTCGCGTACCAAACATTACGAATAGTATCCTGCTCTGTATATCTCACATTCTGCGAATTATTGCAACTTTAAATTTCCCAAAAGCGCATAAACATCCTCGGTCTAGTTATCGCAAAAGTTCAAATTACTTGAACGAAACAAAAATTACATAAATCTGAAGCTTTGGCGTAAAACTTAGTAGTCACAAGATATCTTGGAAGTTCTTTTTTTTTCCTGCCCTACATCGCCTTCTCTCTTCTCTTTTTCCTCGTGTTTTATACTTAACGACCACTCGCCAAGGGGTGTGGCCTCTCTTTCTTTCGTGCCGCTGCCTTGGGGACCATAAAGAATTCCAGCGCGTGCCGAACGTGGAATGTTGATATCGCCGGATGGAAGGAAGGCGCCGCGGCGCCGGCGTCGAGACGCGTTTTTCGTGACCGACTCTCCGAAGTCTAATTGCACGCACGCACGCACGCACGCGTGTAGCTTATCACGCGAGTAAATTCAGACGTTTCATACTTCTCAGTGAGAATCTTTAACGGGCCAGTGACCGGAAATTTACATTTTTATTACGCCACTTTGGTAATTTCGAACGCTGCGCGACTGATAAAGTAGGTGGGTGTGATTTAAGACGACAAAGGGATTCGCTAAGCTTTCGAAAGAGCTTTTCGCCGCTGAGTAACGGAAGCGCGAGGTACTTAGTGGGATGGATTAGACGCGAGAAGTGGATTAATTGAAATCGATTTCATGCTATTTTATTGTTTCACTCTTGGAAATTCGAATGATCGCAGCAAATGTAAGAAATTTAGCCGAAGGCAAGTTTCGCGAGTTTTGCATTCGCGCGAAACAGGTTCTCTTCTTTTTAGATCGGAGTCTTTGTGTGCGTGGACGATGCGATAAGGATGATGGATTTCTAATGAGACGAAGTTTTACATTTTTATTACATTATACTGTAATTTGAAGCAGCGTAAGAGATAAGAAGTTGGGATGAATGAAGGAAGCTCGTTTTTAGCTTTTTCGGAAATGCGAAATTTTCACGAATTATAGTGTAACGAACGAGCAGATAGAAAGTAATTAAAAAATACGAAGATTATAAATATTTATGATATGTGAAATTATGAAATTCGAATACACAGCAATTTTTTGGAAAATACTTGCACGTGTACAGGTCTATAGGTAAAATGAAAGCAAAATTAGTTTGTCACGTTAATAAATAACATTATTATTAATTGTCAACTATGAACAATTTGAAGGTATGAATAGAACGCAGACAAAGTATCATAAAACGTAGCGTAACAAGGAGAAACTCAACTTTAACAGATTATAATAACGTGATAAGAGCATTTCGTTCTTATCGTTGAAACAAACAGACACGTTTCATAAAATACCAGATGATCGTTTTTAATTGGACGCAGAAGGAGCATGGATTAAATGGAACAGATCTTTCATTTTAATTGGAGGTACTTACATAACAGCGTATAAAAATACTCGCGAATGGTACTTACATGTAATGCAGCAAACGTCAAATGAAACGAAAGATTTCATTAAAACGCATCCTACTCCTCCTACATGCATAAAAACAATTATATCGCATAAAGTATCAGCATACATGTCACAAGAAAACATACGCAAATCATGGAAATTACGGCATCTGTTCAACGTGATATGACGATCGATTTCCCGATAATCCAATTATTTCACTCGCGAGAAGAAATCGCGCGAAACGGGAAACGTTTCCCCCGAACTGGAAGAAGTGCGCTAGCTGAGACAGGAAATTGTTGATGCAGAGCTCCCGAGCAGCTCGAGTCTAATCCGCGAGTTTAATCGATACGACTATTAGAACAAAACGAAGTATCCCACGAGCCTGTCTCTCGTCTCTTCGTACGCCTACAATCTCGTATCTTCGTAGAAACACGAAATACACGCCGCACACCATTACGTTACCAACACAGTAGCTAGTTCAAGGGTTAACGCTCTTCTAAGCAGGAAGTGAACTTCACGTGCTGATTCGCGACGCGATAAACGAGATAAAGTTGGAAACTTGTAAAAGGCGCGCGATAAAGCCCGATTAATTAAGATTCCCGCCGGGGATAATAAAGCGTAATTCAACGATAGATCTGTGGGGAGACGAGCCAGGACAATTTTAATATCGCTGTTGCAAAATTGTTTCGCTTATGAGTCTCGGGGCAACGCGTTGCGGTATTTAAGTTTGCGTTTATTAGTTTGTCGGAACAGAGGGAAGAAGGCGAAGTAAATGTAAGAGAAAGGTTAGTACAGGTGGAACGTTGTAGAAACGTAAACGTTTAATTTTTAAGATTATAGCGAATATACAGTCGCCATAATGTAAGTCGCCATAGGAATGTTTTGTGTAAAAATTTATTCGCGGTAAATGTAGAGAAAAGATCAGTATACGTGGAAAATGATAAAAATATGTTTGTTCAATTTTCTTAAATAACGGAGCGTAAATACAGCGTAGGCAAATGATATGCTTGTAATGTGCATTGTATCGTACATAAAAAAACTAAAGCATTCATACGAGCTTTTCATACGTTATAATCTAATAATACTCGTACAAGTGACAATTTTAAGGATTCTTTTATTCGTGTCTGTAGACGACAAACCTATGCGATAAATTTCTTTTCAATTACCACGGTACAGAAGCCTCTTGTTCTAGAAAATGTCCTACAAAAATCTGTTAACAGCCGGCTACGAGTTACACAGAAATTGCGACGTGGACAAGGCTTGGTCGCGATTCTTCGTGCAGAATGGCAAACGAGAAAATGGAGAAAAAGAAGTTACGAGGCAAAAGCACGCGCGTCACCGCGGTAAGCCCGGTTTATCGGCGCTTTAACCTCCGCTTCTCTCCTCGTGTGAGCCAACAAGCATCCGGCTTATCTGGCTCGGTCGTCTAAAAGCGGGATCTCTGTCGTGGCTCGTAAAGAAAAGAAAGTAAAAAGGGAAGAAGTATCGAGGGATCGCGATCGGCGTGAAAAGGGAAACGGCTGGATTTTCCCTCGTATTGGTGAAATTCGGGTGAAAGCAAGGGGCGATTAGAATATTCGTGGAAGCTGATTACGCACGAATTCGCATGATTTGTATAGCGTACTCTTGATGGGAAAAATATAGCGAGTAATAAAAATACAAAAAATATGGCCATACGATTAGCCAGACTCGATAGTACACGAGTTTTGAATACCAAAATATAATAGAAATAGAAATAGAAATAGAACAGAAACAGAAATCTGACAAGATCAACTGCTTACGCTTTGTCAAAAGTGCATGCAACACGTCAACTGAGAGCTAATTCTTCTTCTGCAGCTGCAGGTTAATTTTTACTTGTTAGCGTCGTCTATCGTTTCTGAATATTGCACGATGCTTGGTGTCACCTAAACTGCAAAATTACCTGTATTTCTGGCCCAGTCGATGACGTTTATATGATAAAATCAAAAATTATTACTTTGATAATTATGTAATGAAATGATTTGTATATTTAAACAAGTAGCTCATGGTTATCCTAACATGAATTTACTGAAATGAAATGATATATTATTTAAATAACCATTCCTTAAATGTTTCATTTATGTAATGCTTAAGTCTTGTTTGGTTACACAACCGTGGCAAGCAAATGGTCGTTATAAAACCATTACCTAATCGAAGCTTAAAGTTTACAATAATAACGAACTAATTATTCGAACTTATGAAAGAAATAATATGTAATGAAATAATATAAAATGAACAGAAACTTGTCAAACCAGTTACTCCTATAAGTAACTTCAAGAATAAATAACTTATATAACAAGATAATGTGAAATTTCTAAAAATCTGACAAATTAATCATTTCCACGAATAACTTAAACAGCACATAATCGAGATAATGAATTAATTTAAATTTTTTAACAGCCTATCAAACTACTTATCGGTAATCCTCGATTTATTCCTACTTTTTCCTCGCGTTTCCTGAATTTTACCTACGTTCCTCTAGTTTACCGAACTCTTCAAAAACTCACTTTCCACTAAATTTCGTTCACCATCCAATCACTTACTGTGTCGATTTTGAGCTTCTCTCTATTTCCACTGCGTCTAGATTATCATCATCACGCAGTAGCATTATTTACACATGTCGAGTGCACGTGACAAATCAACCAAGAGAATTCAATTTGTATCATCGAAATTCAATCGTTAATATTTAATACAATCTGTTATAATTACGTCTCTATTTCAACTATATGTATATTACGGTCATTTTCAACAGATCGTATCATGTGACTTACAATTGTCAACTATTCGGTTAATCGTCACCAGAAACTTTATTGACTCTATTTGCTGAAAATTTTTAATTTCGCTATCAGAACAATTTCGCTTATCAGCGGTTCAAATAACATTTGGACAGAAGATGCACGCTTCTGATAATTCTGATAAATTGATACGAATTTTCTCCGAAACTATAACTACAACTTGCAAAGAAACTGCCCCTATGAAATAACTTTAATTAGATGCTATCAACTTTATAAATGTAGCAAGTTAAGAATTTTTATAGGCCTCTGCTATAAATAATCCTTATCGATTGCCTCAAGTATGTAATTCTCGCCGAACACTTCCTCTTTCGTTCTTTACCCTCCTTTTTCCACAATCTTCTCCGTAAATTTCGCCCTAACAAATGTCAGGAATTTTTCTTCAAATTCGCCGAAACTCGTTCCATCATTTTCCCTTCTGATCCTTGTTTCTCCTATCTTTTTACATCGCACGACCTTTCGAACTCCCTATCTCGTAAGCTGTTGCTCGAATTTCGTTGGAAACTCTCCTCCAAAAAATTCTCCTCGGCTCGGTCTCTCTCTCTCTCTCTCTTTTTTTTTTTAAATTCCTCGCCCTAAGACTACTAAATTCCTCCACTTTGACCGTGCCTCTACGATTCCACCGCTCGACTTTCTTTCCTGAACTCAACTTCCAAGACCCTCTCTCCTCTATCTTCTAAACCATACCATCCCTCGCTATTTCGTTCCTTAAGTACGGTCACTCCCTCGCACACCGACGTACACATACAGTTTTAAGTAACCCATCTAACTCGTCGAACGAACGCACGCACTTCCTCCAGCTTTATTCTTCAAATATCACGTAGGAACCATACTGAATTATCGATTAATAGCTCGCGGAATTTTATGCAAATTCATATTCCATCGTACCAGGTATTATAAAAAGTACTGTGCTTTGGATATTTCACGTCTTTCTTTATAATTTTCTTTATAATTGTGCACCTTCAAGTTTCCCGTAGACGCGTAAAAATCCACAGTCTGCTGATTAACGACGCTGAATAAAAATGGAAAAGGACGAAGGTTACTATCGTAGGTGAGCATAATTGAAATTATAAATCTGATTCACGGAAACAAACGATTCTTTCACACGCATAATATGCGTCTTCCACTTATATACGACACATAGACGATGATTAAAATGTAGGTCTTCCTGTTATCTGTGTCTTCTTCGTTGTCGAGGAAGAATTAAAGATTAAAAAATTAAAGAATTGAAAATACGAGTGTCTATAAACGTCTGTAGTTTAATAATAACAATGAAACGGCGAGAGGGTGGAATATCTGAACGCATGATTAGATTTCATTGTGGTTTCGAAACGACGATGGACACTTGCCAAGGCCATGAATCTCGAGAAACAAGCTTTCATAGAACTCCGCCAAGGCGCAAATTGCGTCTTGAGGAATAAGGATAACCCTATTACTTTCTGCTCTAGGGAAAACGTGTTAAGAACGCAAGCCAGCGAAGAATAGAGTTCTTGGCGCCGTACCGCAACAGGTTTCGAATTTTTCGATCAGAACAGAAAGGAGACTAGAGTGGTCAAGTGGTCGCTGAAGTATATAGGCTTTAGAAGAATTAAGTTGGAAAGATCCAAAGTTAAAAAAGATTCTAAAAATTTACTTTCGCGATTCTTCGATTATGTGGAATTAGACGCTGTACAATTCAATTGAGTGACTCAAGAAAATTAGAATTCTGTAATCTTAATGATTTATTAACTGTATCATACATGTATTAATTAAAATATATATTATGCTATATAATAACTATATAACTAGATTATGCTAATTGAGTAAAATAAAACTACTACATTATATTGATTACACTTTTACATTAACTAGGCAAAGTATTCAGAATGACCTGCAACTGGTAGTTTTAAGACACAAGCATCTTAATATTTCCTTGTAGCGCAATTCAAAGAAAAGATACACTTCCACGTTTAAAATGCACCAACGCACGAATATGCATAAAATTAATGTAAACATACAGTCCATCCTGAATTATTTAATTTTGCGCACACTTAAGATATTCGGTATTTCGAGCACAAATCTCTCTTCGTTACGAAATAATTCATAAGGTGAAACTCAACTTTCATAACGCAAGGGTAGAAATTATCTTCATTAGAGTTAGTAAATCTTCTTGCATTCTATTCTCCAGAGGAAGACAAAAATGCATTGAATTTTTAACAATCTCAAAGAAAAATAAAGAAGGGCAGCATAGAGCTTGGTAATTAAAACGTTTCTAATGATGATCGGACGATCGATCGATCGTGGGCGAATTGAGTTGGCGTGTTAGATTGGAATTAGTAATGAATGCGGCTGCGTTGTCGGGAATTAATGACGAAAGACAATCGAGGCTAGACGGACTGAATTTATCGAAACTAATGAAATTCCTGGAATCGCGGGACGCTGACGATTACGGTCACGTCCTGTTAAAATGATAATTATTTCTCAGGCAGTTATTACGGCTGGAATTCCTTGACGACTCTCGCGAACGAAAGAAGAAAAGGGAAAAAAGAAGAAGGCGTGGCACGACGAAGTCACTTATTACAGATTTACCGATCAGCGAAACGATGGAAACAATATTTGTCTGTTCATCGAGATTTTGCTTAAAAATTCATATCTTTCTATTCTTTTGCGAGAGTTTGACAAATTCTTTTCGAGTTTTGTAATAACTGTTATACAAATTTTTAAACGACGAGTAAAAAGAGTTAAAGTTTAATATAAAAAACATTTGAAATTTTAATTTAAATTGATGTTCCACGACTACATATAAAATAACTTTCAATCTTATAAGCGAAATTAAACTTACCGGTAAAAATAAAAACAAGTTAAATAGAAAATTTTCGATTGCAAGACTCATCGATAATCGGATGAAAATTTAATAATTAGTAGTTTCTAATAACTCGTTATCGATACTGATCAACTTTACTTTAGTCACTCAATTTCGAAAACTTCTTGATCGAGCAAAAAGATTCATTTTCGAGTTCGATATCGATGATGTACCTTTATTCAATAAAGCCTAGCTGCACTTTTCATCTTGTAATTTCATAAGTTACAAAAGTTCTCTACAAGCCGATTTTCACGTCCCTTTCGATATTATAAAATTACTTCTTTTCAAAAGATACCGTATCAAGATATTGCATGCTGGAAAAATGGAAGGGAAATTCGTTTTTGAACATACCGATTTCACAAAGCGATATCATACATTTCTTTTTATCGTGAACGTGGATAACGAGCCTCATTTTGTGGGATAGCGAGTTTCATTTGCGTTCATTAACGGGAATGACAATTTTTCGTGCAATTTGTGAGCATTTTACGTTTCGCGGGTAAGAAATATTTTTCTACTTAAAAATATGCTGTTTTGTTTTTGCTTATTCGTAATTTACAATGTTTCAGGATACAAGATATGGGAAATAGGTTTAGCGTAGAAGGAAATAAGGTGTAGGATATGGAATATAGAGTAGGATACACGGGGTGTGGGATATGGTCTAATAAATATTGGGCACAAGATGTGGAAAAGGGCATATGGAAGATGTGCTGTAGGATAAGTATATGGAAATATGAAATATAAAATATGAAATGGGCATATACGCCGTAGAAATTAGGATGGAAGGACGAAATGTGGAGTATAGAATATGAAGAAGAGTATATGAAGACGAAGTATTAATTGCGGGATACATGATATAAGATGGGATAGGATTCGCCAAGCAAGATTGCGGTTAATTAAATGCACACCTACTTATCAAGTATTCAAAGTCAATTTTCCCGAAAACACAGCTCTCTATATGAAAAAATTTTATTCTATATTTTTGGCTTACTTTTATACGAGAAATTTCTTTCTTTCCGGTTATACCACGATTTCGGAAACACTCTGTATAAGTATCTTATATTTATCAATGCCAATAATTATACCAATTTGAGGTGATTTGGATGTGCGAGTGCCAAAATAATTATCAAACGATCAGCTTTAAAAAGATGTTTAATAGATTTTGTTCATTTCTGAATACCTCGCTGTACGACTTCTCGCTGTGAACTCTCGCTGTGTACTCATTGCCTCTTCGAATGTCGGTGCCGAAGGCGTATCGGTAGACCGTTAGGCTGTTTGCTATTGTTCGACCTTTTTCTTATATATTTACCATCGGCAGTTAGGTTTTTCTTACTTATTTACCGTCCTCTTGTATAGCAACAAGGTTACAAAGGTCTTGTGTCGCTACAATGCTCCCTCACCAGTGTTAACGTCTTTTTCTTAGTTCTTTTTTTTTTTTTTTTTTTTTTTTTTTTTTTTTTTTTTTTTTTTTTTTTTTTTTTTTTTTTTTTTTTTTTTTTTTTTTTTTTTTTTTTTTTAGTAATCATAGTATCAATCAACTTACGCAAACAGAAGTAAAGCTTCATGACTTTCAGTAGTAAAACTCGGTACATTACGCGGCCATTTCACTTTCTTCATTCTCTCAGGAAACTTCCGTTTCAATTGCAATAAACTTCAATATCGCACATGCCCGCCATACTTTGATCACGTATATTCGGAGTAACCAATATATCATGTATTCGTGATAGCTTCTATCCGTAAATTCTATAAAGATGAATCGCCACCGAAGTAGTAAAAGTCAACGTCGGCAAGTAGTAGGACTCAATATTTTAGTCGTCGACCCATGCGTCCTGCCATTTATCATTATCCGAAGGATTATGATTAAATCAATTAAAAAGGAAATTTTCCAACATACTCTATCATCCATTAAGAGTATCAGTTGCCAAGAATTCGAGGATTATTCCGATTATATTATACAAGATAAATACAGTAGTTAAAAAAATATTCCAATAAAGTTGTAGTTTGATCTCGAACTTTTTAATTAGATCATAGATCTTTGAAAAAAGAGATTAACGATATTGGATCATTTGCGACGAATACACGAGACGTTATTTAAATTTAATAATCACACGACATTTAGTACCTGGTATTTTATATTTCTCCTCTACTTGTTGAATTTTTATTTCCATCAGAACAAATCCTGCGATAACATTCGACTTTCCAACTCTACGAAATCGTCTAATCGCAAAAATATTTCCCGATCTACCTTCGAAATTCATCTAAATCTCAAACAAACGTGTCAGAGTACGCACACGAAGAAACTCGAAAGTCCATCCACCCTTCGGTCGATTAACATTTTTCGATTAAAAGCCCATCAAGCTGGCGTGACAAGCGGCAGGAGGAAGAGGTTAGATTAGGGAATAATGCGATCAGGCCGTTCGATTGAATTTCCATTCGTCGGGCGCAATTTCTCTTCCTCCGTCCATCGCGGTCCATCGTCTTCCATCTAATGCTGCCATTGTACTCCGTCAGTCTACTACAAATGGTCCAGAGAAGGAAACGAACCGACCGATCGACCTTCTAGCTCTGCCACGTTTTCTTTCTTTTTCCCATTTTTTCCTCTAACTTTTTCCCTCAATATCATATTCTTGTTCTTCTACCTATTTCGATTTTCATCTTTCTCCTGTTTCACCGTCGAATGTGGACAAGTGGCATATCGTAAGCTTGTCTGACAATTTAGAAGTCACGTTATAAGACACGGCAATTAGATTTGGACGTTTATGAAGACATACGAAGAAATGGAATTTAGATATGCATTTGTTTTTTCATATATTTCTTGAATTTTACATTTTACGATGTACAGGATTTCTAGTAACCGGCGATACAACCAGATGGGGCATGATTCTACGTAAAAAAAAAAGAGTTGAAGATGTAAGATAAATTTTGTTCGTGTGACGCGTCGTTTGCGAGAAAATCGAGATTGAAAATTTGCAAAGTATACTTGAACTTTGCCAATTAACTGAACAGAAGTAAAGGATCGTCAGAAGGTCAAACTGCGTGTGAAAATAAGTGTAAAATAAGATGCTTTGTTCTCGAGAAAAATAAATTTAAAAATGTGTCACTGGAGTGCGCTATACCAGTTCTTAAACTAAACATATTCAAGCTTTATTTTCTCGAAAATGATGCCTTTGATGGAAAAATTTCATTTCACATTTTTCGCGTGTAGAGCAACCTCCTGTTGATCGTTTGCTCATAGTCGGTGCATAGCCAAGTTTAAGTATACTTGACAAATTTTCAAAATCGATTCTCTCGGACATGAAGCGTTATACGACAAAATTTTATTCTATATCTTCGACTTATTTTTTAACGTAGAATCGTGCCGTGTCCGATTATATCACCAGTCGCAGGATACCCTGCGTATTCTTCCACAGATAAATTTCGCGTAAATGTGTCCAAGTATATTAAATTTCGTGTCATTTTCATAAGATTGCGAGAATTCGACATTATGAAAATGAAATATAGAACCTGCTAGGGAAAACGCCTCACTGCAAATACCTTTCGTAGTCACAGTACATACAAAAATAATTTCGTTCAACTTTTCAATACAAATACCTCGCCGTGTGACAGCACCGATATAACTCACACGTGAGAGGTCACAGCTGGCAAATAACAGTGCAATTTTCTGCAAAACATATTTTCATGAATATATGTATATGAAGAAATGATATCTACAATTTTTCGGCCTTATTGCCGTCACTTGTTAAAACGCAACACTATCTTTCCCCTGTTCTTCCATCGAGGGCCAGGAAAATAAAAGCGAGGAAAAGTATAATACAAAAGAAAGAAACTGTTCATCGCATGAAAGCAAGACGAAAGAACGATGGGATTGGCTGGAAAGGGAGAAGGGCGGATGGGAGTATGTTTCACCTTATTATTCTGAGCTTCAACACGAGAATGCGGAAGCAAACCTTGACGCAATTTCGAAATGGAGCCGCGAACTACCGGAGGATTGCATTAGTCTGTGGCTCGTGAATTAAGGCCACTTCCTTCTTTTCTTTTTCCCTCCTCTTTTCTTTCTTTCTCGCGTTCTTTCTATTTGGTGCGTGGAATAGAACGGAAGATCGACGATGGACCAAGAGGAGAGGTTGGCTTCGAGACAAGAGTGTCACGAGGAATAACGATGAACCGCTGTGATAATGGAAGTGCGCTGGGTGCGCCACGTGGAGAGTCGCCTCGTGTTTATTCGATAAGGAAAGGTTTGTTAAAAGGTAGCGTGCAGAGTGAATTTTTCTTGCGTGGATCTGGCCGATGGATTTTCGGAAATTGATTTTTTGTGCATTAGCGAGATAAATCTACACGCGTTAAATATATAATGTCTATATAAATCTACATACAGCCCTTAAACATGAAATATTATGGTACAAAAACTCGTATGTTATGGAAATGCAACACAATTTACTCACTTTGTTAAGGAGGAAGAACAGAAAAATATCATTTGGAAATTTACAACGAATCTTACAAGTTGTAATTTAGAAAATTCATGTCGCACAGTACAAGGCACAGAAACAAATGGTTCAAGTTGTGAAAATTAAATGTACAAACGCGAACACGCATTTTGATTTACATCGACGCGTTTCTATACGATTTATAATTTCACGATATCGTTAGTAAGATGTTAATAAGAACTTGAAATCTTAAACTCTTTATATTCTCGTCATATATTCGTTGCAAGATACAAATTCCAGACGCCACTAAAATCGCTAATCGCATTCCAAGTTATCCTCAAAATTTCTCAAACGTAAAATAGAAACACGATCGACGATCTTCGAAACCAGCCATCAACCGAAGTGGACCGTCCTTGAAGTTAACAAACCGGCAGACAAATATTTCCATTTGTTACAAAGCGAGAGATTCTACGTCTCTGACAATTGTCCGGCGTTCCCAGCGAGATCCAGCGCGGTAATTAAATTCACGAAGGTAGAAACTCATTGTCAAAGCCCTATAGAAAGGAATACAACGAAGCGGTAGCCGACCAACTTTCGTCGAAAGCGTTTCGTAGCAAGAATTTCTTGTTCGACGATAATCACAGGGGAGCAGTATTCAAGGGGCGAAATGAAAACTCGAGGTTGGCGCAACAGGGAGCGCCAGAAGAAGCGTTGTAACGACTTCCGGCTCGGGGTTATTTCGACTTCTTCTTCTTCTTCTTCTTCTTCTTCTTCTTCTTCTTCTTCTTCTTCTTCTTCTTCTTCTTCTTCTTTTCACATAATGAACGGCCTTCTGGCTGGCGACGACGCGAATCGCATGAAACTTACATTTTCGTTGCAAATTTCGCGTGAAACATCTTCTCGTTCCCGTTAACGAACACAACTTCCTATCGTCATTGACGTGAATAAAGGAGGCATGATAAATACGAACGGTTATTGTAACGGCGACTCGTGACGATTTAATGAAACGAAAGATCGCTCGAACGTTTTACAGATTGGTGGTTAATCGATAAGTAATTTAGGAATGGCAGAGTGGGCATTTAAAAGGAGAAATTGGCTAAGGGAATCTTCTTTGTGAGAGGACTGAGTGACGGAGATGATGGTGCAACGAAAGGAAGACAATTTATGTAGAAGTTGAGATAAAAGTTGGCATTCGTGTAGAGATTTAATAACGAGCAGCGGTGACTGTTTCTTTGCGATTTAATGAAATGAAAAGTCGCACAAACGTTTGAAAGAATCGCGTAAAGGACGGTAATTATAATCTTTTATAGAAATTGTGTTAAAACTGAGAATTCGCGTAGAGATTAATCGAAATTTTTGTACAAATAATTTAGAACTTACGTGTGTAAATTTTATACGTAATAGAATTCATTTATTTGCCATGATTCTACGTAAAATAGAATTTCTTTACTTCTATAATTTTCTAAAATGGAATTATTTGTACATATATGAAGTACCGTTAAAAAATAGAAGTCAAGAGTTTGAATGTCTTTTGATATCTATTAAGAGGAATAATACATGCTCTGTTAATTAAATTTTGTTACGCATTTACTTGCCGAGAAAGAAGAATCTAGCTATTGAAACTTTCTTTTTCTGATACGTTTCAAAATGTTGTTAAATTCCAAGATTGATATAAAATTGAAAATTGAAAATTAGAAATCGTGTTTATTTCCCATAAATCCTTAGGCAATCATATTTTCTTGAATATGCAATTTCACCGCGAGTTTTATCAGAATCTCTGGTTAAACGCGTTTCTCGCAGACGAAGATTAAAAAGCTGACGAGAAACGAGTCCGCAATTAGAAATTCCCTCGAATTTAATCAAAGCTGAGCGTAAACGAAACATCGCGAGATTCATGCAAACGTCCTGTCAACGCTGATCGCAAAATTTCCATAAAAGTCGCGTTGCGAAGGCTGTTCCACGCCAGTCATAATGCACACGGACGCGCGCGTTGTTTTCAACACGCGGGAGGAAGCCTCTGACGTGGCTCCAACAATGAAAGCATTCTAACGAGCGGCGTTTCTCCGCTCCGCTAATCACGGGACTCGTAAAACCGTGCTACGAAAATACTCGCCGCTCTTTTAACGGCCGTGCGAAACGCATTTCTCCCGCGCGTTTCACCACCGATATAAATATTCCATCTACAATTCTACGTAGACTACTTGACGAAGAAAAAAGAAACGAAAGACTAAGATTGGAACACAAAAATGTGTTATAGTTATCGGTCATGAGTCTATAACGCTTGAGACGATTTACCATGGCTACGAAAGGTATTTGTACACCGTTGTATTTGTCGAGGCATTTACGTACTGATTAATTAGGCAATTACTTAGGTCCACGTAATATATAATATGTAAAAATACTGTTTGTATTACTGCCAGTGTATTTTCTTTTTTTTCTTTTTTTTCCACTGTGCATCGATAATATATGAATGTTATTGAAACGTGTGAATATTAATTTCCATTAGAGAAATTAATGGTCAAAAGCAATATTTACTACCTTTTTGTCGAATCGACGTGTAAACTTATTCAACGTAGGTATAGTTTTCACAGGAGACACTATTTCATAGGGTAATTTAGTTACAGGGACACAATTACGAATTTTGTATTGACAAATAACGAATACATTTTATATTATCGCTTATCGGTGTAACGTGACAAAACTGATTTTAAAAAGACTAAACGTGCAATGAAATATTGGTATCTGCAATAGCGATAAGATTTACAAGAGATAGAACAAAAATGGAATTAGCGAGTAACGATAGAATTTTTCAATTAAAAGAACAGAATACTCTGGGAAAAGCAGCTAGTTTCTAAGATATAGATTAGAGTCCTGTTGCATAGTAAGTTCCCAATGTTTAAAGATTTTAATGAAAACACATAAACATTTTAACGAGTAATGATTAGTAACTAAAATGTATTATTTGATGATCTTATAGGAAGATGATAAGTGTTGCTCTTAGCCATTAGTTTCTCTTTAATTTATATAGTTTAGTAACATTCATGTACTGTTAGTACAAATTGACTAAATTAGGAGAGCTAGTGCACGAGAAACGGGTATAATTAATTTAACCTTTGCGCCGTAGAATTCGGCTATAGTTCAGGTATCGTTGGAATTCGACAAAAATCTACATTGCTACTCTAAAAAATATCCGGATAAAACGTATCTGTAATAATTTTATATATATGATCTATTATATATGAACATTACAGTTATACGTAATAGAATATTACATACAATCTATTAACGAATATAGCCGATCCTTTAAATTTAATATATAGAAAGATGATGGACGTTTGCCATGATTATCAAAGTTTGTCGTCATGGGCAACTCCCTCATCTTTAAAACGTTTAATTTATAAACAATAAATCAGATTAAAAATAGTTTCTTCTTTAGTTTTTCAACATTAGCATGACATTATCATTAATATATATAGCTTTTCTGTATGGACAGAATATATAACTGAAAGGCCATCGTGATTAGATCAAACAGCGATACCTAAAACAGGTGGGTACATCGTCGAGTCGGGCGTTTAATTGTACTACTGTTTGTGGTAGATTTCTTAAAGAGATAGTTCAAACACGTTCTCTTCCAATTTGTTCGAATACTTGTAAGCTCTAGTATATACACCGATGCAAATAGGAAGAAAGCAAAAATATATTAAGAATCGACCAATTTTTCCCTATCCTCTAGAATCAATTCTTTGAAAAAATACTTTAACGAACGAACTACGCAACATAAAAGTTAAGAGAACAGTGAAAATACAGTAATAATATGATATATACGTCGTGTCCAATGACACGACGAGTGATCCTACCTCCGACGGAGCGTTAACTCGACGAAAAGCGGCAACCTCATCCCGTCGCTGGCCAAACAGAATCCTCTCTCACTATGACGAGTCCTTTTTCCCATCACACTCGTTGCACACCTTGTTTTCGCGTCACATGTCACACGGCTACACCGCGGAAGCAAGCGAACATCGAACGCGCGCACCACTGACCAAAGAATCTGCTTTCAAGCATCGAACAGTCCTTCGAAATTGCTTCTATTCCCTCAGAAAACGTATTTAAAGGAACCAAATACCATATGCAGGTACTCTAGCCGGCTTTCAAGTGTTCGTGATACGCGATATCCGCCACACACCGCCACAAGTGGTTGCGTCCTGTCACTAGTCAGGCACTGGGTCAGTTGAAATTAGCTTTGCCAAGGACAGCGCTATCCAGGGCGAGTCCTGCGACTGGACACGCTTCTAAGGGATCTGATAAGTCGATCGATCCCTCGAAAGATCCCTCGATCATCGTTTAAAGGGCACCACCCATCCTTCTAATGGAAAATCGAAGCTCTCGTCCGGTCAATAGAACAGCTGGATCCTCCGACAAAATTAGATCTCTTCTGATAAGAATGCAATCTTATTCACGTCGGAATAGACTCGTCGTCAAAGTAAACACAGCGTACGGATGAACAGGTGATCCCTTGAGAGGAGTTTGTCAACACACGATGCTTCTTAGCAGAAACACAGCTTCGTGTCTAGATAATTCAGAAAAGTTTCCGTCATTCTTGATCCGTCCTTCTTCTCCTTGATGTCAGCTCACAGGAGATGTTGATCCTACTGAGGCGTACAAGGATGTTGAATTATTCGACCGCCGATCTGGACACAACAAGCCGATCCACGATCACTGTGTCCGGTTGGATGGCATGGCTACAAGAGTCACAGAGCTTTTTGCATGCCGCTGATACGACGACGGTGTTTGAGCGTCCAGGACACCAGGATGAAACCAGGAAACACGGCTCGACGCGAGAAGTACACGCACACGCTCGACAAGCAGCAGCTCATCGAGGCTGGCTTCCTCTTCGGCTGGTTGTCGACTGTCATGCACCCAGTGTCACTCCACTGGAACTAGAGTAGCTGGCACCACGCTTGCGTCCACGGAGACGCTGCACGGCGTCGCGACGCCGGCTGGACACGGCGAACGCCGCGCCGTTGCCAGGGCGCATGCTGCCGCTCGATTCCGCTTTACAGAGATATATCGAAGGCGCGAAATTCGAGCGGATTTTTGGGCGCTAGTCGATGGTTTCGTGGATCTTGTGCGGGTCTTTTACGAATATGGGTTTCGAACATTGGGATAGAGTTGCGAGGATGATGGACGTTGAAGCTCCAAATATGGAGATGAGAAGGGAGATTGAGATTTGAATTTTCATAGCATCTTTGTGGATTTGTCGATAGATTGAGATTTGAAAGGATTCTTAACATGTGCGTGATTAGTAATTTCAGCGAGCGACACTGAAGCAGAAGTTTCAAGATTGTGCGATTAATAATAGGAATAATAGTACTTAAGTCGAAGTGGTAAATCAGTTTAGAAATCCTTTATCGTTAACATGGGTATATTTTGATATGATATTTGACGTGAAAAGCAGGATAATTAATATATCTTTAGCAAAATCTTCAAATTATTTAATTTAAATCCTAAATGAACACGCCTGATCGAGAGAAATAAATGCGAAAATAAAGAATTTGTGATATATGAATAAAGTAATGATTTCATCAGAAACTACAAATATCATGATAAAATAATCGTACATTTTCGTTTGTAATAAGTGGTATCTTTTAAAGGACGTTTCCGTCTGACAATGTACAAACGATACTACTTAACGCGAAGCGGGAGGTTTGAAATAACATTGACCAACAGAGAGCACTGTTTTCAAGTTTCAAGTTTCCTTCTCATGTGGTGCAATTTGCCCAATTATGAAATTTATCACTCACCAGTCTGGGTACTGCTATCGAAAAAGGTGTTCGATGTCTCGACAGACATCGTGGCGAATGTCCCGTCAGTGATTTGAGTCGAACTATCTCTTCGTCCTTGATATCTTTGAACCTAACAAGCATCAAGAATATATATTAACAGGCAAAAATTATTACTCAACAATAATTGAATCAAAGCAGTTCTTCAATTTCCAAGCAAAGAAGAAACTTTAGTATTTTGCTACTTAATTAATAAAATACCAACCATTTTTTCGCTTTGAGAGCTCTGTCTTCTGAAATTTCGACATCTTATTGTTTCTTCTGTGGTACTCTGTCGACGAAAGCCACGAGCGATAAATATCTCGTCTGTTGTCGACTGTCTTCTAGCTATCGGAGCATGTGGTATGCCTCCCGGTGCACGAGCACAAGGACTCGGGTCTCTCGAAGAACAAGAGGAGCTATCTGGCGACCTACGATGCAGAATTTTTATTCGTATTAAATTTATATTCAAAACATAGACAAATCAAAAGACCATTTGAAGATATAAATGTAAATTTTCTACTTAATTGCATAGGGAAAACCATAGGAAGAAATAAGTCATGGAACAATTCAAAAATATAAAAGAAACATTTTCTATTCAATTGTACTGTTCTTAACTTAGAAAAAGAGATAAATTAAGAAGACAAAAATACATTTATATACTTTGAATTAAGTATGGTATTCAAAGCATCATATCAAACTGAAAACAGAGTGCAAGAAAAGACAGTGTAGTATTTTATCTTCACAAAAATGTAGCAAAGTTTCCAAGGGCGCATTTTAAATTCCGTTGCCAATTGTAATTCCTACTCTCTTCTCTATCGATAGAGTAGCATTACCAGCAGCCACCGAGAATCGATAAAATGCAGGTACCTGGGCGGCGACCGACCAGCCATAGACATTGACTGTCTTGTCAGCTGAGATCTCTCTCTGATAGGACTGATATCCCTTTTATCGACAGCCCGGTCTGGACTCAGATGGCTCCTCGAGTCCCGACGCCGAGGATACGAAGCAGAATCCGGACTCAAAGAATCTTTACGAGCTCTCCGACCTTCAAACATCCCCCATAAAATTCCCTCCCATTATTAATCCTCATACAACTTTACACTATATTTTATTTTACACTATGTTAAAAGAAAGAATAAATTGAAGAAATAATGGAAGGAAGAAAGATGAAGAAGATCTAGATTGTTCGAATAATACGATAGGAACAAGATAAACGTGAAAGTTATCGACAGAAGGAAGTGGAGGAAAGACGATATGACGTTCACAACCCTGCTGTGAAGTTTTATGTTACAATGTTGCTCTCATTTGAACAAACAAACACTATATTTACAAATATAAAATACAAATACACACAACAGAATTCAATCTTCACAATATTTCCAGCCTTCGTCATTAATATTCGAATATTACATTTTGAGCATTATTTAGCTTATTTTCTTCTTTATATAGAAGTATGAACGTTAAGCAAGCAAAATATATTTCTCTATCAACTACTCATATTTATGTTAATATATTAAAGACTAGTCAACTACAGTTTCTATTTCAATATATCAAGGAACAGCAAACTCGTTACCTGACATAATTCATTACAAAGAAATGTATAGTGCAACACACCGTGGTGGTCGAATATTAATGCGAGTCACTGTACGTGCGATGTTGAAACCTAATTAAAAAAATGTCAGAAAGGGTTTGTTATGTTTTAGGAAAATGTTCAACAGAGAATTGAAACGAGAAATCATGCATATCAAGAAGAATTTTTTCATACCTATTTCAAACTTGAGATATTTTGTAAAAATGCAGTTAAGTCGAAAATGATTGGAAGAATGCAGCAGGGTTAATTGAAACATCGTGCACAAAGAGAGAAATACAGGTAGTGTTAAAAGACTGTAATTAGGACATAGATACGTGTATTTATATTTAAAGTTACATTAATAGTTTCATTTGCGAAGGATGAAAGTGGTCGATAATGGTTGATGTTAATGATTGTACCTCCTTCGTCAGTATCCGGTGACAGAGTTGGCTGACTTCCGCGACGATGCCGTGCGGGTGGCATCGACTCGTCTATAGCAGCCGATTGTCGTATTAATCTTGACGCCTTGTTTGGGGAAAGCTCCTTCCCCTTCTGATAGCACTGTAACAGAATCGATAATTTAATAATAGAATGTTTCAACGTTTAGTTTCTATTTCTACTTTGCTTCTAACTAGACGCGCCTGCTATTATTTCATTTCACGTGACGTATCATTCAATACGAATACGTCTGTCAGAGGAGGAAGATCGAAACATAATTTTGTTTCGAGGTTTCTGACAGCGTTATCCATATTTGACGCGTTATTATTTCGTATAGAAGATTGGATTCCTAAATAAGTAAATAAATAGTAGATGAACGAAGAATATTAATTCGTAATGTGAGTAACATCTAATTTTTAAACATCCATAAATTTTACTGAACTATAGAAAAGATATATTTATACATAGAGATATTAAAAGATACAATTCTAAATTATTCAAGACAAAATTATCAGACTTAAAATAATATACAAATACTATATAAAGAGAAAGAGAAAGAGTTAAAAACATGGCATAATTAAAAATATTCTACATTTCGGAAATTTTTCTTAAACTTCCTTCCTACATGTTAACAAAACCTTTCAATACCTTACCTGAGTAGTCGAGTCTCTCCTAGTGCTAAGCAAAGGATGCGTTGGCGTGTTAACATTTGGCGAACCAACAGGACTGGAGCTACCGGAAGTGGAAGTTCCGGGAAGCGGAAGGTTACTACCAGCTGTCGGTGAAATGCTTGGTGGTGTCACTGATGACATCACGATAGTGGGGGGCGTGATTGATGAGTCGAGAGTTAGATTCCTGCTCTCTATGACGCTCTTTGGATCTAAGGTTGACGTGGTTAACGCAGCCGACGTGGTCGTCATTGTAGCGATCGTTGACGAGACTGTCGTGGTAGTGGTCGACGTTTTTGACTCGGTACTAGATGTCACGGGTGTCTTGCCCTCGATGCTGCTCGATCGGTCGCTTTTATCCATGGAATTGCGCGCTTCCAAGTGTTCCCTGATTATAAACCGTTACTTTATTAGATTTGTGAAATTTTTGTGTTTAAGTTTCATTTAAATTGGTCAAATTATTGGAATTGGAATAATTTAGACTCATAAACAATAATTCTTGAATCCATGAAAATATTCGTGTAAATTACTTCGCTTGAAATTTCTTGTAAATAATTTGACTTTTAATGGATACCTAAATGGAAAGCGGATACCCAGAATGATGCACACTCGTGAAATTATAAGGTCCAGACTAACCGTGCTATTTCAATTAAATTGAATTTATTTGAATTTATGAACAAAGACTTCATTCCAAGTTCACTCAATTCATATAAATACTGCATATTGTAAAAAGACTAGAATATATTACAATTACATCTGATAGAATATATTTTTGTATCAAACAAGAACAAAAAAAAAATACTCTAAGAATTTGTCTTGCAACTTTCTTATTAATAATGAACTTCCAGTTCCTCGGGCAAAAATTCTACGTTTTTCTACAGTCACATAATAATTATTTCCAAAGTAATCTATATCTAAAATCAACCTGATTCACGTACATAAAATGTCAGTAGCATTCAAAGCCAATCGTTTCCTCTACTCTAGAGAAGATTATTCGGAATCAGCAACGAGGTAATTAAATTCCCTCCTCCAGAAATTGCCCCATCAGAGACAAGCTCGCACATACGCGGCACAATCGGAACCAGACACTCGAATCCGAATGTTAGGTGGACGTTATGTACCTGACAGCATTGCTGGCTGCGCTATCAGTGCTGGAAGCGCTCGGTCTTTGATCGCTTCTATAATATTTCGTGGGCATCATGCCGCTACTACTGTCCACCGATTGCTGCGATTGCTGCGATTGTCTGCGTCTGTGACGACTGCAAGTATGCTTTCGCTCTCCTTGGCTTTTGGTCCTTCCGCTCTCACCGGAACCGCGTCGAGAACCTCTCGGATCACTGGAGCCTGAAAAATATTTTAATTATTCGACTATTAAAAGAATTTTCAAAATTAAATAACTTTATCGTGGATTTTGTTTTTTGGTAAAATTTCGTGTTGTGAAACAATGTTCTATAAAGATTTTAATATTAGAAGAACTCTATCGTTTTCATTTAGTAACGAATTGAAAAATTTTATTTTATTACATATCGTTTATTTATACCAGCACAATTGCACACATCTGGTATGCGAATTAATATTATCAGTGAAATGTTGGAAACAACAATTCACAAGTTATTAGTACTAATAATTTCTCCTGCATAATAGGATCAGCAAAACGAATAATAAAAAACATGCAAATGGAAAGTTCGAGATCTCTATTTGACCAGTGGAAGCAACAAATTAAACGATAAGTCAATTCGGAAATGTATTATTTTAGCAAATTGTTTGATAAAGAATCGTACATCAATAATTAACTACAGCGAGCTAATATGGAGGATAAACATTTTTGCAGGATAAAATTATAATTGATTTCATAATATTAAACTGATACTGTATATCATTATGGAAATAGCGTGTGCGTATCAAATAATCGCGTGATTGAGCAATAACCAATACTTTGGGATGAGTATTTGATTATTCTATTAATGCACACAACATGATCCGCGAAATTGGGTTATTCATAATACTGATAACGTACGATTTTAGACGCATCAATTTTCAACGTCACATAATCAATTTATATAACGGCAACCTAATCCTATATAGCGTATAGAGTACAAGTATCACCTTAATGTCTATCCTTCAAAAATATTCTCGTTTCAAATTTTCAACATCTCCTCCATCTGTTCAACGTCTTTTGTACAATTGATTTGATATTACGAGTTAGCGAAATCGCACAAGTCGCTAGAACTGATAAATTCTCTTGTATAAAAGTAGAAGACTGACGATAATTTCATAAATCAATTTTACATTACATAATCGAAGTAAAACTGTAAATTCATATAACACATTCGTTCTGTCCAACCTATATGGCGTTCTAAAACAAACTGAGATCTCATTCTTTCGAATTCAGTAGAATAAGAAATTCAGGAATGTCGCTCGACCTCCGAAAACATACAGAATCAAAGTTGCGCGATAAAAATAAACGACAGAACGAACAAAATTAATTTCACGAAGAAGCCGTGGTTTTGGTAATTGCTACATTGCGGATATTCGTGCACATTCAAATTTTTCTGGATATAATTACGTGAAACCTAGGTAGAGACTTGTTTTATCCGCTAAACGTTACAATAAGTATTCTATTTGAGATATTTCATTGTGATTTTTACATCTTCGAATATCCTACAAATGTTCGACAATCTACAATCTGATAATTACGAAATACAAGGACTCGAGACTTGGTCGGTATGGTAAACTGAATATTAGGGAACATCATTCGTCCAACTAACCTCGATAAGTAGGCGAAATAACCGTAGGAGGTGGTTGCGGCTGTGGAGTCTCTTTCTTCCCCCACAGCCTGGCAATATCGTTCTTAAGTTCGCTGATCGTCGAATCCTTCCTCGATTTCGTCGACGCCTGGCTTCTAATCCCACTATCGACTGAGCTTTCGCGTCTCTTGCGCAGTCTTTCCAAATGGCTTGCATCCGTGGTCGTCTGTCTGGACCAGGGCAAAGATTTCGCGATATCAGCCAATGTTTCGCGACGATACAATTTATTTCCACGCTCGCTCTTTCCGGAAGCGCCACCGCCGCTCCATTCCCGCAGAATGTCCGTCAACTGCGCCAAACTGGATCTTCGACGACGCTGATTCGTCGCGGAGGATTCCTGTGGCTCATTCGGTGGCGATATGGACGTGATCTGTGTCGCTGAGTCGCGCCTCCCGGTTCCTGAACGACGAGAAAGTAATACATAAGGTATTTGTATTTTATGTTTCGCTTCGTTCGATCTTTTATTTATTTTTATTTATTCTTCTTTTCTTGGAATGTACGACGATGAACGTGTGACGCAAAGTTTGCTACGGAGAATCTTTTGGATCTAGCGACGCGAATGTACGCACTGTAGGCAGATTGCAGGTTTTAACGCGACGGATTTCTCGCAAAACTTTTACAAATTCTATACAAATTTTCATGGATTTCTCTAAATGGAATTTTAAGGAGTGGAATTAATTTTCAAAAAGATCCATAAAATCCGAAAATAACAAACGTAATACGTTGCTTAAGAGAAGGTTAACTTTAGAAAACTCGTGACAGCGAGACAAATACTCACCAAGACGTTGCCTCAAAGTAGATTCCTCCACCTGTTCCCGCACCAGATCGTCCCAGCCGTTTCCTCCTTGCCATACCAGGCCAACCTGATGGCTCAGGATCGGTAGGTTACACACGAAACAGATCGCTGTCATGGTCCTGAAATCGAAATGTCACGTATAAGCGGCGATATTTCGTCGGGAATAGGTGGGATTAACTGAATGTGAAAGGGTGCAACGTTTCAACGATAGAGTTTTACGTGAATCCAGGCCATGCCAACAGAGCGTTTGTGAAGTGACACTCGATCGAGATCGTGGTTTTCTTCGCTACCCTCTACGTGGATCTTTCTAGGATCATTTTCATGCTTGAGAAGTCGCGAGACGCTGTCTCCATCGACCAGAAAAGGAGAACGAAACGAAGACGAAGCGTAATCGAGTTCACTTTTCGAGCAAGCTACTGCGTTCACGATACTACTGAAAGTTTTCGCAGAAGGTTGATGGAATTTACATCGATAGAGGTTCCTCCTGTCTCTTCCTTTATATTGGAATTTTATCATCGATTTTTAGACTAATGATTCAAACGACAGAAATTTAGAATGTTGATAGCATATTGAATGTTTCATTTGTGTACTTCAATTCGTACATTTGACGAAACAGTCTGCGTTCTTTGCATATCGAATGTAATTAGGTGTTTGGGTTGAATACAATCTTGGGATACAATATTATTCGGATTTTACGTAAATAAAAGTTCGAATATTTTAAGTGACATACGCTATACCACAGAATCGAGGGATCGTTAAATTCTGCCTGAAAAATTATCGATCTTTGAACTGTTCTAGCTTCGCGAAGAAAGCTCTTGAAACAGCACACACTCGAGGTTGTTTCAAGGGGCGAAGTGTATACTTTCGCATCCCCGCATTGAAGTTTTCCAGAGAAGTTATATCAGAAAACGGATAGGAAAACTGCAGATGCGTTTTTCTTTTTCAAACTTTATAAACTCAAATGGTTCTACGGAGTTGACAAAATTTTCCCGTGCTTCGTTTTAGAAACATAAGAACATTGTTGCAGCAAACAGTTGCAAATTAAAATAAACTACAGGCATAGCCATTCGTTTGGCGGAAAATTTACAATTCTGAGCATTCCTCGAATGAAAATCTTCATCTTTAATCTCCATCAACTTCCTGCTCGATCGACTTACTTACTGATCAACAGATAATACTTCTACGATACTTGTCACGTGGTAACTCATAACAACGTTATAAACACAAAGCGGAAAATCAGAGTAGCAGCGCGTCTGAAGGCAATTTTAATCAGCGGGACACGCTCCTGCTCGTTTCTTTTGAAAAATACTGCCGGTTCACGGATGTGCCACGAAAACGTTCGCTAAATGGAGCAACGCTCCAACAATATGGAGACACAGTGACGCAGATGTGTGGCTACAGAGCTGGCGTTCGCGCGGCCAGCGTTATACTAAAAGCGTGGATGCAGCGGAAACCAGATATATCGTAGACGTTTTATGCACATGTGTACTCTTGTATCTAGTCCGTGCACAGGCCGTGGAACAAATTTTTAAACAGATAAAGAGCAACTCTTCGTGGTACCATAAGTTGAAAATATGTAACATGTTTTTGAGGAAAATCGTGTTGGAAATGGCGAAAATAGACAGTGACTAATGGTTACTGAGTATGATTCAATTTGCGATGCAATTATTCTAACTAAAAAAAAAAAAAGATATATTCATTTCAAAAATCGTATTACAACAATCTATTTTATCTTACATTTATATATCGTAGTTAATTCAGGAAAGTTTACGATGATCGTGAGAAGAAGATTTGAGGATTTCGAAGTTTACCACATGATCGAAAATAAAAATAGGAGTTCATTAATATCGACAGAAAGTATTTTAGTCGTTGGAAATATTTCAATCCTTAAGAAAGAAGATACGAATTCTTCGCAAAAGCAACGGTTGCAGTGAAATTCGTGACATGGAAATTTATACTTTCATAGATTTCTTTTACACTCTAGATCCTCTTGTAGGTACAAGTGAATTAATATCATCGATGAAATTTTAATAATCACGGATTATAAATGATTAGTATTAATAAATTTCGTCGTGTAACAGCAACAAGATTTCTAATAAAACAAATGTAGCTTTTCAAGTAAGTTATTGTAGTTAAATAATCCGATTTTCGACGTTCTCATTTCCTTGTAATTTTTATGAAATCACAAACAAAAATTTATTATAAAAGAACCCTAGTAATTTTGAACATTTGTTATCGTATGAATACGTTCAAGCGGATATTCGACTATTTCGAGACGGAGAGATTGAATTTTTCTTTTAACGCTCTTAGTTGTTTGATGAAATTGAAAGAATGTTTGGAAAGCAAAGAAAAAACTGCTTTTACCTCAAAGTTTTCTGTATTGCAGAATTCTAGAGTCGAGCACATTTTGCTATTGTTCTCTTTCAACTTGCACCGAAGCTTCCCATAACCATCCTGTGAGCATTCTATAAGCCCGCTAAAGTAAGTACGTTATCGGATTTAGAGAATGTTGCACGATCTCCATGCAAACGGGATATTCTCTCAAGCGTTTTATACAATTTCAAAGAATATGCTACCGATATTTTACCAAGTTTTCATTTTGTCGAATAATTATATAAAACAATATTAAACAACTACTAGTGATACCAGTAATGATATTAATAAATTGACAAGTTACAGCTTCTTTCGTACGATTTTACAATTTCTTTGTCGAAGAGGAAAATCGGACGATTTATAATTCATAAAATTACGTTTATTTCATTGCCGGAACTGTCATTGATATGGAAGAGAATTTTTCAATGCTGAAAACCTTCGATTTGTAAAATCTCGTGCCTCGGACAAAGTGCATTTTACTCGGAAAATCCCTTTGAAGCCCTTTCTCCATAGTTGTATCGAGGACAATCTTTGAAATGAATCTTTTATGCGAAAATAACAACATGGGTCAAACTGAATCGTATCTTTATGCGATGCAAGTCTAAGACGTTAGACACAATTTCTTCTAAAACACAGTTTACAGATTTTCCCCTTAATTGTACCTCGAAAAAATCGCTCTATCTGTACCGCGTCCTGTGCACGATTATTATTATAAAATACTATACAGAAGGAAGGAAACGAAAGAGAAAGACAGAGAAAGATAGAGAAAGATAGAGGAAGAGCGAAATATATAAAATACAGCCGCGTGTCTGCCCTCGTATCGATCAGCGTATTAATAAAACTGTCAAAATATGATTCTCAAAAACGAGAACAAATCTGTATTAAATTCTGTATCTGGTCTGACGATTCGACCTGTAATGTCGAAGTCTGGGTTTCTGCAACGACATCGCATGGCAAGGATCTGGCCGACCTGCAAAACATACATACACACAAAAATATTTTTTTTTCTCCTCCTTCCACGAAGTCCTTCGAAACCTACGATGGAAATATGGTTGAACAGAAGTAATGAGTCTCCACGACATCTCGTGTCCCATGTAAACCACGTCACTCGCATCGTTAAATAGCCTGTTTATTCGGAAAACCTATTTTCTAAAATAAATATAGCCTGTTTGTTTCGAAAACCTGTTTGATTACCATCGATGGAACAGGTGCAAATAATGGACGGATAACGCGGTATTTTTATTAGAAAATAAAATGCTAAGAAATTGCGATCCTTGTGTAGTACAGTTATGGTACTTCAATTGCATAAATTTCTATAAAACTCGCTTTGTTACAGATTTATGTAAAGCTTCCTATTTTCGCAATTGTTAAGAATATTATCTGTTTTGCTCGAGGATAATCTAATAGAAATAGTCGGTGATCCTAATTCTGTTATGATAAACGACTCATAATGTCATCATTCTCCTGCATCGCTATCATCAAATAATACAATCCCAAAGACAAACTAGCTATCTTCAAAAATTATAAAACTTCGATCTACGATATCGACCGAGTTGCTATTGAACTATCGTTATATGTTTATGCATATGTTATGTATCTTGCAACTTCTATACACATTCTCAGATTGGTTTGAAAGACCAATTTTATCACGATAGTCGAGTCTCGATAACAGCGCGAATGAAATTTCAAGAAATTTTATGTAGCGTAGATACACGATGTAGGTAGACATAAAAATTTCCTATGGTAAATATTCGAGTACTTTAACCACTGTAGGTAACGTTTCTTTAATATCCCTCAAAACGTAACACTTAGAAGCGAACCAACTTATTACAGAATTTAATATCATATTGTTAAACGAAGACCTTGAAAGGATTAAAGCAAGTGATTCATAACAACTGGCTGACAAGGCAGTGTAAATCTCCTTAGGCGAAACCCTCTATTAATCTTTCGAATTTATAATTTACTCAGAACGTTCATAATTCAGCAAGCAGTGACGCAAGGGTGTCGTGTAATATTCTCGTAGAATGAAGAGAAAGGGCGATTTATGTAACCTTGGGGTTTCATCGTGGGACCTTCTACCCAAGGTCGACGGAACTTTGAAATGAATACGAATTCCACTGCATGTATGCTCCCGTTTCCCCTCGCCGCTGCAAACCGAAAAACTTTTAGGATTTATGAAAATATAGCGGACACCGCGCCATGTGAATTTCCCAGCCACGTGAAAGTTCCTGACTCGAAGTTCTCCGTCGCTTTGCGTTATCCTTCCACCAATCTCTTTCTCAGTTTTTAACCAGCCACTGGTTTTCCATATTAATGCCACAGCCTGTTCGGCGTGTAAAGTGTTCCATAAAATATTCATGAGTTTCAAATTTGCGTTGGGATAAAAGCGTTGGAAATATTTTATTAAGAATAATACTTTTTTCAGAGAGATCTTTTCGTTCGAAGGATTCGCAATGTGAATTCGCAAATTCGCGTAGTATAATCTTTCTCGTGTATGTATTCGACGAAGAATACGTAGTATAATAATTGAATTATTACTAAAAATTTTAACAGTACGGTAAAATTTTGTTAAAAGGAATCGACGTGTTGTCGATGATAAAAATATTCGATACATAAATTTTGCTTTGGTTTCACGCGGCAGAAAAAGCTTTAACATTTTAGAAAAATCTTCCTTTGCCCTTTTTACATTTGCCTGGAACTTAAGAAATTTCCTGCCGATAAAAAATAGGATTCGATCAAAAATAGTCCAAAGAATCGATAATAAAAATATCATACTTTGATGGATATCGGATATACGATGGATATTGCAACATGCTCTACAATTTATCCAAGGAATCCATCCTATTTGAAAACGATATTCTGTACACTGTTTGTGATGATTGTCAATGTCTGCAACGCGCTTTTAACGAAATGAGTTTAATTATCATGATTATAAAGCAAGATTCGTTGTTCCTATGATTGAAACAAATTCCACGATAATTGCTGACATACTTGTCAAACTCGAATAGATTGAAATTAGAATCTGTTTGTCTCGTCTTTGCAAAATGTGAATATCGATAGCAATCGAAAAAATTGATTTATTCGTTCCAGCATAAAAAAAGCATCATCGGAGGCTGTTGTACTGGAAATGCTTTGGAGCAGGAAGATAAAATAACTTCTAGACAAGATGCACTCTACCAAGCTGGCTATAAATCACTGGCTCTCGAGCTACGGTTAAAAATAGTCCTCCAGACAAGACAAAAGACGATGTTTTGCTTGTAGTATAGGGGTTTGTAGTACTTTGCTTTTCAAAGTGTATCAGGGAGGCAAGACATTAAGTACGTAAAACAGAGCATAAAGTAAAAATAATTTGACGCTAGTTTATTCTTACAAAGAGTAGTTTGTAAAATAAATTAGAAGACAGTTAGGTGTAATTTTCGTACGAATTTGAAACAGATTTTTCAAATTGTTAAAAATGTAAATTGATAAAACGTAGAAAACATCTTTTTCCATTACACAAAATTGTACTGCAATTCATGATGTTATACGTATTTATTCCACATGGCAACACGAAGATTAAGCAATTTTTAGTAACAGCATTTCTCTAATGCTTCATCTTTCATTTTATTCTTCTTATAGTTTATTGTTTGAAATAATATGAACTTGAGCAGGAACAATACGAATAAGAACAACGTGATTTATTTAATAAAATATTCCAGATATTATCAGGACATTTAAACTTCCATAAACTGCATAGAAATTATTATGAATTGGAATCTTTTCTTAAAGCTGTACCATAGCTTTATCATTTCAAGAGAAAAATTAATAATAATATTCACAACCTTCGATAATTCAAACTTGGATCCTTGCCGCTTAATTTTTATTCCTGTGAATATATATTAGCCACGATTAAATTTACAAGTGATATCAAATTTTACATTGAAACAACGACTCTTTTCAGAAGCTAGTAGTCGTTAAAAATTATCTTAGATACAGGAAATGCAAACTAGATAGCAACAACAGATGGAACGAAATACTAAGGTAATCCCAAACTTCCAATCCACATCATAATACAGCCAACAACTTGGAACAATTCCATCCAAAATCCCACTAAGGGCATTCAACATGCCCCTTTTGTATACCGACCGTGTAACACATTGCAAACTTTCTCGTTTGAAACAATGTTTCAGGACAAAGTTTTCCAATAACGTTTAATTTGCAGAATTTATCTTACAAGTTATCTGAATTTTCTTACATAATAATTTAATAACAGGTAGTGATAATTTCATGACGAGTAACAGATCGCAGAATCCTGTACTATATAAATAATTCTCGTAATTTTACAATATTTATTACATTATAATAAATATATAATCTGCAGAGTTTGGAAATTTCCAGAAGCGTCAGTCTTCGCTGCGAGAAAATTTATTTGGACTTCCCGGGGACCAATTATCAAATTATCCTCAGGCAACCGCTTTAATCTACCCCTCAGATTCTCTTTCCCTTTTCCGCCCCCTTCCTTGATGACCGATCGAATTAGCATACGACCGAATTTAAAACTGCCCTACTCACGATTCTCCCTTAAGAGAGTTTGCGTGGTCGGCTCCCTTCACGGATCATGATTTCATATTCCATGCTACGCCGGCCTTGGTAAGCGCGATTAACGCGTAAACGTGATTCAATCGGTCTGAAATCAGTTAAATCAATCTCGTTGGAAGAATGCGCTGGAGCGTGCGCACGAACCTCGAAATTTCGCATTGTTCAACATCGTCGTTCATTTTCTATGTTTACGTCGGTGATATTTAAGTCAGACGTGGGATCCTAGGACGTGGGCTGATCGAGCACAGATTTCAAAGTTTTTTTAAATAGCTTTTGCGTAGCTTCGTGGGGTTTTTTTTAAATGCAGGACTGCGTCAACCTTTGGGGGATTTAATAAAATGAATAAACGCTGGCAAATAAATATTAAGTTGTAAATACAGATAATATTAAATGAAGGTAATAATTAAAAAAAAATCTTTCCACCTATTTTGAAAAAAATATCAAATCCGCGACTTACGTAGCGAATGTGTTACAACTCTCAAACTTTCAAATTCTACTAAATACACAGAATATAAAGATACAAGAAGATATATAAAAATATGCAAGACAAAGTACTTACTATCGTACGATATTTAATACACGAAAGAATTCTTGTCTAAATTCCATATCTTTCATTATATTTCCAAAATTATATAATCCGTTATTTAATTATAAAATCCGTTAGTCTATATACGATAATTCAGCTAAAAAATTTTTAATTCGCAACTTGCGAGATTTTACTCGAATTATACGAACTGGTAGGCGGAAGCTGTAAACAGCTTTTTAATAAACACCACACAGACTGCAATAATTTGGCCGTGATATGACATCGTACAGCGGTTTGCATTAACAGCCGGTGGGACGTCCACGTATCACACGATGAATATATTCGACATTTCACGGCGCGACATTAATTCCGGTGCTGACGCTCGTCCATTCGTTGAACATTACACAAACGCGTTGTTTGGTATCGAACGATCGATTGCTACGGTCGAGATACAATTTTTTAAACCATGTATCTATTTTAATTGACAAATAAACGACAAGTGATGAACTCGAGCGATTGCCTAATTTGTCATGACTCTGTCATCCTACACTGATTGTGTCGTCGTCGTCGTCCAATATTGATTATATTGTCTAATCTGAGAGGTGTCAATTAGTTTTTCATCAGTTTTTATACTTTTTATCTAGAATTAGTATACTTTTCTTTTATTAGAATCAACGAGAGAAAAGTTTTCTCTGTGTATTTCTTACAAGAATTATGTGCTTAATTCTTTTTCTGCCAGATCAACACATCTTTTTGAAGCTTTGATCTTTCTTATTATTATACGATAGGTCTGGTTAACGATTCGAGCATGTTGAACATGGAAGCCTTTAAAAGTGACCTCAAAAAACGAGATTCTATTTCTTCGAGGTAGTGAAAATTTGTTTCCCGACGCGGCGGACACTTCAGTGATTGCATTTTTGTAGAAATAAACGATATTTCCGCGGGACCGTTACAGCAGGATATTTTCTCTCTGCTAAATTGCAAGACTTGTTTGCATCTCCGTTGACTAGCTCCACGCCTTAATAAAATCCATCCTCGAAAGTAATCTGGAAAGTGTCTCGTCTAATATCGTTCGAAAAAACTCATCTAGAGAGATAGATAGATCAAGAGAGAACGAGAACAGCGCGCAGTTTCTTGTATTTTCAGACGGATCCTCGCGTGTTTTTTTTTCCAGGCCAGTTTGACGGTCGAACAGATGAAATTAACCCTTTCGCGTGCAAGAAACTTGGTAGCGTACTTTAAAACAACATCCGTGTGAGTGAGCTTTATTTTGCGGAAAAAAGTGTATCTTGAACGTGTAACTTTGAAGAAAAAGATTTTATAGAGTAAAGTGAAATAAGATGAAACACGAATATCATTCATCTTGCGGATTAATGTAAGAAAGAAGTTAATTATACAGATTTGTTTGTTCTTAGAAAAAGATCAGGGTTTCTGAGTATAACTTATCGATATTTTTTAGAAACTTAAACTTTTACATAGCTTCCTTAATGGAAAATTATGAATCGTGCTATTTTTTTAATCATTTACATTTATTTACATTATTTACGTTATTAATTATGTTTTGGTATTTTACGCGAACGTTGCAATCTCGTTTGAAATTTTTCCTTCGTAATAATTACCTTCGTCAAAGTTTTTCCATTAATTTATCAACGAGACATTATGAATCTTCCTATTTTTGTAATTATTTATTTTCTCGTTAAAGAGTTATCGCTTCTTTTGTGTAACACTTTACAGACTCCTGATCATATCTGATCATACTATCGAAGCAACAGTCGATGTGTACGAAACTGGTGAGCCACAAGTGGCTCTTAAATCCGAGGAACAAGGCTAGTAAAACGTTTTCAAAATTGTTTTACGGCCTACTTTATTTTTACGACCGGCCATCATTTTCGACAGATAAGGACATAAACGACTGGCCATTTTATTCATCGAGTCATTACCATGAAAAGTAACAAGGTAATTCGAGGAGGCTTTTGTCTTCGAGTTGTCAAGTTTCTCCCGAATTAATTCTTCCAGCATATCTTTTTTCAATAACCATGCTGTGTTTCATAAAATATTCTCTAATAATAAATTCACCTATTCGATTCACGTAGTCGACAAACTCGAATTTCACACTGTTTTCTCGAAAACAATTTTCCAAAAGACATTCTTTCCTATTTTATTGAATTTTCCGCTCGATGTACAATACCTTTCCATCTGAGTGTACCATCTTACATGAAGTATCCTGTGTATTAGTATGTGACGATACTATTCAGAGAAGATTGATTGTATTCTAAGGGCAGATCTAAGTGACCGTGAAAATGAATCTGTCCGCGCGGTTACTCTCAATGGAACTGCTCGAGAATCGTGCAGCATGTTGCATAATTTCATTCGACCGCACATTCCAGCAAAATACGTTAAATTGTTTACTAGCTAGACGCGTGTGCTGAGAGGTTTGAGATAGTTGCGAAATAAGACTAGATGAATTTTCCACAATTGCATAAGCGTTCGCAGGTGTGGGCGAAGAACAATGAAATCCATGGATTCGAAGGAATTCTGACGGACGACGAACGCCAACTCTGTCGCGAGATCTGTATTAATGTCGGAATTATTTCGTCGTCTTGCTCGTAAGATAATTAAGCTTCGACAGGTTCGCGCGAATGTAGAGAAATAATTTTATACAATTTGCAAATTTGTTTTATCCTTAATTCATATTTATATGAATGTAATTGAAAAATGGAACTTAAGTAGAAAATTATTTTATCTAACAAACGCTGTCGTCTTCAAATTTCTCTTAAATACATAAAAATCCGCAGTCTAGTTATTACACGTATATGTTAGATGTAAATAGAAATTAAATTAATACATTTTATAATATTCACAGATTGGCATTGTTACAAATTGTTTAGTATATACGATACAATATTGGCTGTGAATATAATATACTAAACACGATTGAAATTAATTGCCATAAGGAATAAAGTGAACTTTTTCCGGCTGGATAACTATATAACATTTGTATAGAAGAAAATGTAATTATTTATTAAAAATATTTACCAAAATTTAACGTTCCGAAACAGTTGAATTCTTTCTCAAAATTCATTGAAAAATTGTTTTCTGTGAGAATGTTCTTAGATTAAAAAATTACTGTTTCTTTTCTTAAGATATTAACGAGCTTCCAAAGTAAAATGGTGCGATACGATGTTATTTTCTCTGGTACATTTGTCCAAAAATTTTAGCGAGCAGCGAATATTCAGCTGATTCCATTCGCCGTGGCGTCAATTGACACGAAGCGGATTAACCAATCAGCTGGCAGCGTTCCACTTCCAATACACTCAATAAATTTTCATTTACGTTTGTTCACTACTACTCACTCTATCGAAAATCTACCGAAAATCCGCGAAAATCCGCCCGTTTTCCTGTAATACGTCGCTATATCGACATCCAGCCACGCCATGTAGTGTACTAAAGGATATCTTTGTGTATCAGTATCGTGATGAGTTACTTTGAATAGCCTTGTTTCCAAGTCACAGTGCCACCGGAAAATTCGAACATGTAAAAAGCGTAATAAGCGATAAACGCTTTCCAGCCTCTCGTTTCGATGCGTTATTGACGTTTCCATTGTTCGAAGCGAGTACAATGAAAAATGCGATATACAAAATTCTCCGATGCGATTTTAATAAAGGAGAAATATGGAACAGTTCATTTTCACTGTAAGTTAATTGGCGTTAATGTTGAGATGTTTTTAGAAAAAAATGTCCTATTTCCTTACTAGGCCTCGTATTTCAATAGTAAAATAAATTTCTATGTAACAAAATGAGAATTTCTTGTTTAGTAGGTTAGAGAGATTGAACGTAAAAAAACTGAGGGCATTTCTTTAAGATTAAGGCTTTGCAAATTTTTTAGCGAGGTAGAACAATCTGTCCACCTTTCTGGGGATACCTGCGCTCTAAGTAGATTAAGACCGTATCGGATTAGACGCCAGTCTTTGTCACGTTGTTCCCTTTAAGCTTGATTTATCTTTATACGTATTGTTCTCTTATTATTTGAAATAAATATAAAACACATTAATTTGTGAATAAGGTAACAAATGAAAGATGAATATTTTGTTTTTTGCAAGTTCGTTATTTAATTATTCAAATTTTCAATAAATGTATTAGCTATTGTTGCGAGTTGTATCGTATTATTTACGGAATTTGTAAATTAATTTTTGATTATATTTAAATCCTTTGTGAAATAACGAGCATGTCAATAAATAAAATTGGACGAAATGAAAATGGGTAAAAATTTCAGGTATTGGAATTTTCATTCCAAATAACATACATACGCTGGTTATGATATTCCATTGTACGACATTTCCTACAATATTGGTAAGTTAATTTTTAATTCAATAGAAAATAAAATTTATTACGACATGTTGAATATGTCGATAAATAAAAGTGGAAGCCAAAGTATCGTGGAAATATTTTAGGTCACGTCCCAATTAATGATTTGCTAGATGATCGAATATACTTGTTTCATAGCATTAAATATTTTTTAGCACTTGCTTTGACTGTGTCGATGAAAATAATTTCTATTGGTTTTAGCATCTTAAAAAGCTAATGTCCATTTTTAATTTCCTTCCTTTCTCCCACTTTGACTTAAAAATCTTACAGTTACCGTCATAAAATATCCAATACGACCGCATAGCATATATAATCAGTGTATTGTACATAATCAACCGTAATCCGTCTATACATTTACCAACGTGACGAACAAACATATTAAGCGGACTAAATTAATTCGAAATTCTTTCAAATTGATCCAGATTCTAACTTAAATTGAAATACTTTTATCTCTAATAACTAGAGTTTAAAAAACATATTACGTAATTTTACATAATACAGACGAATATAATACAACACAGTGAAACTTGTATTGCACGACCCACGAATAAAGCTTTAATAATGTTGAATTATTTTACACGACTAATAACAACCAAAAATCAATGATCATCTATCAATTACATACAAAACCGATCGACCTATAAATCAAGCTGAAATGAAAAATCAATCCTTGCTTCCCTTTAAACAATCCACGAGCAACCAAAAAAAAAGAACATATATTCCTACAGAAACGTTGATGTAACGCGAAAAATAAAAAGAACCACCGAAACAAAACGTACAGGAAGAAAATGAAGAATAATGTAAAAAGGGAGAATCACACGCATCGTTAGTCTAAAGCCGAACAATAGCGAAGAACAGGGTATTCCCATAGCAACGAGGGTTGTGCGTTGTGTTATAGGCCGAGGAAACAGAAGGGAGACTGGAAACTGGCAGCTGAAGACTAGAGTGACGAAAAGAGAAAGGAAGAAAACGAGGGTTTCTCGGAATTCCCTAGAGCGGAAGGAACGCTAATATCGTTTTCCTTCTTCCTACCGGTGAATTTATGTCTATGGATCAGAGCAAAAAAGGGGAGGAAGAACGGGGAAAAAATAGGAAGGGAAAAGGGAGGTAAAGAAACGGAGGAGAACGAGCGGGTTGAACGAAAGCGCCATGGCTAACGATGGGATCGAGTGTGTTGTTGCAAACTAAGTTTGAATCTGTCTATAAAGTTTTGAATTACTCGCAAATACTTGAAAAACCTTTTGCTATTTTTCGCTGTAAGAGGTGTCGGTATAAATACGTATCTTATACATTCTTTTACTAATAGGATCCTTTTTAGAAACGGATTCTTTACAAACGCGTTATTATCCATTCTGTGAATTTGCTAAGCACGAACTTCGTATTCGAAGATACACGCTACCGGCCATGAAGTATCATTACTCATTTAATGTTTTACATTAGAAAGCACGTATGAATCGCGGATGAAATGACTGGTATATAACGAAAAAGCTAGAGAATAAGAGCAGCGAATAGCATTTAATTTACACCAGACATCAGTAGGTATCCTAATGATTCTAGCACAGTGTATTTTCATCTTTTCAAAGATATTGCTGTGTGATCGACGCGTATAAATATTTTGAGTTTAATCGTTAAAATATCACCGAGCGAAACTATCGTATTGAAATTTAACTGGAATTCAATGGCACCTATATCGAACGTGATCCCATTGTTAGTCGCCGAGCGTTCGCGGAATACGTTTCGAGAATAATTTATCGGCGAGATCTGCGGCTGACGAAGATCGCCGTAAATAGAAAAATGCCACTGATGCCTGTTGGAATCTTGGCTTTATCGTTGCGTTTACGGTGCAAATAGGACGTTGGATATCAGCGGAATTCAGGCTTTATTATGATCCCGCGAAACGTATAAAGCGCTGCTCGAAGACATTGGTATCCTGGCAAGGTTCGCGAGCACAGAATGAAGGTATTATTGGATGCGATGTGAGACGAAATTGAGAGGAATTGGTCGAAGGAATGGTGGCAGAGGAAATTGAAAATATACAAGAGGTTCTCATGCAAGGCTCGAACACGTTGTGCTGTGTTCAAAGATCGTTCTGCGCAAGTGATTAAACAGGGCGGAGGTTATTTAAGGCAGATTAAGGATTTATTTTTGCCTACTATTTTCATCGTCCGATAAATTAAATACGCATAGTTGCATATACTTGCATGTACTTGACCGCCGCGTATGGAATTTCATTCGTTCGAGCGAAATTGCGCAAAGTTGATTTATTATAGAAACACAGGAACCGACGATGAAATATTCCACTATATTTATTTTGCCCAAAAAATGCGCATAATTTCTTTGCAACGCATATACATGCTGATATAGCACTTGTGAAGAAATATGGTTATGGAAATGTACTCTTCCCTGAACCATTCATCTTCCATCTCTGCTATTTTTTTCTAATTGCAATCAGAAAAGAGATACGAGTTGTTCCAGTTACATAAATCACTTTTTGTATGGCGTGGCAAATCGTAAGCAAGAATTTCTGGAAAATCAAATCTCCCGGCGCAGAATTAAACGAACAATATACGATTTTGTTGCCAGACGTACACGAAATTCGCAATTAACATTCGAATGGTAGAACGTTTCAACGCTGATACAGATGTATGGCTATTTTTAAGTATGAATTTACGCTTCGCCATTGCGCTGTTACAATTCTTGTTGAAATAAAACAAAATTCGGTTGAAAGTTCGTTTTATATGTGCTTCGAGATATTTCAATTAAATTCAGATACCAAAGTGAGTGTGTTTCGAGCAAATTGAGATTAAAATTCTTTTTTTATATAAAAAATTGATTAGATATTTATATAGTGACGTGAATTCGAATGAATAAATATGTACTGTCTTCATTACATATTTTTACTTATTTTCGTCACGACTAAACTGCGAATTTGTATGCAATTTCATACTTTTATTAACGTAACTAACCAACAGCGGAACAAACACGAAGATTTATTTCTCCCATTACGTGTTTTAACAGCTGGGTACTTCACTTCGAATGTTTTCTATATTTTTGTACATTATTTACATTCGTGCAACTTTAAATTTCCCATACGCGCATAAAAATCCGCAGTCCAGTTGCGACCAAGTAGCTTTTGTAATCTTTATTATAAATCGACAGAAATTCCAACGACCTATGTTTGAGTAAAAATTGTTTCTTATTTATACCCATAAAACATCCTGACAAAGTTTAACTGGAAAATGTTGAAACACTCCGTATTTTCAAACGTTCCTCGTTTCTTCTCGTTATTCGGTACAGAAATTTTCGTTTGCATGAACAAGCCGTGGCAAGTTTTCGAGGATCGTGCGTTACGCGTCAACGAGTACCATAGTGAGGCTGTAAAGAGGAATTTCAATGAATCGGGTAAAGGAAGAACAGCCCCGTGAACGAGATTTCCGGTTCGAATTTGAAAGTCAAATTCGGCAGCAGGTGAGTAGCGATGAAAGCAACCTCTGTTAAATGATAACGCGCGAGGTCGGACGAGCTTTCACTCGTATAAAGAATCGGTCGAAATCGTTTTCCCTTTGTGGCTATTTAATTAAAACCAATGTAATATCCTTTGTCGGATAAACCATGCACGAAATGTTCCTCGTTTGGAAAAAAGGAAAAGAAAAAGGGGAAAGAAAAAGGGGAAAGAGAGACTGATAAGCCGATCTTGATGGTAAACAGTAAAAATTGGCTGAATTTCGGAAGAACGTACGCCTTATCGATTGGGTAGCTTCGTGGAATTTGTTTATTACAGTGTTCGCGCTGGGCAAAAATTGGATAATAATGGAACGATGGAATGGATCGATATTCGAAAGTAAATAATGGTAATCTAATATCTGGGTTGGAATATTCGCTTGGCTATTATAAAAGAGATCAAAGAGAAGTATGGTAATTTTGGTATCTATGGTCTCTAATTAAGTTGACGAGTATTCTAATAATTAGACTGAAAATGTTTATGCGAACTGTTGTTTACAAAGTCATTATGCAAATTTATCTATTCAACAGTGTCTCTCGCTTATCGAATATTGCAGTGGACATAATTTTTATAATAGTATAATATATTACGTTATTATATCATATTATTTATGTGGTCATTTATAGCAATTTTTCTTTAATTTAGATATCCTCGCAAATTAGGTTGCATTTTTGCGCCTATAATTTTAGTTAAAAGTTAACAATTATACGAATTAATCAATAACTTTAATATAAATTTACCTGGTTAAAATAAGTGGATTCGTTTGCCAAGAATCAATCGAGGCTTGAATCCCAGCAGGTGGAGCTAATATTCGGCGCGAAGCGAGGGGGCAGTTATCGAACGATCTAAGCGTAAATCAAATTTGATCATCGGAGCTTTCGTGTATCTAGTTCAGAGGGGGAAGAATGAAAGAAAAGAGCGGGGAAGCAGTTGAAACTGTCAGGAATGAAAAAGCTCCTCTCGAAATTGTGTCACGTGGAAGGCAATCGCGGAAAAAAAGAGAGCAAAAAACGGGAACCGGGAAAAATAAGTACAAGGATTCGAATCCAAAGGAGACTGACGACGTGACTAACTTCCGCACGTGCTGCGCCAACGGAACTTCAAAAAGAGCGACTTAACGCGCTCTCCATCCGGATAGCTTTTTGTCAGTTTGTTTTGACAGCATATCTGAAGATTGCAGACGAATAAGGACTTCGTAAGCGAAACCAAAAATTGTTGGTCGTTAAAAGAGTGAATATATCGATATATACTCTACTTTATACACGTACAAGTATTTTCTTCTTATAAAAAAAAAAGAATTTATCAATGAATATATCATGATCAGACTGCGGATATTTATGCAAATATATAGGAGATTTCTGAAGAAATAGAATTCAGATTGCAGTTTCTTTTGGGTTAGATTTGCCTGGATACGCTAATGAGCGACTGTCGTTATTGTTTCTAACCATAACAAATGTAAGTGCGACAATGAGAAAGATGGAAGGAAAAGATAGTACTGGAATTACAGCTAATGAAAGAAAAAAGTTACAAACATCTCGACTGAGAAATCTATGTTTGGTAATTTTGACATTTCTAAATAAATTCTATCGTAGACTTCTATTTTCTAGTACCATTGAAACATAATGATTCTAACATGATCCTAATACGTCATTCTATCGATATAATATTCATCTAACCCAGTATAATTCTTAATAAGTTTCTTTGTTAATGCTCTGAGTGTTGAGAGATCTTGTCAATAAATAACTTTTACTAATAACGATAAATTTTTACTAATTAAACAATTTTTTGTATGTTCAGTCCTCATATATGAGAAATATTGGATTTAAGTGAGACAATGGTCGAGTTGGTTGTTCGAGATTAAAAATCGAGTTATTTATTTGTTGAAAGTTGCATCTAATACTTGTTGTCATATTCAAATAGGGGACTTTGCAATTTTATCCGTAACATTTACAAGGGATTTAGGTTTTTTTTTTTTTTACTAAATCAATATTGCGACGGAAGTTTAATGGATTTTTATATCTGATGACCCAGAAGCTTTTCGTGGATTTCGAAGGGAATATGAATGTAGTTTTTCGATACCTTTTTCCACGTACGAACGTTCTCCACCAGTGTTTTTGAACTATCGGTGATTTATAGGTTCCGCCTATTATTTCTGTTGCCTGCATCGCTCACGGAGAAACTCATTAAGATAAACCACGAATAAAGAAGAAAATGAAGGAGTACGGAGCAAAACGTTTTACGGAATTTTAATTGACAAAAACCCAATTACATTCTGTTATAATTTATAATCTAATTATATTTCACAGATAATTTAAAGTTCATACAAAATCAAAGCTGTTTATATATACCGAACCTAACATGTCGCTATCAAAGCTCGGAAACGCTATAACTCGATTCCCAATATACTCCCATGAAAGAATTTTCATTTCACGTTCATCAGATTCCATCTATTTCCACGCTCTCCGAAAAAAGCCCATGAAACACGGTAGCTTGTTTTCGATCGTGAAAAAATTTTTCCGTGTTTTACGTTGCCATACTCGAGAAAAAAAGCCTGCCAGCTGTTCCGATAAATCGAAATGTCTCGTATTTTCCGATTCTTTCGTGTCACTTTACTATCAAACAATCATCGAACCTGACAAAATTACGCTCAACTACTGCGACCGTAAAAATTAATAAATTACTCTTATTTTTACACCTTTGAATTTCCCATCAATGCGTAATAATCCGCAGATAATATGACGAGACGTAACATGGAAGAACGATGTCCGATAAATACTTGAATTGTCGCTTCGCGAAACTGATATGCCACGAGAGGCCAAGATAAAACCGTGATTTAACAAATATGTCGTTGTTGTCGCAATGGTTTTTCATTTTTTTCCATTGGCATAGCGCGTTTCGAGAGACTTTTATCTTGTTTTTCCCCCATCGTAGTCGACGTCGGCAGATGGTCGAGTTTACGGACCAGCTTTCTGCAAAATATAGTTATTTTTCGAATCGAAGAATTTGACTTTCACAATCAGCCTGCAGCGTAGGCGGAACATTCTCTGACGGGGAAACGAATTACGATTTAATCGTTAGATTTGTTCACATCGATCATTCTGTCGTTCCTTTCGAGCGTGAAATATTGTTTCTCTTGTTGGTTCTTAATATGAAATCGATTTGGAATCGTAAATCTATGGACTTCCGAGTGGAAAAATTCCGTGCGGTTCGAGGGAAGAAGTATCCTTTGTGAGAATTTAAAGGTACGAATTAAATTGGGAAAATTCAATTTCATTTTTGTTTGGTCGAACGGAAGAAAATTTATGTTACTTCGGTACGTCGCGGATATTGATACAAATGAGTAATAGAATTTTTAGTATAAATCAAGCTTCTTTTATTGCAAAGTGAAAAAGTTGAAATTGGCAAAAGAACAATAATCGAAAATTGAAAAATACAACATTGCAAATGTGTGTAGAGTGCGAAAAATTTGTCTAAGAAAACGATACAAACTATGTTTTTGATATTTCTATAAAAATATTACGAACCGATCGTTTTATAGTAACCAGTCCGATAATTCTAGAATTAACCAAGTGTCGAACTTTCATTTTCAGTTAAAACGCGAATACATTACAAAAATTGAGGACAAATACTGTAAAGCACGATATTCAGCGCGAAGCGAAAAAATGTGACGTACAATGATCGAATCATTTTATACCTCGAGATCACTTCCATTGACGTTCGTGTTGCGAGTCCCCGACCATTATTTGCGAGAGAAAAGCGCATCGAAAACGAATACAAACAGCGTTGAAATCTGCTGGCTCGAGCGAAGTACTCGAGTACTTTTTCTGCGCACATTTTTTTCTTTTTTTTTTTTTTTTTTTTTTTTTTTTTTTTTTTTTTTTTTTTTTTTTTTTTTGAGAGAGAATTTCATGAAAAACAGAAAAAGAAGAACTGGACCGAAAATTCGTTTGGTTCTTGGAGCTCTATCGAGTTTTGAAAAAATGGGGAAAGTAAGAATATATAATTTTTTATGTTTATCGTGACGTATAAAGTTGACAGAAATGACTAACGAGGGTTACCTAAAACCTACTTTAAGCTGTATCACAAAATGAAATTACTGTACAAAATAATGTATTAATAATAAACTGTATCGCAAAAAAATGATCAATTGCGTAAGTAAAAAAGATAGTAATAAAACATGAGGTTATTATTAATAATCTGAGATTGATTGTTTTGAGTAAAATTTTATTACAAAATTTGATAGAATCGATATTTATAATTTTATTGAATAAAATTTTATGCTAATTTTATCAATTCTACCGTATTAAATTTTATAACGAGGCACAGAATATATTAGATTTTATTTCTCTTATTTTACTTAATATTTTCCTAAGTTTGTGAACGTAGAGTAGAATACTGCATTATCCAAACATTCTACACGTTATCTGACTACTATATTTCGTTTGTTACTTTAGTCTAAAACTACCTAGAGTTTTCTGTGTAATGATATCAAAGAGAAAACTTATGATATTAACTGCTAAAACCAGCCCAGAGATACTCTATGAACTAGAAAATACTAAGTATTATACATATATCGTATAACATAAATGTCGCAAAAATGTAACGACTTTGAACGATAAATCGTAATTTGTAAGAAAATTTGAAACAATAAAATTACTAAAAAAAGAAGAAGTTGTTAGATATTTGAAAATTAACAACTGACGATTTTATTTGAAAAATATATCCATCCGCGAAATATCAAATTTAAACAACTTTATATTTACGGTATGTACGAAACAATGAATTATTTGAAAATTAAATTACAATACGTGGTCATGAATATAATATTATTAAATCTTAATAGGATCTGTGTTTCATTATACTGTACATACGAGAATCAATAACTAATAATTTATTAGAAAATCACTCGAAATTAGCGTGGATCGCAATTTATTACGACGATTTAAAATATCAAAGTTCGATGAGATAATTGAAACGAAATTACTTTGCAGAATTGTTTCGCGTACGTGTATACGTATTATAGAAATTATTGATTACCTACGTTCTCAGAGTGTTAAATATCAAAATAAAGAAGGAATAAATATTACAGGAAGTATTCAGTTCTCAAGAAAATCTTAATTTACTTAACACGAAGTTTTTATTCGTTTTATCGAACGCTTCGCAAATAATTCAAGCCTCTTAAAGCAGTGAATGGTAAAACAAAAAATATTATGAAGTGAGAAAATAGGCACACAGACAAATGAAAATTCTAGAAGAGAAAGAAGCAAAGAGAAGCTCGTATCTATACATGTATTTTATAATAAATCATTTAAATCGCCAAAAACGCATCATTACACGTAAATGCATAAAATTCCTACGAAAAGAAAATTCCTATGAAATTTCTCCGAAGTTGACTGCTTTAGTCATTTTTACGAATAAAAGAAAAGTATTTCTATTAATTTAAAAAAGCAATTTATACGCAACAACAGTTTCGCTAACATAATCGTTTCATTAAACAACTTCTCTAAGTATTCAGAATATTCTTTGTCCAAGTCTCGCTGATCCTGTCTGTTCTTTTCTCCACAAAAGCTTCGACCACCTGCAATACCGAGCTACTTTCGGAAAGTGATCATAAAGAAGTACCATCGGAGGAACGCTATAAAAGCTCGAGTAACTATTAAATCCAATTCTCCCGGTTTATCGCGCCATCACGTCGAAAGGACAATTTGTACAAGAGCCACTGTCTTTCGGTTCAACGACAGAATAAACTGACCTATGAAACTGTGCGAAAAAGATAAAGAAAGAATAAAGTTCTTTCAACTGGCTCCATCGAAGATCAGACACGGACCAGATATAAAATTCCATTAACACGCTGCTAAATTGTATCTTTATGAAACGTAATAATGCTGCGTAATAAAGCTCGGATTCTGTGCGGAGTGAAAGCCACAGATAAAAGAAGTATAAATATAACAGAGCAAACTGGACGTTTGGGGAACGAGTTTGTTAAAGAAGTTCGTAAGATCAATTTCAACTTCGTGTGGAGGATAGTGCTGCGAGTGAATCGTGAAATAGTAACCGGTTGAAAAGAAAATACTGACTGAAAGGCAAGTTGTGAAAGCAATCATGTATTTTTGTATAGATTTCTCTTTTACTATATTCTTAGTACTAAATTTATTTTCTATTTATATCAGTATTGTATTAGTTAGTACTAACATACCGAATATTTAGTACTTTCTACAATAAGATTCGCTAGTTCAGAGTGCTATGTTTGGATACACGAAGAAGTAAGAAAACGTGGTTTTTGTTATGTTTGCCAGACAATTCAGCTAACTCGAATGTTCGAAACGTGAAAGCTGATTCATTAAAAATTCCTAAATCCTTTAAATAATATCCTCCAAGTTTTCGAATTGATTAAAAGTGCCTTAATTTTCATAAAAGTGTTAAAATTCCAGGCGTCATTTTTCATACAAGATTTGTAGTTGATTTAAGAAGAAATTCCTCTAATACCGTTGCGATAACATTTTTTAGTGCACGTAGAAAATTTTAAGGGCGTTCGATATTTTTTGTTTAGTTTAATTTAAAGAATCCATAGTACATCATTTTAAGAAAATATGCTAATCGTTAAACTTTTAAACAAAAGTCCCACGATACGGAGAAGAAATTATTACTATTTGAACGAAGTTATACTGGTAGAAATTTGAACGTTTGAAAGCGAAAACAAGTGAAATAAACGGATACTTTACAATTATGCTTTTCCCACACCAAGCTTTTATCGATACGATCTAGCAATAAATTCCAACGTTTCTGAACTCATGAATTCCTGTAAAAAAATAATAATACTTATACCTGGTATAATATTTTAACTCACGTCCATGTTGATGTAAACTCTGTACCGAAAAAATTACGAAATTCGGTACTAGCAAGACTCGTCATAAAGGTCGTGTATCAATTTCATTTCAAACTTTTGAGAATCGGAGAAGTGATTTTACAAAAAATTCGATTCGCGAACGCAACGGAATTCTGCGGAAATTCTCTCCAGCAGATCCAACCAGACTCTAAATCTTTCCTTTATTTCTCGTACAAAGCATCAAGCAACACTGACGCATCGCTAAGAAAACATACGTTCTGCACTCTCGCTGTAGTAGGTAGTAGCTTGCTACGTTTCATCTCACTATACAGGGTGTCCAGTGATCGTGGTACAATCGGCAAAATAACAAACTTTTTCATAGAATGCTTCGTTTCCTAGGAAGTTAAATTAGAACCTTGATCAAGCACACGTGTACCGGACCAACTCTTAACTAAACATATTCAAACTCTACTTTCCTAAATCCAAAGCCTTAAACTATCTTATTATATATATATATTTATTTACTTTATATTTACCATTATTTTAGTCTACCTTTTCCGCTTACTTTCGCGCGTAGAATTCTTTATTATAAATTAATTATTTATCGTTATAGCCCGCTAGGTAATCAAATTCACACACACGTATTAATCAAATCTTGAAACTCTCTTCTCCCGCAAACAGAGCGTCGTATGAAAAAATGTCATTCCCCGCTGTCGATGTATCTTTTCACGCTTAAATATCACCCCTTTGTCGATTGTACCGCGACTACTGGTACACCCTGTATAATGCAGACATCTTCCAAGCATCCTTCAATTCATACGAAAGCCAGACACACGAGACATTCGAACGCCCTCGTCTAGGAAGAAGGGAAAAGGAAAGCAAAGGAGGAACACGATTCTCGGTTGGAAAGGCGCATCGAATACGTTCGTCCTTAATCAGGCCACGAAATGAGAGTGGTTTCAGCGAATGGCCGATGAAGAAGGAAGAAAAGAGGCGGAGCACGTTGCAGAAGGAATGAACGAATACAATAAGGAAGAAGAGGCCGTGGATGGTAAGTCCTAGTTCCCAGTGGTCACCTTTCAAACCAGGACAAACTGTGTTTGCCTCGTGCACCTTAGACTCGCGTTAATTTAAGAAATTAGCGTACACGGTCCGCTCAGATCCTGGCTATTTCCATCTATTAAGTCGTTTCTTCTGGGACTGGTGAGAAACGAGATTATGGAAATATTGCGTAATACATATGACAGTTTGTGTGACAAAGTTTTACTCTCGTTACGCGTATGGTATTGTTACGCGGGAATTTCGAATGCTTTAAGAAAGATTAACCCTTTAAATGTGAAAAAAATATTTGTTATCAATTTTAGCTTTTTTCTATTTTTTTTTTTTTTTTTTTTTTTTGGTCCCAACCGATTGATTTTTCTGTTTAATTAGTGGGAAAAGTGGATTTCAAATTGTCTATCGAGTAATATGAAGTAATTATTACTCGATAAAAAGCCAAAGAGAACCTGTACATATTCATACGACATCTATACATTTACATACGTATTTAGGAACTTTGAGGTGGTGTTTCTGGGTAGATCGCGATAGTTCGAATTGCTAATAGACGATGGCAGCAGTCAAAGCACTGAGGAATACGTTTTGACATCGAGATTTTTCACGAGAAAGGAATTAGAGTTTCGTATTTATACTTGTTGCACGAACGTTGTGGGACTTCGTGTTAGAAAGCATCAAGTTCGTGGATCGTTTGTTAGCCTAAAATCAAAAACTCGTTTACGCAGAACCTCGTTTCAAATCGTGCAACTAACAAAGTTATAATGACACTGCTCTCCGCCAATATTCAAAAAGTTCTGGTTCACGAGATATTTTTAATGGCGCTAAATGTTTTTTCAACGAGTCCTGCGCGGCAGGTTTTTCTCCAATTTACGTGCAAATTTCTTTCCGCCACGCGTTTCAGGCCCCGTGCAAGACGTAAATAAAAACTTTCATTCGACGTAAAACATGGCTAAAGAAATACAGGATGTTCCAGCGATAATGGTACAATTAGCAAGGTGTGATTTTACGTGAAAAGATGAACCGAAGGTGAAATTTCTTTGATTAAACGTGAATTGATCGTTTATTTTGACGACGATGGTTTTGTCTTTGACTTTCGATTTATTTTTTCGCACGGAATGCATATAAAAAAGAACGATATGAAGAAGAATAGTTGATTACGATAATATGAATATTTTACTTTCTTCAAAACTTGTAATATCGCAAGATCTGATTTTAACTGGAGGAGAAAGTAGTGAAAAAACGTGTTAATGAAATTCTTCACATTCTGATCCATTAGGATGTTGAAAAACAAAATTCAATAACGCGAATTGACTGAAACGAATTTATCAATAAAACTGTTGCGTTAATACAACGTCGCCACTTAATGGACTATTAAGTTTTGCAAAGGATGTAATAAGCAACGAAGTCTATGAACTTCGCGTACAAGCTTTCGACTCCACGATTAAATGAAACTGTATCGAGCAGGACTCGTTAGCAAGTTGTTAGCTACGTTAAACTTGCTAGATCGAGTATTCCGCTGCATTAATTCCTATCTCGATTACGAACGTTCCGCTGCCCTGTATCACGACGTTAATTTAATTGAAGTAATTAAGAAAGAACACGTTAAAGCATTCGTTTGATTTCTGGAATTTGTTCTGGAATCTTCGAATCATCTTTGAAACTACGATCTCTCTGTACAATATTTTTCAATTTAGGTATCATAAAATTTCATTTCAAAAATTCGTTGTTGAGAACGTTGAAAAGTCTACTCGATAAGTGGCAGCGAATCGTCATACATTGCACGCGTTATACAATAAAATGCTAATTCTGCAAAAATATCACGTTTATACAAAAATACTATTTACCGTAAGCATAAAATAAATAAACTTTCTTTACATTTTACTATGAACTTTCCAAATAATCTAACGTGTACCAATAGTTGTAAGTTTTCAGTTTTATTAAAGTTACATAAACTCATAAATTTGCCATAAAATTATAGATACGACGTTCGGAAATATACTGGTACCTCGATATAAATATTTCGAACTTAAGCGACACGATAATCCGATAAATATTTCGTGAGAAATCATCAACCCGCAACGCAATAAACGCGACAAACGAAATACGTTTAATTGAAAACCCGTCGTCGATCAAACTGATAACGAGCATCCTTTTAAAACTCTCCTGCGCGAGATATTCAAAGGAAATTGTACTATTCGCAAAAGTTTTTCCAGTAAAAATGGAAAATAAATCGTCGTGCGTTTCTTGTTTCCATCCGATAAAACGAGAACTAAACAATAAAGGGATAAAGTCGACGTTAAGCGAAATAAATATCCGTTTAGATTTCATTTCTTTGATCGAACCCGTAAAAATATATAAATTTACATAAACATCCGCAGTCTGCTAGCAATTAAACAGAGATTTCCCAGTCGCAGAATATTACAAATATACTTTGATTCCGATATTTTATATATTATATAACGTATCGTTTATATCTTTAGATTTTCCATAATCGCATAAATATTAAAAGTGTAATTATAAATATTAACATTCCAATATTCTACATTTTATACGTGGCTAGTATATATTAAAAACACAACGAATATGTCTGTTTCTTTCGTTTAAATGCTTCAATTAATTCTAATATCGCGTGTCACGGGTGGCCCCCATGGCGTCACAGGCAGATTCAAGTGTTAAACTCGAAATCTATCTGGGAATAAAGTTGTGAATAAAGCAGAAATTAATCGAAATTCGAGCTTGCCCGAGAAGGACGGCTGACGTAAAGCCAGAAGATTGGTTGGATCTTGGATAGAGATTCTCAGATTCCGCGCTAGCACTGTCCTCTTGTGATTAATGCGAGTGCTATTTCATATTAATTTACCGTGGCGTAATGGCATACCGTTGACCTAGAATGCGTTTGGGAACTCTGCGGTGATCAAAGGAGATTGTTCGCGCAGCCACATCTCGAAATTTCCAAATGCACGTAGAAACTTGTCAAAGACGCGTGGATTAATTTTTCGTCCGTACGAAACGGAAGATTTGCAGGATGTGTGCGTTCGTGTATGTGTGGGTGTGTGTGTGTGTGCAAAACTTTAAGCATTGGTTCGTCCATTAATCCGTGTACATAATTTGACATAGAAATAGAAATACGGACTTGAAATGAATTAGAAAGTAATTTTATATCGAACGGAGGAGGATTGGAAATGAAATTATTGAGCTGTACTACTTGAAACAAGAGGAAACGACTGATTTCATGAACGTTTAGAAATAATTTAATCAATTTTGCAGATAGTTTTATCGAAATATGCAAATTTACATGGATTGTACAAAACATTTGGAAGTTTTGCGTTCTTTTTTATTATTACACTCTTCTTTTTTGAATGTGTATTAGAGTTTATTTTAGAGATTTTAATTAGAGAATTAACTTTTCTGGCTAATATAACGATAGTGTCATAGGACTATTTCAAGATGTGATACGTAATACGGGTGAAAGGACATGAAAGCAAGGAAACGAAATACACGAGAGATTTATTCGGTGATTCTCGCGCACCTTTACACTTTTACAATCAAATCGTTCGTAGTATCGTTTGACATTACGACGAGCGATATTTAACATTTTTAAGAAGATAAATAAACACACGCCTAGCTGGAAAATCAACATAACATGTGACTGATTGACGTCTATTTTATTATTATCATACATCAAAGTATGAAATATTCATTGTATCTGGAACAACGCATAATTACGTTATAACGTTAAACATTAGAATATTAAACAACGTTAAATCATCATAAGCGGAACTATTACCATAACCAATCAACCAAACTTACGCAAAAAGGTAATTCATCTGACAATAAATCAATGGAGAGGAGCAATCTCGTGGTCTCTTCCGCAGCATCAGCGTAGCCGTGTAAATTTACCCGGAAGTTCGTTATCGGAGCGACGGTAAAGAGAGCACGACCAACTAACGCGAGTGTCAATGGAGGTAAATACGGTGGCCTTACCGTACCGCGCACCACTAATACACAGGTTGCATTATGTACACACTTGTACTGGTATATTGTGTACCAATAACGCAGATCATATTATTATGCGCGCTTCGCCCATTGATCAGTCGATAGAACATCAATCGAGATAATAAAGATAATACTGCAGCCATGGTGTAGCTTGTGAATTTCCGGCTACGTACATTGCCGCCAGATCACGAAGATTGATCCAGAGACACGTAGCAGAAATCAACTAAACCACCGTTCCGCGTGTATGCGCCTCGTGTTTCCGACGATCCAACGTCAGACGTCAGGTTGTTAATTATTTCGTCGCGAACCATCCACGCGGCAACCGCGATAAAGATAACCGGTATATCGTGAATGGTCTATTTGGTCTGCTATTGGTGGAAATTCGACGTTCTCCGCGATGATAATTGGTAGATGGATGTTCGTGTGATTTTACGTTTAGATTGTTATTTGTTTTATATGGAAATACATTTTCATTGTACTTGTCGATGCTCATGCCCTTTAAACGTTTTTCTAATCGGTTAAAAATTACAAAATTTCTCAGTGGAATTGTCTTTTTATTACCGCATCCCTGTAGATCAAGGATGGAGAGGATTAGATTTCCCACAAATGCATTAATATCCACGATCTAATTGTTATTGTTATTACAATATCGAACACGTCATTGTTTATACCCCAATATCTTCAAACCATTATTATCAAAGGTGTAATAATTCTTCTGCAAATAATCTTTGCAGTAGAAAATAAACAATTTGTGTTATTTTCTACTCTACGATTAAGATATCTGGTTACTGATTAATGATCCGTGATATGAGCAGGTATAGTACATATACTGCCAACTACCAGACACACGTCATTATCAATGTCACCTCACGTGACATATTGATGAAGCCTGGACTTCAGTGGTCACGAAACGTTAGCATAGAAATCCCAGTAGACACTCGAAAGCTTCGAACGATTATAAAACCTAAAATTCTTAAATATTTACTTCGCTTTTCTTCTTGCTAAATAAAATGCTGTGTATTTACAAGATTTATTATCCATTATATAATAGATATTATGCTTTAACTTGACGAAGTTTTCGTTGATTCCGTGTCATATCTGTAGTTCTAACGCAATATCCTATGTAATGTACGTGCGACGAAAGTATCCCATGTAATAACGTAATGTTGCTGTAGTTGTAAGAAAAGTGTTCTTCGTCTAAAATCAATTGCATGCTCAAGAGAGTAACAATCGAGGCGAGACTAGAAGAAAGATCACGATAAAAAGGATCATTTACTATCTGAAATCGAGATCATAGCTTCAAGTAGCTAGTTCCTTTCTACTGAATAATTGATGATTAGAAGAATTGTAGCTTTAAGCAAGATACTAGATGTCGCAGCTTCTTCCACAAGAGAATATGCGCATATCGTATAAAAAGAAACTAAAGAAAAATATTATACGCGTGTATAAGCATACACTCAGTTACGATAAAATATTAAATAACAACGAACTGATTTTTCATTGGACAAAGAATAGAAATAGACGGGCGGTATTTAGGTTGGATCCTAAATTAGCAATTGACCAATGTAAAGATTGAGAAAATCTTTCAGACTTTTACAAGTAAAATAAAACGATAGCAAATGTAACTTTACCAACTTCTTTCATATCTATTTTCATTTCTTTATGCTAGAGCATTTTTAGACATTTTGTTTGACGCACAAAATAGCTCTCTTTGCGAGAAGGAACATGACGATCTTCCAGTCCTATTTAAATAGTCTCAACTTGTAATTCTTTGGTCAAAGAAATCATTACCAATGCCATGAATTCTTCCACGAAACGTAATCCCGCCTGAGAATAGAGATTCTATTCAATCGTAACGCAATTGAAAAAGTTTTTGTAATTGTTGAATGCGAGTGAAAGAAGATCGACTGAAGTTCTCTTATTTTCCACTGACCATACTCAATTTATTTCATTGCTTCCGAGCAAACTCCGCTGAAAACATACATTTTTCTACCTCCGCTTTCATTTGTTCTCTAAAATTGATTTTCGTTTTAAACGGGCCGCTCGCAAGGTCCCTTTAACGAGCTAACAACTTGTCATTCACATGCGTACAACGGAACTATTTTCCAAATTAAAAACAAATAATTATCGAAAATAAATTGCATTCGTTCATGAACAGAAAAATACATGTACGTATATATGGTATAAAGCACATACTAAAGATTCACAGGTTTCATGAATAAAATAATACGCGTAAAATCCAGATAACTCGGACGTCGAGTTAACTTCCCTGACTATCAGTGTTAATTAAAAAATAATCTGGAAAGTAACTTCGAGGTCGAAGTTATACTCTGGAAATTTCATGAATAGCCGAAGGACATAAACCGAAAGTCGAAGGACAGTCTTGACACCCGTTTAATAATTCTATCCTTTACGGAACCACGTGTATTCTATATCCAATTTTAATTTAATTCTATATGCTTCACAGAAACACGAGTATTCAATATCGCTTGAACTATACAAAAAAATACTGTTCGGTTAATATACTTTAACGAAACACGTGGATATGTCTGTTTAGACATCTCTATTTAAACTCGATGATTTTATGCGTTCCATCAATGAATTTCCATCCCTTAAAACGATACTCGCGTTTGACCCAGCTTCCCCTAATGGTTTTAAGGTGTGTCTACACTCAGTACGTTTCCCTAGTGAACAGCATAATATCAGAAACCGACGTACGTTTCGTTCAAGGCGAAACATTGACCTCGCGTCGCTCATCTCGTTTCTCCTTCTCCCTTCAAGTCTATAAAATAAACATTTTTACATCTCTTATCTCGGTTTCGTATTTGATCGATGTGTATCAAACTCGCGAATACAATAATAGAAATCAGGATATGCGAATTTTGTAATTTAAACGATATCGCAAGGATATTTTCAATTTCTAAAGAACGCACAAATTTACTAAACGTATTTACATATAATTCTCAAGAAGATATTAATTATTAATACATACGGTAGGATAATAAAAAAAGTGACTGAAAATTATCGACCGCTCTAGCGTTCCAAGGATATAAAGGAAGTTCTATGGAGAGCTGTGAGACAGATTCATAAGAAACTATATATACTGTACATATGTAGAACAAACAAAAGAACAAAGAAAGAACTCTTGCGATAGGCAATTTCTATCGATGCTCACACTCAATTAGGCTCGAAGACCGCTCAAACCGAACGTTCGCATTTTCCAAGCCACTTTCCTTGATTACTGCCAATGACACGAGGCTCGAATAATTCACCAGCTCGATTACACGCCGCATATACCGTTCGAAGAGCTCGTTGGCCATGACCGTAACGCGTATAAAAGCACAAAGTGTGTTTCCGCTTCGACGATCGTTCGTAGCGGATGTTTATTGCAAGCCTCGTTTGCTCTCCGAAGGGACACGAATCGCACGAGAACGAAGGAGTCGTTTCTGTGTCCCCTTTGATTAACTTTCAACGACTTTGCGGTCCTGACCGCAGTTTCCTTTGACTCTTCAAGAATTTTCTGCTATGCCAGGATCGTTCGTTCCTTTCGTACGAAGCGAGAACAAGTAACAAAGTACTTAAGTAACGAACTAAATATGTAACAAAGTATTTGAACGATTAGCATGGAGAATTCTTATGTCCTCGTTATGTTCACAAGCTTGTATACTATGCAGGCGTAACACAATATAATCTGATATTGTGTATTGCATAATATTATAATATAACGTGTTATTTGATATAAAATGTATTACAAAGTATTCGTTATATTACAATTTTATGTTGTATACAATTTTTATATAGAATATAGTATGTATATACGATAAAATATTTTGTAACGTTGTAATTATATACGTACACTACAATTTTGTATTACGATATTAAAATACAACTTCTATTATACCGCATAGTATACTTCTCAAAAAATTTTCAATCCAAAAATGAAAATAGAATAAAAATAATGCTTCTATCTTGATCGTTCTGTTGTCGCTACTCGTATTTCCTATATTCTCTAATGCTGCTAAATTTTCAATCGCTAAACCACGAATCCAGAGATCACGACGATTAGATCAATTCATTCTTATCAAAGTTCGGATATCGTAAATCCTCGTGAAAAGCCAAAAATCATCCTCTTTCCTAAGATATTCCATTTAGTCTGTCAATTTGTGATCGAGATTTCATAAATGGTAATTTCATGCGCTGGTTGAACGTGCACGCTCACAAATCTCTTTGTCCGGTATGCAAGCAAAGCGCAACACGTGGCCACGGTCGATGACGAGAAGCATCTCGTTTTGGGAAAAAATACGTGATCAAGCTCGACGATCGCGTATTACAGAGTACAGATATGTTTTATTGAAAACGCCGATGACAAAAATGGACGTCACCAATGGCAAAACCGTCCCATCGGAAAGTCAGTGTGAAAATATGGGAAAAAGAACGTAGAACGTGACGAATTGTGTTTTCAGTGTTTTCAGTCGCAAGTTTTGACACATTCAGGCAGTAGGAAATATTGTCCCTCGAATGAAGATTAATGCAATATTTGTATCGGCTATGAAATTTTAACATTTGTTCTTTTTCATTTTCGTCCGGACTTTAATAAATGATATTTATCGAGACTATTAATTGTTCGGTATTTAATTGAAATAGAAATCAATCGATTTCTAAAGTAGAGAAATAAATCGTCGTTTTACACGAGTTTAATGATACTGAGATACTTTGCAAGATGATGGATATCGCGAGTTCTCATTAAAATTATTTATATACATACAGAAGAAAATAAAGAAAAATTCTATCTGAAAAGTCTACGTAAAATTTCATGACTGTAATTTCTTCTTTCGCTTCATAAATCAGTTCCTTTCTCTAATCTTAATAATCCTAATAATCTTATGTATCTCTATCTTTATATCCCAACTTCAAAGAATATTTTTAAAACGATACCAAAGACGATACGAAGGTTCGTTCTCGATTAGAAATCAGGCATTTCTTACGAAATTACTGACATTCTCCAAATTCGGCGCACTCTTATCCAGAAACCAGCTGATTCGAATCCTTCGAATAAGTTTCTTTCAATTTCAACGACACCCTCAAAAGTCACAAAGAATACAGAGAAACACCTTGCACCGCTCGGTCTGTGTTAAATACCGGAGCTTTCGCGTGAAATCGATCGTTCTCTCGAACGTTCGTTTCGCTCCCAAAAACAGAACCGCAAAAGGTACAGCTGCAGGCGACACGAGAAAAGATTTCTGCGGGAGAAGCACGAGCTGCGAGCGTCAGCTTGCTCTGCTCGCTCGCGACCACGAAGCGGAGAGCTTTTACCGACGATCTTTTTCAGCGTCCGTTAGCTCGAAGATACGAACCGCTCTCTGTGAACTCGAACGAGATCCAGAAAGCTCGACGAGCGTGTAAACTTTTAGCGGTTACGCGCACGAACGCGCGACCAGTGTTTGGCAGAATACTTGGGAAATTTATGGAGTGGATACCGAGCAGCGAAGCTTCGTGTGTACTTTTCTACGTGTTAAACGTGTTTTAAGGATTTTGGAAAGTAATTGGTGGTAAAATCAGGTACGACAATGTCGTTTATTATATGGTTATTGTCGTCTCTATGATCGTTAAGTATCGTCAATTGCTTGAATCGTCGTTATGTTTGAATATTTTAATCTTTATAATTCTTCTCACGAGTAAATCGTCGAATATTTTGCGAGAGATTTATACTTTTAATTATCTTTCGATTGAAAAAGATGCCGGCTATTTTTTATAAAAGGATAATAGAAATCGAAAAAAGCAGTAAACTAACGAAAAGCACGAGAATCGAAACTAAAACTAAAAAGCTACTGGAACGTCTATCCTTTTCCGATATCTATCTTAATTCTATCCTTTTAACCAAACTGTGAATTTTCATGAATTTGTGAGAAATTCGAAGATGCAAAAATGCGTATAATGCATATTATACATATATACACGTTATACCAGAGCGTAGTACTCGTTACAATATTTAGTAAAGAAAGGAAATTTTCGCCAAAGTCGAATTACTCTAACTATAATTGTGAAAATATAAATTTTGCGCAAATATTTAATTGACAATTATCCACGCGAAAACCTTGCAGCGGGCAAGATTCTAAATTCACAATCGTAGCTTATTAAGTCGTTACCACGGCAATGATCAAAGCTACAAAAGTTCCCAACGTTCTATCTTTAAAATGTAATTTCAGCTTGTATAACCGTGTTTCCTTTGAGTTCGCGCTTCAAGCCTGCATAGAAACATATTCGCGAATATTCGAAATTCATCCGACGGTTAATCGACGCTGGCAAGAATCGATCGTTTGATATCAGACAGCAATATATGACAGAGAGGCGAAATAATTCGCGTTATGGATGCCAGTTGCATTCGAAATTTTGCTAGGCCGTGTGCAATTAATAAAGAGACGGGGAGGAAATGGTCCGTGGAAACGTGTTGCGTTACATGGGAAATAATATTTGCAATTAGATATTGCATTAACGAAGCTCGCAATTGGTAATCCTACGAACAGCCCGCTATCATAATGCGCGTAAATAATTACATTTTGACGAACTGTACCTGCCCTGTTATTTGCCGTTTGCTTGTGTTTGTCGACTGAAATGACGCGGTGTGTAAGTTACTCATTTATTTACTAGAAAATTGATTGCCAAACTGTATATTAAATTTATGAAATTATAACAAAAATTGTATAAAAGCTATCGCAATCATTAATTCAAGCATAGCTACGTAGTATCGAAAAATTAGAACACGAGAATTTATTGCAGAACTATTTATTAAAGCTATAAAACTATATTAAAAATTATTTCAATTAAGACTAAAACTTACAATGCAATTTATTCAACTCGTCATTTTGTCTGGAGGGCTCTCTTTCCAGATAATTTTTAAATTTCTAAATTTACTAACACTGTTATTCGCTAAATTATTGTACAAGAATAACCTGACGTCGGCCAAAATTGATACAAGTTACTTACGACACGACGACAAAGTTAAATATTAAAGAACTACCAGTTTCGCCTAATTTTCTCAAGCCACACATGCCTAACTCATTTCTGTATTGTCGCCAAGCAGAACCCAACCACCTGTAACATGTGCAACGTTACAAAATTCATCGAGCACGTTCTAGCACTCTGTCGCAAATACGAAACCAAGATGAAACAATACGAATTTTCGTGAATTTTTCTTAATAAAAGGAGAAAGCTCCTGTAAGTAAATTTTATCGTTTTTGAAAAATGTTGGGCTCTAACGCGTATTATAACGTAATACAAAATATAATTTCATGTTTCACGCGTGTACTCGGTACATACATTATATTTTACACACTGATAATATAGGATAATTATTAACAGCCTTTAGGATCCTCGAATTTTAACGCTTCAATCTTGTTGTCGTGTTAGCAAACGAACAAAATTTGCGACGTTTCAAGAAGGTACTTAGCATAAAATTTAAACAAGAGATCACGCGTACCAATAAAACTTCTTTAAAATTTTCTCCAAACTATATAAAGATATTCTATAACGTCAGAAAAATATAATTGAACCAAAAACGATCAAAAGGATGCAACGGGGTTAAAGACGCGTGTGATCTAGAATCCAAAATAAAAGAACAGATTCCAAATCCGGGAAAAAATTAAAAAAAAGAGAAGAAAAGCGAAAATTAAAAACGACGCCGTTCAATAAATGCACGGTTGAGTGATTCCAGCGATGCAAATCGATTAAGCGTTAATTACACGGTGTCCATCGCGTCCGTGCTCGTTGCGTTGGCGTTCACGTCGTTCCCAAGCACGCATAATCCGATCATCGTGAACGCTAACGCAGCTCTGTACCCAATCTCGATGTCCCATTTCAATTTTCGAAACGGGAATCGTCGCATCTTGCCACCGCTTTACGGCGTTTCGAGCCGCTGCCAACTTCCCATTGTTTCAACCCGGCCATTTGTCCCGTACAAAGAACCAATTTTATCGTACGCGGATATTGTCTATTCACGAAACAAAGACTACTTTTACCCTGGAAACGTGTTTCGTAATTTGTGACGCTACTTTCCGCGATTCTGCCCGCCAGAACGAGTCACGAAGTCACGAGTTAGCGGATCTCGTTTTTCACCGCTTTTGTTCGCGTTACTCCGCACCGTATGCATGACAAATTTTAATTGGAGATGTTGTCGCTGTGAGAAATTACAGTTTCGTGTTTGCTTTGGCTTTCTGCGTTGTATGCGAGTTTGCAGCTTGGCAGATGTCGTGCAAGTACATGCGAATTGGATACATTGAGGAATAGGGGTGTTTGATAAGGGATGATCAATATTGTGATAAGGGCTGGTTATTGTTCGGTTATCGTATCCGATCGTTGTTTTTGTGGAAACGAGGATTTCGAGCGATCGTTCATTACCACCGAGCAAAATCCAGCTTGGACAAGTAGAATTTTACCGATGGACCGAGAAATCTAATCCTGGATAAGCTAGTGATTGTTTTGTGAGAAAATGTAACGTAATTTCTATTGCACAGTGTCATATATCCTAGTCAATCATAGTCAAACTGACGTCCTCTAACATTATAACGACTTACGAAGTAATTGAATAATTTTCGATTCACAATAATATAGTTTCTACATTTTCTATCCTTTTCATAAGATCCATTAATTCTATTCTAAATTTGTGTATTTAGTGGGAGTACATATAACAACTTGTTAATGGTATGACATTTTCATTACTATGAAAATAAAAATATTATTTTTAATTAGTCGCTGATCGCTAAATTATATTCATTCATCATTTCATAAATACACGTTCACGATTTCATAGAACATGAATGCATTATGAATAAACACGAACAAATAACTGGCAGACACGACGTGTACGAATCTGAAACGAAATCACTTATGATGTCTCTTTTCATAGAAAAATTCTTATCGTAAATTCCCAAACCGTCGTATCAAAAATAATATCCGGATGCTTTTTAAAGGCGGTATACAAGACACAAAGCCATACAATATTACAAGAGCTGTTCACACTTTGTCGCCTTTGGTTGACGCAACCGCAAGCGATCAAGAGCGTAATAAATCCGCTTCAGGTGGCTTTACGCGTAGCTCTCTGCGGCTAGGACTTTTTACAGCGATTTTCCAGGATACTCGCGGTTTCAGAATATGCTAGTTACGTTCAACGAGAAAACCCAATAGAAAACCCGGCTGCTAGTGCCAGAGAATACTTAAACGAGCCTGGTATCGCTGCTTCGTCCGAGGAAACCATATTTTCCACGTTTTCACGTTCGTTGTCGATTATATCGTTAACCAAAGCGATCGCCACGAGCCAATTAAGTTTATACGACAGGCAACTCGTTTACCGAGGTAACCGAGGACGCGCTAGCAGAGAAACACACATGTGAAAATTGATTTACTTGCTAGCTTGCGTCGACTCACGTTGATACGGAAAACGAAGTCATAGTCGTGGATTATGCAGCGAGTTACGATGGTCAATTATGTTGATTCACTGAGATTTAGTTCTCGTGGATAGAATTTCGTTTCAGAGGTAACGGCATGAAGTTAATTTTAGTTAGCTACTGATATAATTTTATCTTGTTATTAATAGGCAATAAAATCGAAATTTTGTGCAATGTAAAATGAGGAGCAGGGTGGGATTAAAGTTTATCGATTTTGTTTTAATATTCTTAGGTGTTAAGTTGCAGAATTTGTATAAAATTTGTATAAAGTAATTATAAAGCACGTAGAACTATGTGTAAATATACCACAGTACGACGTGGTAATTGATAAATTAAAATTAATTTGAACATTTGTACACAAAATTACTACTACCGTTATTATTATGTAATTTTTTATTATAACAAACTATATCTTCTAATTCTCTATCCCAATAAAGTAGTCGAAGAATATGGAATACAGGTGTTCATAGGTATAGTAACAGAGTAATAATAAAATACGTAAAATTCTCTTCTTATTTGATTTTTCTTTATAAAGTACAATCGATAAGCCAGAATGAATTCAGAAATTAAGCGGCTCAATGTTGAAATACGGGTAATTAAAACTTCATAACGGTATTACGTTTAGCTTAACTTCCTAAAATGAATAAAAATCCCGCAGAAAGGTAGAACTAATTACACGAACGTACTGTCGAACAATTTATACGAACATGCACATGAACGGTGCTGCTACAGTGAGTAAAAGCATCAGGAAACTATATCGATCGACAGGTATCTACGCAACTCTGTACACTTTATGTAGTTCGTCATCAATCCTGTCAATTATCATCATTGATATCCAATATAACTCAGCGTGATTCGATGTAACTACGATAGGAACACGATTAAGCTGAACATATCAAAGAAGAAGTGACTGAAATCGTATCTGCTGCTTAAATTAACCTTGGACTTTTTCAATATCTCCATTGTTTAGTTTTCGGAAACACTTAATGCTGATACGGTAGTAAATTTTATAGAAATCCTAATATTTATATTATATATATAATGAAATCATCCTGTACATACTGATCTAAGAACGAAAAACTAAACTAATAATTATATTATAAACTAATAACTTACGGATATTATAGATTTGAAACAAACATGAAATTTCAACGAATTCGTCGTAAAAGAACATTCTTCTCGTTACTCTCTACTTATCTCGAACTTTTCTCTTTTAATTTCAACTATAATTCAGAACAAAAGAAGAACACTTAATAGTACATCATAGAGTACGTGACCATAAATTACGTTAGATCGCTTCGACAATGCACCGTATAACACATTATACGTCTATAAACACGCGTGTACGCGCGTATCAGTAAGGTAATTTCATCGAATAGTCTCTTATGTCACGGCATAATTACATCTGCGTTGAAATTGATCGGCTGTTTTTGCAGACACGGTTAAATGCATCGATAGCCGCCATGGAGACCATAAACAATTATATACTCGCTATTCCATTCTTTGAACGCTGTTACCAGCGTCACCGTGAATATCGAGCTTCCAGACGACATTGTTTATCGAATATAATGGATGAATGCTTTTACATTCGAACCAATCCATTTACGAACTCAGTCAATTTCAGTTCCACGCGATTCGATTCCTTACCTATACGGCTCAACGATTTCAATTGATCGCCGGTATAACCAAGTTGTTGCGGTAAGTTTGCGATTTCAGGAATCGTAATCCGATACATCTTCCCAGAATATTATTATTAGACTGACTATTATGCAAATTTTTATTTTTATGAACATAATCAAAGAAATAGAAATTAAACATACAGATTCGTTTTATGCATTAAAAATTATAACTTAATTATATATTATTAATAATTATATATCGTAGTTTCTTCTTGTGTTTCGTATATTTTTGTATATTGTATGCATTCATCGTCATCAATTACGCGTTCACATCCAATATCTTTAAATTCCGCGTAAATGTATAAAAATCTGCGGTCTAATCGTTAGGACAATAATTTCACGCAACACGCCAAATTACGATTTAATGCAATTTCATGTCCCCTAAATATGAAATGTTATGCACGTGACCGCAATTATTATTCAAACACGTTATTTATTTCTCTTACTAATTGAACGTTCCATATTGAAAACACGGGAAGGATGTCTCGAAGCTGAACAATTAACGAGATATTTAATATTGATTCAGCCCGTTAATTAATTAATTAATTACGAAATTCTAAATCTGTCTCGAACTTATCAAACAACCAATTGTAAAGTCAGGATCAGTCGAAGCTGAATTTCATTCTAAAGTGATACATCAAATATTAAACGATAATCAAACGTAGATGTAAGGATCCAACGTTTATCTCGGAATGGACGACGAATAAAATACGAGATGTAGAAGATAATTTGGCTGTCGACGAAAGTTTCGACGATATCGTGTAAATGGAGCAGAAAATTTTCGAGGAAAAATATCATCAGAATATTTACACGAACGAATAGAAAAGTTTCTCTCTCAGCTATTTCGTTTCCTTGATGCGTATCGGCAAAATTTATATTAAATTACTATTCCTTGAGAAGACACAGGTAAACAAAATCTTCTTAATAACTTGTCAACTCGTGGAAACCAGATCCGATTTGAATCTGTTTTTTACATAAAAATTATACATATACAGGCTCATAAAAATGATAGAAACCATGTTTTGTATAATATATTCATAAATGATACATATTTCCAAGTAGAATGGAATTATAATAGAATCTTAATAGAAAGAGAAACCTTTTTTCTCTATCTATTAAGTAGAATATTCCTTTAAATTATAATTCAACGCATTTAAAAATTATAATTAAAAATATACGAGTATATGCGTACTATATTAATTCTTTGATTTTAGGTATTTAATTACTAATAACATTGTCATGTATATAGCGAAATATATTGTATATATTTTCATAATAAATATTTTAAAAGCAAAGCACCAAAGATAATGAAACATTTGTCGATTTATTCTTTCATTGTCCTGTATTTACGGACGACAAGAAAGAAATTTAAAAACTGTTCCATTGAAATTAAATTCGCCATTCAGCCGTTCATTGTTAGCTCCAATGAACTGATATTTCATCGATTTCATTTCCATGCGCTTTATTGATGATTATATCGACGAACCATTTAAAATTGAATATTACAACTCGTGTACATGTTAACATTTCAATGCACTGGTATATTTTATTCATATTCTCGATTCAACTGCTCTTTAACCATAGATACTGAAAAGTATAACTGAAATTAAACGAGCAATCTGTCCCTTTGTCTGTCTTTGTTTGTCTCGATGTTACCTATTATGTGTATTTTATGACAATAAATTGCGATTCTCATCGCGTTCGAACAAATATTGATGCTTCGCTTGGAATTTCTGCATAAAGAGGCTCTTGTTTCTGTTCGCGGAATTCTTTCTGCCTATATCGAATATTTTCCCGGAAATTCATTATATTATGTTATTGCATGCAATGGATATTACAACTTGTAATTGGTATTTGATTTCTAGAGATATCGTGTGTCAACGAATTTCATTATTTGCGAAATACGAGATCATTAACTAGAAATTTCCTGGGACTTTTGTACGCAATTGAACCGATATTATTAGAAAAATATTATTTAAAAGCCGTAAGATACAAGTCGTCAGCCTCGGCGAATTCTTACGCGATAGCAACGAGTTCGATAATGAAACAGATTTGACAAATTACAAATCGGCCGATTAAATTGTGAGATTATAAAAAAGTAGTCCATAATCTATAACTTGTAATTCTCCGATTCTCTGATACGTATTGTTAATTACAAAATTACTTCAAAACCGATATTACATTATACGTACGATTATTCCCAAGCTTCTTTAACAGCGTCATTAAAAATACGAGTCTGCATAAAAATTCGTCGTCTACCCTTCGCTTTAATTCGCTCTTCAGATAACTGAATACACGTTAAAGGTCGACCAATCTAACGTTAAATATCCCTATCAAAACCAATCTCATTTCCCTAATTGATATCCTTCATCGTTCCCTAGCCCTATTATAACATAAAGCGATGCGATTAATCAGGTTATACCAACCAATTATCATCTGCAGTCAAAGGTCTTCAGGCCGGAAATAATACAATCTAACGTCCACCTTTCTCTAACACGGTCGCCCGAATCTCCATAATTTGACGAACAATTCGGCCAAACAATCCGCGTAAACGCAAAAGCTATTCGGTTAGTTTCCAGCGTATATGAACGCCATCAAAGGCACGGCGAGTTGCCTTGAATTTACAACGTGATGGGGAAGGGTCAAGTTATAGCCAAGGCACGTCGACCTGCGGAAAATCCCTCGTACCACGATCAAGCTTAACTTCCGGCCGCTCCTAATTGACTTCCAACACGTGGAGACGTTCGTGCCACGCGAAGGCCAGTTTCTGGCCGCATTAACTGACCCATTCTTCCCTTTCAATCCGGGTTAACGAGTGCTCGCTAGCGAATGTTCAACAGTTAGCTCGTATATCACGAATCGTGCTGACTTTATTGCGAAAACGAAGCCAAAAAAAGAAAAAGTGATTCGATCATGAATCGAATCGGGGATTAACTTCGCGTGGCAAAGATATCGAAGTAAATTTGTGTTACAGTAAGTAAGGAGAAGGCAAGACACACGGAACGGATCTTGTCGATCTTTTTATTTTCATGTTACCGTGAAATTTTGTGAATAGTCAATCGACATTTTTGAAATCTTTATTAGGCTGGAAGAATATCTGGATACTTAATTTCATAGTCAAATAGGAGGACAGTTCTGCTAATATTATTAAACTTGAACGTTGCTTATCTTGTTCTTCTCCTGTGGTCTTCGAATATTGAAAATATCGTTAGGATAGAAGTTGTAAAATTTATGAGTAGATTTATGAGCGAGGCCACTTTGTGAGTAGAAATGTATCTCAGTAAATTATGTTGTTCTTTCTAAGGTAAAGATTGAGCGAATCGTAAGATAAATGTATCTTAATACCACTATACTGAAAATTCGTCACTTTATTCATAAAATTTGTTCTTTAGAAGAAGGTAGACGAGAAAAGATTCATCTTAAATATTTTCTTTTTATAGCGAGTTACGGCCTAGAACATGATAGGCTAAAATTATTATCAATGACAACTCGTTCATTAGTGGTTTCACGTACTCTAAAACCACCAAACCGCTTCCTGAGGTTGCCCAAACCGAACGCGGTTATTGGTATTTTACACGCGTCCTATTGCGCTAATATTATCCAATATTACATGGTTTATAAATTGCACATGATAATATAATGGTAAAAAGGTAATATTACCAGGCCTTCGTTCTATGACTCAAAATTTTCCCACTCTTTGTTTTCTCGATATTTATTGATCATGTTGTTTTATTTATGTATTATTTCCAAAATACAATTAGGACCTTTGAGATGTTTTATTGAAGTTTTATTGGGTTTAACCTAAATATACAGTGTTAAAAGTAGGATGAATAATTAATGAAAGCAGTAAAGCAATGTTTTTTACTTTTCTCGTATGGATAAAGAAGTAATGGGCTTTTAAAGATAATTGCCTTTTATAGCTCTTAAAAGTAAAGTACAGCTCGAGTGAAGGTTATTTCTCTTGATTGCATATATCTAAAGGAAACATTAAACTCTCCAGCATAAAAGTATTCGATAGAGAATGATAGAACACGAAATCTAAAGCAACAGCTTAAGCGTGTAAAATTTGTAACTTAAAATGCCAGATTTGTCACAATAAAGTAGAATTTCATTGAATATAACATATGTTAAACAAATTAAAACAAATGAACATAGACTAGGATCGTATGTAGTTGAAAGAATTCCAACAATAACGTACGTATAATACTCCATTTTATGCAAAACCGTATTTTTATAAATACAACTAAAATGAATACAAGTGGCGGTCGAGTATTGATTTATTTCACTCTCTCAATACTATATATAATGAGAAATTTACATCGGCACAACTTCGTATTTTATCATACGCAGTCTAGTAACGAATAATAATGATTACTAATATCAGTAAAGTAATAATAATAAAATCCTTCTTGTAAAAAACTGATATTACCAGAATTATCATTGATATCGTTATCGAAGTATTATGCAAAAAAGCTGATGTACGCAGGCGACGCACATTTACAAATAGAATCCTTCTGAGATTTCCGTAACATTTCAAAGTCTACTTTGTCAGAATACTGCAAACTTTCTGTAGATCACTCGAGGCAAATTCGATGTGACATCCAAGCAAATTCATTCATGGAGAAAACTCGTGGGTATCATTGAACTTCATTACAAAGTTCTCGTCACTCTGCTAATCTCTCAAAGAAGTACATTCCGTCGAACCAGCTTTAGAATTCGAGATGCTTACACTCGTGGAAGCTATTAGGCGCTTGAATCGATCCTGCTAACATCTATATTCAAGAACATCCTTCCACGACCGCGTTTCGCCCATGAAAATCCTATAAAAGGATTATTGAAAATCATCTATTCATGATTTCCTGCCTCGCGCGCCATTAATCTTTATATCGGGAGTTGCCACCGTTATACGCCATTTCATGGATTATATACGTAGAAATGCCAGAGGAAAATACCGTTTGACTAGCGTGGAAATATTTTTTAGAATATTTCTTGTCTACGTTTTAACTCGCGCTATTTAAAAATGCCAGCTGAAAATTATGCTTTTCGAATGGCAAAGCTGATGTTCGCATCGCACCACTGCGATTTTCATTCGAAATAAAAATACAAAATGAAAGCCTGGAATAAAAAGCATGCCGTGTTTCATCTAAATCGTTATATTTATTTTGAAAGCAACTTACGCTTTTGCAGATAATGACGTTATTTACAAATTGTCACGGACAAATAAATAACTTTTACCTAAATTATCTAATTCGATCGATATTCTTCAGAATATTCTTCAGATATTCTCAGAATACGATGTATCTCCAAATAAAATGATAATCGAGTAATAGTTCTCTGGAACATTTCATTGAAACAATTCTCTTAAGCGATGTTACAGCTCATATGTATTCTGAAAATTAAATTTATATGGGGAAAAGTCTTGTATGGAAGTTTCGTCCCATATTCGCGATTCAGTTTTTGGTCGAAAGAACCTTTCATTTTCGAAACACGTACGTCGCATATTTTACAACGTTCTTGGTAATCCTTTATGCTAGCGCAGCCACATATGACGTTTTATATTTTATAAACACGAGATTACTTCAATGGACAGACAAAGTGAAATGGGATTTGCGAACGTACTAACAAAGCCTGTTTCACCAAGTATCAATTATGATTATTATTCAGTAGGTAATCGTCAAAAAATTTCAATGAAATATACAACTACGAATAATCAGACAGCGAAGTATCGGCTGAACATTTTAATACCACAATTGATTTGTTACTTGAAACTTATATTTATAATTTGTCACTTAAATCATCGGAATAATACTGCAGAAACTCGGGTTGTTATTTCAAATCATCGACGAGATTTATACATTTTTATCGAGAAGGTGCTATTCGTTCGAATAAAGCTTGGACGACAACAGGAAATACTCGTCGGATCAATAAAATAAGGAGCACGGGAAAAGGATCGAAGAATCGACTAAACATAAGAGAATCAATGGCACGTGAAATTAAAAGAAGAACAATTGCGTCACAAAATTTTCATTGGAAGCTCTCAGAAAATAACGATATAAATATCGATATCGCATACGAAACGTCGCCTTTTCAAATAACATTTGAACTACACTTACTAACATCGAGATACAATTACTATTCGTAAATTCGTAGATTCAGAAATACTATTCGTTGCTGATTTTCAACCAACTTAACAACATCGAGTGACGGGGTAAATTTGACGAAGATCTTATAAAATTTAAAACAACAGTTCCCTTCGAATATAGCTTGAGAAACGAAGTATCTCGAAGACAGAGATATGTAGAGATATGTAACCACATAACATGTACATCGATTAATAAATTTACTTCGATGGAAAATAAAACCAAAGCTGTTTGAACCTTCGAGAGAACGAACGCTTCGTACGTATGTTGCCACCTGATACAACTGACAACGATAGAATAATTAAAATCTGATAAGACCATTATCACCCAATATGCAAATCTTTACACATCCTACGCCTAACGTATCAACGTCTAAATCCAATGAGACTAGAATTCGCCATTAACACCCAAATAGCATTCACAATTATTACGTGTGAAAAGCTTATCGAATTCTGGCCAATTAAGCTATCTCGATTCCTGGCTTAACGAGTTACAAGAATCCTCGTTTCATCCGCGGTATCGAATGTCTCAACCCTGTTGATTCACCGAAGCGAGATAATTGAGATTTCGAGATCAACGAATCTAATCTAGTCAATCGCTTAGATCTCAAGTCGTACACCGTTGCAAGCGTTCCTCTCGTTTCTTCAAATTTCATTCGAGAAAGCAACGAATCAGCGAACGTTTCGACAGGGATTCGTTGTTTTAGTTTTAATCAAACCGGATCGTTTAATGAACGACTGCCGGCTCAAAGGATTCAAAGCATCGCCAGAAGCTAGAGCATTATGGAGCGAAAGATAATTCTCATCGAATAAAGGAAGAGGATAAAATCCGAAACGAGCGATGTTTCGTTGTTGAAAATCGCTTGGAACGCGGGCTTTTTTTTTTCTAAAGCTTCCTCTGTTGTTGCCTGATTTCCTCTCTTTGCTGGCAACGATGAATCGGATAAATGCCAGACACGGCAGTATTAAGTCGTTTTTACGTTCAGGATAATTAATTTTACTTTGTGCTTCTGCCGTTTTTTGGCGTGACATGTCTTGGCCTTTCATCCTCCGCTTTTCAAAGTAATAAATATGCAATTTACGAGTGGCGTGCACAACGTACGAAAAGAGACTGTAACATTATCGAGATATACGATCTCGTATACATGGTTTAAGGGCATATCGTGTAAGCAAGTTGAACGTATATATCGGAAGCCATTCGAAGCCGCAAAGCAGGAATTAAAAATAAATAATGATATACGAACTCGTACGTAAAAGCAGATCGATCAGTCACGGTTCGCGAAACTTTTTTTTATCTGAATACCAGAATGTATACGATTACTCTGCTTTTAATTAGTTTTGCAGAAATCAATTTTTTTAATCTGGACGGAGTTGACTAGCCTGGCTATGAATACGATAACGATTGTTCCTTTAAAATAGGAAAAAGTTTTATTAACCTCTGGAGAAGATAGAAACTTTGTCTCGATAACTTACGAATGTGTTAGAAGATTTATTACTATATACTTTTTATACACTTTTATAAAACTTCTCATTTAAAAAATGTTTTACGACAGCGAATAACTCTAAATATCAAATAATATCGTAATGAAATATCGCTTGTTATTGTCGTTTTCCTGTGCATTTTAATTTCTGAAGTTGATCAGCGTCGTGGCTTCCGGGCAACTCATATTTCAAGCAAATAGTATGTCGCCGATATGGCGCATGTACAATAAAGAGAACGCTGGCTGGACGACGCGACCGCAAAACTTTTAAACTCGATGCGACGCACGTTGAACGTTCGATCAAATATCGGCAAATATTTCAATTAGTTGTACGGACGCCGATATCCGATATCGACTTCGTGGAAACGGTTATTATGGCTTCGTAAATTTTACAACAAATAGGATAGTTGGCCGCGAGTTTTCGCCCTCCAACATATTGGAAACTTAGCGAAGAGTGGATGCGCGTATAATTCGATTACAAGCCGGAAATACGTGAGCTCTCCAGCGAAACGTAATACGAATGTTATAGCGTATACATTTTAGAAACCAGAATATTCTAAGGGTTACACGCGACACATGCGAAAACGTACGATACGATTTACATTGGCAAACATTTATTGAAAAATGCAACTTTTAGATGAAACTTTAAAAGTAAATACTATATGTAATATACATACAGTACATGTTGAAAAACGAACTGAGTATTCAACCGTACGTAATTCTGCGTATAGCCTATCGCACGATGTATGTTCAATCTATTAGAATGTTAACGTTAGAAAATTACTCGGAGCTGAAGGTATCAACGCATCCCCGAAGCGACGACGACGATACGAGAGCTTGTTTCGTGGAATCTGAATAATTTCCTAGCGGATCGTACAAAGTACATAAACTACGTTTCAATCAGCTTTGCGATAATCCAGGACACGCGCGCACGCGTTCGTTATCTTGGCTTTTGGTATCGCGAATCGACGAACAGGCTCGAGCAAGCAGAAGAGAAATTCCTTTTCAGGCTATTCAGATGCGTGTAATTTGTGCTATGAAATTTATGCGTGCATCCGGCGCGTAAGGCACGCAAGATGTTAGGGATTAGGTCGACGTGTGTTTCGACGAACCGCGCGCGTCTGCTTCAATTCGCGCAAGTGTTGGACCGATTTAGCCGCGATCAGAAAACAAAGTGCAGCGTGAAAATGTCATTTACCGATGAGTGAATGGTGGATTATCGTCGTTCGAATAAATAGTTGTTCGATTTTCTACGATGAAGTCGTTCGAAAGACGTAAAACAAATTGCTAAAACTTTTCACTGACTGAAATTCGTTTGAAAAGAGTTTTCGTACACTCGTCGGTTTTTGCACGGAAATAAAAGTTTCAATTAGCATAAAGTGGTAATATCGCAAATAAAATGTTCATTTACTCGAGCAAGTCGCTATTTCTTTTCAAACATCTTACCTATCCGTATCTTTTCCATTATCTTTCGATAAAATTCCGTTGATATTTATTTTAATATTTTTAGATTCCACAAAATCATTGAAATTTTTACAAAACGCTTTCTTCTTTTTTGAACGCAACGTAACTGACATGTTTTCAAGATCTTTTCTGTCGGACATTTTTCTTTGTTCCGACACGGAAGAACGATAGAGACAGCAAGAGAACGCTGCATTGCAAGCTATCAGTTAAAAACTGGCCACCTGCCGAACAGTTGTCGATAACCGAAAAGATTCGATTTCGACAACCAGAAACAGATCCGTGTCTGTGATTTTCGCGATTCGACGACGCGAAGTATCGATTATATATAAAAAAACGTCACGGTGAATATCCGTACGGATATCCGAATATTCGTCTGACAAGAGAAGGTTTTCATCTTTCGAAGATATTTGGCTAAATGGTACGACGATTCGATTATCAACGTCACAATTGTTCTAATTCTGGAAACTATTCTAATTATTTGCGATTTGATTTATAAAAATTTTCCATTTATAATAAAATAGAAAAAGAACCTGACGCGTACGTTTCATTCCATTTATGAGACAACGCATCCCCTTCAGATTCATCTTTGATGTACTGTCTGTTATTTTCAGCTCGATTTACTCATGATTCTCTCCTATTAAGTTTACCAAGAGCTTTACGTATCTTTTTTCACCACTGGCTGTGTTATTTGGGTTTTCCATTTTCCATTTTCCATGCCATTCGTCCCTTTTTACTTCACATACGTGTCGCCTTAAAGAATTTCGCCGACACGTATGTCAAAATCCCGTGGCTTTCACGAAAAAGGGTGTTCCGACTTTGACATAGTAAATTTGATCTTTCGCGATATTCGTCCTCTGCCGTGAAACCAATTTTTAGATAAGAAGAATTACGTTTAATTTAGAAGCTGAAAACTTATGAAGTTTTTTAATGTTTAACGCTTCATAATTCTTTTCAATTAATTTTCTGATTAATTAAATAAATTCCTAGGGAGTAACATCTCTTAAATATTTGTCAAACTCATGCATACTTTCTTAGAAAATTAACTCTAAATTGGCCGATATCAACGATCTAGATTCAAATATTAGACTTTGCACAAGACCCAGAACTTTTAAAACTTCGCGAACCTTAATCCATCACGCGATTTGGCTATCAAAAGGTGTCCCTGAAATCTGTACATGCCATAAATCGCCTTCAACACACTTTCAGTTAATTTAGAACAGCGTAACTCTTAGTTACTTTTCACTGATATCTATAATATGATATCGATATCGATAAATTGTTTTTTATATAACACGATTAGATTGCGTCTAAATTATCCGTATTATAGCAAATGTATATCATAACTTCTTTACACTGTAACATACAATATATATGGCCGACTGCAAATCACAAATGTAAATCAAGATTTTCAGGCTTTCAATTTAATCGCGTATTTTCAATCTTGAAAGCGTCATGGCTCTAGTTTCGTAATTAATTCTGTTCTTACAATAACTTTAGTATTTGACAATTTTGTTATATTATATTCTTCCATTAAGTTTTAGTATTACAAAACATACTAATTACAACGTTCGAGTCGAGATCCGATTTACTACCATCCCAAATGTTAGTTCCTATCGCATCTCGTCAAATCCATATCCAAATTTCAGAAAGAAACTCGCGAAATGGAATATCTACGTCTCGGACTATTCCCAAAGAGAACTGAAACATCGAGAATTTGGATCCGACGACGACTTCAATTTCCAATCGAAACACGAACACGCACGGCATCAAATCGCGCTTCAATTAAAAAGAAAAACATGTTCCTCGCAACGCCATTCGAACCTTTGCTCGTACGACACTTTTACCTAGTAGCCAAAGCGAACGACAAGGGGAAGCAATAAAAACGAGAATGTCGGTCAACAGGCGTTCCAGCTAAAAGGAACACGGATAAGCCATTCGAGGGTTGAAAGAGCGCCATGGAGAGTGTACACTCGTGTGAACACACGCTTCCTAGCAACGGAGCAACAACCGAACAGTGTGGGTGGCCGACAAAGACCGCCTAGCTTAGGTGGCACAAAGAAAATTTTAACAGTCTGTCGATTACATGTAGGCACGCGTCGATACCGTGCCTTTGTCTCTTCGCCGGCTAGCAACGTAGACGTCGATTCAGCAGCACGTGAAATCTCGTTAATCGTTGACGCGTGTCGCGCCTCGTCGTTGAATAAGCCAACGCGTTTCGCGCCAAGCTTTTAAGCTGGCAAGTTTTTAAACAGAAGAAGAGAGTCGAATGGAGCGTCGATGTTTTCGGAACGCCAGAACGCAAGCACGGTCTTCCGAGGCTTTCGTCTCAGACAATGGATTGATTATGTGGCTGAAAAGGACTGACGGTAGAATTGTCGCGCGAGATGGAAGACGACAGGGGCGTGGACATCTACAGAGTAGACGAAATCGCGTCGAATTTTGTAAATGACAGTGCTATACATGAGAAATGGCGGGGCTGTAGATGAGCTATGTGGTCGTAGAAGGAACTGGAGGTAAGAAGCGAAGTTGTGACGCGAGTTTGACATAGGAATGATCGAACACTGCAAGACTTAACTTCTCCGTCGTTCGAACTGTGCTAAGTCTTGCTTGGAGTAAGCAAGCGAATAAGCGATTGCCAGATTGCAGATCTTCGTGTATTCGTGGAAAATTTGTCGGAAATGTAGAAATGCGTGGGATGCACGTAACACGCAAAACTGTGTAAAATATTCGACGTTTTTTACAACTATCTGAAACCTAGGTATTGTTGTTCGGTCTCTCGCTTAGGCAGCCAGAATTCAGGTCTAGAAATTAGTTTATAATCGCGCAATTTGCCGATCGGACAAATTACTAGGGCTCTGTATCCTCGATATTGAATCACATGTCGTACACCTGCAACTCGAAGTACCTACACATCGGCAATTAGCGAGCAGAGTTCTTTCTTCGACTTGACTCACGCCCCTGATATTGATCCAGCTTGGTGGACGCTCGAGAATTGGACGATTTGTCCAGCAGGCTAAACCCGCCATTAATTCACCGTAAACTTCTAGGTTCGGTTACTTAATGTAATTCACTTTTCCTAAAATGGAAGTTTCATAAGGTTTTCGCTGGTAACAGTTTGCAGAGTATTTTTCACACGATGTTTTCGTAATTCGCAAGCACGTCTGCACAGTGTACGTTGCATGGTTTAAAGTAGAACAAAGTAAAACATCTTTACACCTCGTCGAGAGGTTGATCCTTCAAGAAGGATTTTTTATAGTCGACACACCGCCGTGAGAAACACGTCAATGTTCGGACGTGATTTTCACTAACACGAGCGCTAACGATACGATCCACATGAGCGCTAGCAACGCAACTTTCCACGCCACTGAGATACGATTCAAGAAGCTGTTTCGCGTAAAACGCGCACAATGTTAACAAAAATGTATCGTTCCACGGAAAAAACACACCTGCGAGGAGCAAGTAACAAACCGAGAGAGAGAAAGAGAGTTTCTTTATACATCAATGAGGACGGTTCTTGCTAGAGAATTTAAGACAATGTCTACGCGTCATACGTGCAACAAGTTACGACCGCCGTTTGTCTGAAAATAGTTCCGGTAAGATAAAAAGGAACAACGATAGGAATATTTTTACATTGCAAAAAAGCTAAGCGACGAATATTCTACGCGTGGTAAATCTTGAAATCGTCGTGAAGAGAAAGATAAAATGAACGCGGATGGAAGTAACGGTAAGACAACTTCGAAGAATATAGGCGGCGAGAAAACTACATAATGGAATTATTTCGCATAAAAGAATCGTAAATCGTAAATCGGAAACAGTAAATTCTGCATAAACGAAGACGCTGTAAAGTTCTTACAATTAGAATGAGCCAGATAGTAATACGAGAGAGGGTAATAACTGAACTGACAATAAAATCAATCTGACGGTAAAATCCTTTCAAATGGATAATTCTCGGCGTTATAACAGGTGCTACGAACGAACAAACGAGCGATGGAACATTCTTATCGATTTATAACATCGTAGGAAGATGTAACACAAGGCTATGAAACCGTGATAGAAATCGTTATGAAGAAATTTTATTCTCCATTGAGATCTAATTTTATAGTTTATATAATTGAACAAATTTATTTCGAGCCTGAAACTCTCGTCTTGCTTCCCTTCGAACGCAATCGAAATTTTAATATTAAAAACGTAATAAAAAGACAAGGCTTGATGAAAACTCGCGATTTTCACGTCTGCTTGCAACGTTCAACGAACACCGGAAATAAAATAATTCTCGTTTCTGCGAAAGAAAATTTCAATCAAGATAAATCCAGTTTTCCGCGAGCTGCAGCGAATTCCTTGTTCCGTATCTTCCAGTCAACCTGGTCGAGATGTTTTGCCAGTAAATCGGAGTGGAAGTAAACAGAGAAGAGAAGAGAAGGTAAGAAATTAGAAGAGGGACGAGAATGTTGGAATAAAAGTGAAACGAGAGGCATTTCTTCGTCGAAGGATTCGCTGTTTTGTAGCGACATGAACAAACGAACCTCTTGCTTTTTGATTAATGTCTCCGAGGAGACGAACGGATGCGAAAAAAGTGTCGTCGTGTTCTATGAAAGCTGCTTGGGAGCAAAAACGTGGAAAATAATGGAGGAACAGGTGAAGATACGGGGTTGCAGATTGATGAGTGTTATGTTGAATAATGCTTCGAACAGACGCGTCGAAATGACGCGATTTGTTGGAAAATCCCCTACAGCTCGCAACTAAGTTGTTATTACGATAGCGTTTATCGTATTAGATAGCGGAGAGAACGTGTTAAATTATATTCGAACGAAGTTTTTATTCTTATTTAAAATTAAATATAAATATGTATGGAAGACTAAACTGTATATAAATAAAGCTATATTAACACATATTCAAATTTTTATTGTTGAATTATTAAATCAGTGGCACGTACACGCTTGTACATGAAATAAACAGTCGGCAACGAGCTAATATCGTTTGATTTAAAAATTCGCGAATGATAAATAGGTTTTGTGATTAAAACGTCACGAAGACGAATATTTCTATGGATTTAGCTTGGAAAGTGCGGAGATTGGTTAAATTCTCGTTGAAACGTAGATAATAATATTGTATAGAAGAGAGATCTCTCCTGGCGTCATGGCAATTTATCATAGCTGGAAAATAAAAGTATTTATCCACTCTAATCTGAACATTCGACAAAATAAATGAGAAACGAGGTATAATCTGGAAATAATGAATTGAACTTGCAAGTGGTAAGATTAATCAATGTTTCGTGTTGGAATAGCTAAAATCGCTTTGCTACAACATCGCTTTGTATGGATTCAGCTTCGAAATTCGCTATTACAAATTCATCAAAAGGTCTCCTAATTTACACGAATTCATAAATAAATAAGACGGTAATATGAATTTCAATGTACGTTAGTTTATTACGAATACACGATAACGCGATATTCGATAAAAGATTTAAACGGCTGAGATGAAATCAAGTCGAAAATGAATATTGTATAAAAACGCCGATTCGAAATGAAGAGAAGTGCTTTCCACGTCTAGATAATCGAGGCTACAATTTTCAGGTATAATCGTTGAATAAATACTTTATCAATTAATGCGAACGAATATCGCAGATTATATTATACCAGTTACATATTTTCGAAGCTTGAATAAACATTATTCGCTCTTCTACATTATCGGAAACTCAATCGACTAGACACTCCAAAAATATTCATTTTCGCCCAGAATGCAGGGATTACGCGAACCTTCTGCAAATTTCCACCAGAACACAAATACTTTGTTACCGCTCTAACAGTTTTTAGTAATATTCCTGCCGAATGAAACAATTATAATTTTAGTATTTAATACGTGCAGATTACGCGAATCTTTTATAAAACTGCGGTTCGATTGTTTATTAACTGTTTCGATTTTAAGTTATAAAAATTCAAGGGAAATTTTCAGGGAAATTACAGTTACACCGTTTCATACTACGATACAGAGGAGAATAACGTTTGAAAAATTAAAAATATGAAATATAAAAGTAGTTCTATAGAAAAATGTTCTATGGAGAAAAGTTCGTGCATTTTTTTTAGGCTTCGTTAATATCGGCTAAATTCAACTAATTTTTCATTTAATTAACAGAACTCTCTTCTGCTGACTGCTACGCTTAATGAGATTTTATTCTATTATTATGAACCGCGCTCATTTAGATCTTCGTTAAAAACTACATGAACGTAAAAAAGGTAAAACCAGGCCCTGAAATTACAGCGATTGTACTGTTTTAATAAATTCTAATAACAACACGGTACAACTACGTAGAAACAGGATAAAATCGAGAGGACATTGATTAAACGATTCAATCGTTACGATGTTAAGAAATATTTCATTTCACTTTAACAGTCTCGTAAAATAACTCTCAGATCAATTAATTGCACCTCCGATTTACTTCTTCAGCATTTCGAAGCGTAAAAAATTCGATATCGTATATTTATACTAAAAACAGCAGTAACGAAACTTTTACTTTACGTCGAATTACATTAAAGATAGACCTTGTTCAAATTAATGAAATTATTTTATAGCTACACGATATTGATTGCCAAAAATGTTCTTAATATTCAATTAATACAATTCGCCTTTTCTTGTTCTTCGCAATAATAGCCAATCGATTATTAAGAGTCAATAAACATCGACCTGGTTATTCTACGACAAACATATATTTCTGATTGTTAGAAGAAGAGCAATTTAACGAGAAAACTGAAACAAACCTCGTTTTTCTTCTTGTACGTATACCCACCATCTTCGTTAACAAAGTAATCTATTTACACAACCATTCTTGTTTACACGCACGTACATACGATACAAATAATGCATGGTCGTGTGTGTCTGTGTGCAACTATTGAATATTATTAGATCGATGGAAAAATATTCTAAAAAATATCATTACACATTGAACGGTACATTGATATCAATTACTTACGTCCTTCAACGTCATTATAAATAAAGAAGTAGCGTATTTTTTTCAAAACACTCAATAATTTTGTTGAAGGAAATTATGAAAGAAAAATACTCTTACTAAAATACTCTTTAATATAACAAGGTGATGCATAAAAATCAAGGAAATTGCTGAAATAATTTAACTAGAAAATATGTGGTACGAATGTCTATTGAAATTAATAATTAATTGCAAGGTTCCCTTAAAATCTCATATTAATTGTAACGTTCGATTAAACCACTACATTTCATTTTCCCCGATGATATTATCGAACATTATCAAACTCGGCCTAATACACGCTATCTCAACCTTCTCGAAATTTCCAACTCCAATCCTACGATACGATCATTTTTCTCAATTTTCCTATACTCGTATTCAATCAGCCCTGCAATAATTAATGAAAACACAATAACGTCGCGCGTGAATTATTTCACTGGCACTACGGGACATTTTATCCGAACAATTCAAATTTATTAATTAAGAATGCAAATAGTCACGGCACAAGTAAATCCTCTAGCGTATCCCCGCAGCTCGTCAATAATTTACACGGATGTTATCTTGTCGATCGTCAAAGCTCGTCGGTAGGAACATCTGCATACCGTGCAATTAATAGTTCCGCCCGATTATGGTAAACTGCGGCCTATACGTGATTCGCGAACCGAATTAGTGGAACGTTACTGCTAACGATTACATTCCGCGCATCTTTATTGGAACGATAAGCGACGATATAGGAATATTATTATCGTAAATAATCGAAGCTGCTTTTCATATATTAGCATAATGAATAGCTGGAGAAATGAAATAATCGAGCGTGATAAAGATGAGAAAAATTTGAAATTGTCGAGTCTTTAGCTGTTTTACGATGTAAGAGAAATTCGAACAAATAGCAATCATTTTTTCTAGACGAACTTCTTCGATATACTCTATGCATATAAATTAGAGAGAATGTTATAAATTGAACGGTGTTAAATATTATAGGTAGATTGAAACTTAATTAAAAAGTTATAAGAAAAGTACGAAAAGAATGCTAATCGATTTGAGGCTGTAGTATTATACGAGAGAAGAATAAAATACCCCTCAAATTGTAACAGCTATTAAAACACGTGTAAGAAAGATGCTTTGCTTATGGTAATGTGCCATGAAAAGGAAGTACATCAAGATTTCGTAGGTATATAATTAGTACTCGCGATGTAGTTATCGATGAATTTACTCACAAGGTAAGTTACCCAGATGTTAAATTAGTTTTGAAGAAAAAAGACGGTGGAAGAAAATTGGTGTCAAAGTCCGTCATAAGCAGCTCTGAAAAATGAATATAAATAATTTTCGGTTTATTTCCAAGGTATTTTTGTGCATACGCAAATAAAACAGTTAAAACGGAAACATAAAACATGAATGTAGGATATAAGATCGATAATGGACGTTTAAAAATTTGTTAGATATCGTGGTGGGGACATTAGTGATTTGAACGAAAAGTTTAACACGGTATGGCTTAACATCCAACGAAATATTGATTTTACCATCTCACGGAAATTCTTCGTATAATTCTTAATATTATCAGTTGCTTGTTAGAACAGTTTTAATACACGAAACATTGAAAACACGTAATTCTTTTATTAATTTTATAAATTTATACTTCCTTACATTCTCACGTATTAATACTTTTGTCGATACTTCACGTTACTATTAGAAAAATATTTTTATTAATACTTGGATATTTTACATTTCCCGTTATTAATCTTCTATAATTCCTACGTCACTACGCTATCCAGAGAACCTAGATTCGACACAGAGAATAGCAGAAAATGGCTTTTTCAAAAGTTACACGATTCCACAAAGTTACGCTATTAAAGGAAACAGGATGAAATCGTGAGTAAAACTACGATCCCTTCAAAGTCGGGCAAAGGTAAAAGGCGCACGTTTGAACGCCGTTCAGCAAAGATTTCCCTCCGATACTACCACTTTACCTTGACACGTGCTTTGCATTCGTCGTCTCCGTGTCTACGATCGATGAACCTCCGATTCGAGACGTACGAAAGCGTCGACGAAAACTAGATTCGCCGCGGAACGTGACGTGTCCCGGCCATGATTTTTCCCTCGCTTGAAATTTCACTGAAATTTCGCCACGTAACCTAATAATCGAACTTCGCTTCATCGGGACTGCGAAAGCGAGTTCGCGACGAAAACGTGAAACGACGACGTTTAAACGTCAAACAGGGATCGAACTCGGCTCCCCGTCTTTGCAATCGAATTATTATTACGGAGTTACCCTTGTCTGCAGGGGTAAAAATAATAAGAGAGAAAGGGCGAGAAAGTTCGAAAGGGTCTTACGCCTTGAAATTCGTGTTTCATTTGATTGATTTGGAAGTTTAGTTCCATGGAAGCGCGAAGAATAGGGCGAGAGAAAATGATATGATTGGATCGATCTGTTGGATTTGCAATTTAGAAAAATTCGATCTAAATAATTTGACGCTTTGCAGAAAGCATTTGGAAACGAAACTAATTATATCACTCATTCGCATATCGAACTTTCCTTATAAACGTGTATGTTTAACTTACTATCTTGCAGGAAAACGTCAAACGACCTCAACAATTCCACAATTTGCCCGAATCCAATATCCCCAGTTATTAGACGAAATGTATAGTATCGATATAAGGTATTTCGTCCTTTCTTTCTCGCATATCTTTTTTACATCAAAACGATCCTTAAAACCACATAAACTTGAATAAACCAAACTCAGGATATTCTCATCCTATCAAAAAAAAAAAGAAAAAAAACAAAACCTGGTACTCTGATAAACGTTGCAACACCGACAATACCATCGAACAGCTACATTGCTACTGGACCAAAATTCGAAGAGGCAAGACGCAAGTTAGAGATACTCAACGATATACAATCAGCTCTGACTAACAGAACACAATGTGAAAAAATTCCGAACTTCCTAGAAGAAATAGAAATAGAACTTGCTAGCCAACAAATAGCTAAATAATTACTTAGTAAATAAGAGCACTAACTAAGACAGCTGTACCAAGCTAAGCATGCGAATATTATTTAACATTTATATATATATAGAATACACGTAATCACTAATACCTTAGCAGCTAATGTAGCGATAAGCGACAAATATAACAGAATTCAAATAACATATTCACGTATAGAACTAAACGTAAATGACTGGATTACACGTTAGGCTTCCCCTAGAACCATGCATCCACTTCATCGTCTTCCAATGAAACCAAACAGCCTGAAACCTTCCACAATTACACAAACCCCGGAGATTAAATTCCAAGCTGTCCTTCGCCATCTCCGCAAACATCTCCTTCAATCAACGCAACTGTGAGAGCCAAATACATTCAGACAATAGACCCTTGTCTTATGCCTAACAAAATAATCTGCAAGACATACACAAGCCACCGAAACGAATCGAAACAGGTCACACAAAGAGACGAAAAAGGGGCAGCTAACGATCGAAGGAACGCTCCGTCAGCCCCTCGTTGTCCAGGGACTTAAGCTCCATCGATTTCGCATGGGGGTTGGTTGGCTCGCGATATTAACCCCATGGCATGAAATACGCGTGGCTTTTTCAACGGGATTTTACACAGAAAGGAGAAAGTATGGCCAAGAATAAAAGGGAAGCCATGGGCGACGAGATTGAAGGCGAGGAAAGATGAATAGGCGGCCGGAGTGGCGTATTCGTGTTATGAAACGGGAAATCGCGGCGAAAAGGGACGAGCAACGCACGTCGAAATCATGGTATCACGAGATTTCACCGGAAAATTAGGGGACAGAGTGCGACGTGGCTTCCACGATCCTCGTTCGACATGTTGGCTTGTCGGGCCAAGTGTGATTTTTTGGATAGTTTGGTTGAATTTTAATCGGAGAAGATCGACCACTCTGCTTTTTCACGATAATGTAACAGACCTGGTTATTATGTAAATGTTTGATTATTTGGAAAATTCGCGGACCACGAAGGTGATTCGATCTATTTTCTGCGATCGAAATTTGATGTATTTTTTGGAAATTGCAATTTTTCCATCTCGGCTATAACTCGGCCATTTCTTCAATGCGAATATTAATAAATTGATTACAAAGTACGTTTCCAATAATTCTTTGGAGACTGCTTCATACGTAGTTTCATAAAAATCAATGATTTATATTTGAAATCTGTGCGTTGATATTAACGTGACTTCTTCGGTGTTTCATCTTGGAAATGGATTTATCGAACCCAATACGTTATGTCTCTCCCCTTCTTCTTTATCTTAGAGTACACATTTTTATCAAAATCCTTATAGCGTCTCGGATGAACATCTTTTATAATATCCTCTATATTTGATACCCTTTTATCGACACGAACGACTTGTATCGATTCAATTTAGTTAAAATCGTACACGTTCGTTGTTATTTCTTTTGTTCATCTAACTTCATGTAAGTTCTTACGTTAACTGATTAATCAATTTCTCAATTTTTGTTGATAGAAGAATTTACATAAAGTTAGATGAACAAAAGAAATAACAAGGAATGTACAATTTTTAATTCAATTTTAAAATCCAAATTTCTTCTTCAAATACAAATCCTAATTCATTTAATCCATACTTCTGTAGACGATTCTCATATCGACATTCACATTCTAAATGCCTGTCTATACCACGGAAACTCCGCGATAGATGTATAACAGATGCCGTGACATGGATGGGGAAGTAGTTGCTCGAACGAGGAACAAGAGACGTTGCTGGGGAACACACGAGCTTTGTCTAATTCCTACGAATCCCTTTGTAATCTATGAATTCTGCTGTACGTTTACAACACGCGCGACACGAGCATGTAAAACATTGATTTAGACGAGCTTTGCGTCAGCAACAAGCACTCGTAGCTCCGCTAAATTGTGAAAATAATAGGGAAAAATTTTCAAAAAGATAGACGGAATTAAGATAATACAAGATTTTACTCGTCCGAAAATCACGAACGATGCACACGTTTGAAAGATCTAAGAATCTATTTACTCTTTTACTCGTATTAAAATTACTTTTTAAGATTTAAGAAGAAAGATACGAATAAAAATGATTCCAAGGCTACGCTACGGATAATTTCCAATGATTATGCTATCATATTCATATTTAATCAGCGTAACAAAACAACGATGAATTGAAAACGAACGATTCAGAAAATTACCTCCTTCTCGTCGAGATTTCTTACGTGTTTCCATATCATTTACATATCTATATTCAATTGTTAGAAATCTGTACTTGTACTTATTTACTCATATATGTCCACAATCGTACATTTATACGAACACAAGTATTTGTCGATCAGAAAAGGATTAATAAAATTGACACGACGAAATCAGGGCAAGTTATATATGTGATAATTTAATATCTGCAAAGAGACTTGCAGTCGAACGTCATATTGATCGGTCCGATGTTCGAATTTTAGCCAACTGACCGAGAACTGATTTCCAAGATCGGCATAGTTCCCGTGGCCTGCAAAATCCGGAATCGTGTCCGACGCGTCCGGGTCAGAATCAACAGTTTGCTCTATCGATTTGTCGCCAGTTGCCGCGGCTTACGAAAAAGAGCGGAAGCGTAACCTTACTGACAACACCAGGGAATCTTGGTGGAATCTAGGTTTCCACGTGTCGAGGGGGGGCTCGTTCTCGTTTCCAAGACAAACAGTGCTCGAAGACGCTCGATAAACGAAACGAAGAATAAATAGAAGTATTATATAAGAGAGCGATACTTGATCGTACGTAAAATGCTGCATTTCTGCTAAATTTAATACACTCTTTATATAAATCGTGGTACGATTAAGAGTACAAACGTATAACGCGTGATTTTACATGAAAAAAATAAGTCGAACATACGATAGAAAATTTTATTATCGGAGGCATCGTTTTCAAGAATTTATGAGTTATTTTTCGTTTTATGAACGTCAAAGAGAAAGAAATTCGGTCGATTTTATTAATTATTTTCGATTTGGAGTCTCAAATAGAAGCAAATGTACTTGGTTTCGTTGATTCTTCTTGACTTCGCAGTTCTGAACAAAAATACAGTTCGTTGGTATCGTTCGTTTCTTATTCGAGAATCTCGGAGAAAAGAAAAATTAATTTTATGAACGATATTTTATTTTAAAACCACAAAGAATACAAATTTGATTAGATTTACGAATCAATGATTTTACGAATCTCAATCTCTCTTCGAATCTCAAAGAAGAATAAAGTTAGTTACTTATCCACGACATAACGTAACGACATTTAATCGTAGCCGAGATCTCCTTAACCAACGACGTTACTTTTATGTCTGTCGACATTTTATTTTTATTTCTCTCGATATCGCGTCGATATTAAATTCATCTTCAACTAGCCTCGTTCTAATTTCGTTAATCCGATATTTACTTCTTTTTTTTTTTTACTTTTATTTACATTAATACTTTTACGTCGTCCTCCGCAATATCGATCTCTCGATATTTTCTTGTCATCGATCGTAGTTCGCCAACGTATTTATTGTAAAAAGATTTCACCGTATCTTTCACTCGGTTCGTCTTTTCAACGTGATACGAAACATCGATCGTGCTGCATTTAGAAAAAAGAAAACAACTTTCATATTCGTATCGAATTTTTTAAATTCGAGAAACGTTTAAACGAAAGTTTTGTTTAGTTCGGAAAGCTAACATGAACCGATGTACGCAATTCTAGTTTTGTGACTTACTTCTCTATCGGTTATTTGTCAAAATTTGTTCAACCATGTGCGTTGTATATTTACCACGTTCTAATAAATCTCGGTAGAAACAAATATTACGTGCTAACACAAACATTGTTCGCAGAGTTTCAAAGAGCGACTAGCGATCGTATGAATTATTACGTCATGGAGTCGGCTATTCGACGCGTTCCATATTCGATGATTTTATCTTTCGAATACTTACATGTACAAATGCACTTTTTTTTTTTAGAAAAAACTTCATTCATTCTACAACAAATTTCATATTGATAGGTATTCGCAAACAATGTATTTTACGTAACATTATACATATCAATAAAGAAGAGAAAACAAAGTCAAAGTCTACTTCTGGAAAATATTTCTGTTATTCTAGAATAATCGAGAAAGAAAAATTATACACGACACAATTCTATTTTAAGCAAACGTGAAGTATCCTATTAATTACTAGATACGGTGTTTACGTTACGTTTCATACTTTTGCTATCAAAATCTTCAGAAATCATTTGCAGACTTTTTGCAACGGAATCTTTCAATCTTATCTTTATCTATAAAGCTCGCTAGAGTGAAATTTGCACAGAAAACCCCGAAATACTTTGTGCACACAAGGAACGAGGACTTTATTAATTTCATAGCGCAATATCTCTCGATTTTATTGGTTGGAAAAAGAGGCTTTTCATCGATAGGAGAAAGGGGATCACGGTTGCTGGTTTCCAGTTTAATTTGAAAATCGGAGATAGTGGTAGGGAAAACAGCAATTTCCGTGGCTGTATTCCCAGCCAAAAAGGAGGGTGCAAATCGGCAAGCCGTGACTGAATCAATTATCCGTCTCTGATCTTCCAATCCCTCCTGTTCCCATTTTTACACGCAGTTGAATTTAACGAATCGGTTACATTTTCACCTTTCTTTCGTCCTACGCTTATACTTCGTTTCGTTTCCCAGTTTGCTGTTTACGAAAATTCGGATAAATGAATATCTCGAATTGGGTCATAAAGTGGGTGAATTCCAAATCACCTGATACGAGAGGATTTATTTCAACGAGCTACGAGAAGACTGAAATGGTCTTTCGGATAATTATGGCAGAACGTAGTGGATTTTGGTGATTTATTTTAATTGCCGTAACGACAAGTGGAGAGGGAATTTTATTCGTTGGGAAATATTTCGACCAAGTTAAGGATACTCGATGAAGATTCTGGCGAAGTAACAAACTGTGGAAATAATAGTTTTTGCGCTGCGAATTAATTGTTTTACTATTCTAATTGCTTTCTTAGTTACCTCGTTTGCTCTTTAATTCATTGGTGATCTTTAAACTGGTTGTTTAAAAAAAAAAAATATAGTTGATACAATTAACTACAATTATAGAATAACTAAGCGTAAAAATTAACACAATAATATATAATTAACTTGCGAGTCAGTTTTCCCTTAAAATTTTATTCGTAATTTCTCTTTCCAGTTTTACGTTAAAGTTTTTCTGAGAACGTCAAAATCTTCGCTTCTTTAAAGCACAAATGCGATCGGGACATGAAAGTTCGAGGATCATAACAGAAGTTAATGAAATATCGTTCGATCGGCGTTCCGAATTTATGAAAACCATCAGTTTTACCACGTTTCGCAGTTCGTTACCGAGAAGCTCGTCTAAATAGGGTACATCGGAGCAACCAATGCGATGGGTAAATTCACTGGAAACTTCAGAAGTTACGAGGTAGGGAAAGGAGGACAGCCAGTGGCTTTACGAGAGCACCGCAACCGCTGTGACGCTGCTATCCGCAACAGAGAGAGCAGACGCGGACGGTTCGAAAATTTGAGAAGCCCCAACAGGACTCTGTTGAGTACGAAGAAATTGAAACTTCCTCGAGAGAGTTCGACATTGCACGTCCGTCTATCTCGTCCTCCTCTCTTTCTCTCTTTGCATCTGCTCAAGGATCCTTCTGAAGAAACTTCATTTTGTACAAACTTTCCTTACGATAAGGTCACATTTGATAAACGAAAAAGTAGAAGGATTATACGGTAAAAACGCAAGAATTTAACATATTTGGCACAGTTCGATCGTTCGATTCTAGGAATATATTTTTGTTCACAAGTATCACGATATATACCGGTTTCGCACAAGAATAATGGTCGACCCAAATTTTCAAGGAAACAATTGATCGATCAAAATTTTGAGAAGTTCGACTTAAGATAATTATTTGAGAATTTACAAAAATTAGTTGTAAAAGTTACAAGAGGGACGTGATAAATTAGGAAATATTCTATAAGTATTAATATCGCTAAGAAAATGTGATTGCTTGGTAGACATTAATTTTGCAAACCTCAGAGATATTTTTAGAATACAGAGTTGTAAATATATTCAGAGATCCGACGTAATTCAATTACAATTTTTAATATTTCTACTGCACGACTGCAATTTCGTTCTTCCTCCATTACCGACGACGTCGAATCAAAGTATCACTTTCAATTAAAAACCAACATCCCCTACGAATATTTCTTTTTACTTTCACATAACAACTAACCAACATTCAAACCAAGCATCGGCCACGTTATTCTTCTCCCTTTCGAAAACATTCCAACGTACGAGTGTCAATCTCTACGTAAATAGAAAAAAGGATCTGCTTTTTGTAGGTTAGATCCTTTGTTTCGTTTTCTCTTTTCTCAACAAACCTTTCCTTTTCTTTTTTTCTCTTTTTTTTTTTTTTTGTTGTATCTGTAACAGCATCGAACTTAGCAAATTGCTTGAAATAAACAAAATAATTGGAACAATTGAATTGGAACGGCAAACGATAGATATAAGTGCTAAAAAAAAAATAAAGGACGATTTTTTGTTAATTAGTTAGGTATATATCAGTATACGTCAACTTTATAAACCTAGAAATCGAATCGAATTGCACCTCATCATCATGAAACGAAAAAGTTTCGAATAAATCCTGCAGACAAAGGATTTCCATGGAAACCGTATGATAATTAACGAACATGCTTCTCATTAGTACGCAGGCACCTGATATCGTTAACCGGATACGAATCCAGTGCGATGCTGATTCATTTATTAGATTTCTACTAAATATTCGTTATTGAAGCACGAGGAAATTTTATCTGGAATTCCGGTTCATGTAATACGATAAAAAAGCGCAATTGTTTTCGAAGGATTTGAATTTAAAGAAACGAACACTATTGAATGCTGTGCGAAAGATAAACGATACAAAATTTAACGCATTTTTTTAATAATTTTGTGCGTAGGTGAATAGCTATTAACGATAATAATATGTAATTAATATATTAATATATATCAGTAGTAATAATACATAAAAGTTATTAATTCAGCGAGTGTTTAATCAAATTACAGTTGATGCAAAATTCCAAAAAAATAGACGTTCTGATTATTTTTCGAAGCACGTCAAGAAATTATGTAGCACTCTCTTCGTTTTCCAACTGTTATTATCGAATAATTCTCCGAATGTATATTTTACCTGTAATTTATTCAGAATGCTGCGAGTCTTGGCCGAGCGCAATGAAGAATCTGTTTTCGAAACAATAACGATGCCGAAGTAATATATTTTAAGTGACAATAGCATTTCCAGGCGCTTTAATTTGTTTTAAATAAGATCACAGTCATTTCGCTATTTGATCAATGTTCAAGTTTTGTCTTAAATCTATTCATTGAAAAGAAGCAGTCTCGATTTTGTTAAGTTTATAATTAAATTCATAAAATATCGTATTTTTATGCGTCTGATTTTCATTACTTCAATTTTTATTTTCTAAAGGATTCGGTCGCAGCTATCTTTGTTATTGGTTAGACACTGGAGAGAAAATTACATTTTTCCTTCCACAGTTCTTTTTATTAAAACTCAATTTAAATCTCGATTAGATTTCCAAGGTTTCTGATTAAACATCCCTCGAGCCTAGATATCTAGTACGCCAGTCGTTCCCGACTCAACCTGAGAATCAACCAAACGATGGAAATACGGTATTACACAGTCACTCATAATTATTTGAGTTTGCGATATCTGCTGAATATGATCAACTAAGAAAAGGCAAGTTCTTCAGAATGTCAAAAGTAGCGATCTATATCAATTTATATCTTTATACGTATTTCCAAATTCTAAAAACTGAATATAAACTTTTAATCCTGTCAGTGTTGAGATCAAAAGGAGAGAAGTCGATTAAAATCTCAAAGGATAGCGATAAATATAAGTAGAGTTTCACTTATTCGCTAAAAGTACAACGCAGTTCCATTTATCGACAAGCAAACCAATTTTCACAGTACTAACAAACGAAATCTAACGATATCTACATCTTTTATGTATAACATAATACGTCAAACTTAAAATCCACGTTATACAAAAGACTAGAACTAAATAAACTAAAAGCTACAATAAACAAAACTAAGCTAAATAACCGATTAAAAGAACTTGGAATACGATATTAAAGTACCTGTGCAATATTATTTTATCCCGCCGATAATTATCGTTACCTCTGTTTCATTCAACGATAATCATCATGCTTTTCTCGAAGATTTTAGTCGATAGCCCTATAATTCGCGGCGTTATCGACGTCCTGTCACGAACAGATATCGAACGACCGATATCTCGTTGGAAACAGGCTTTTGCACAAATAAAAGGTGTACCAAATACACGATGGTAAGTGAAAACGGCGTGGTATTCTTCCAACTTGTTGCTCGTTTCTTTCTCTCGTTGATTTAAGCGGTTACTCGAGGACGCAGCCACCGACAAATAGAACGCTTCTCTCTAATAAAATGTCTTTCACAACGCGTTTGAAGGATAAAAGAAAAAGTACGATCAGTTACATTAGTTCGTACGAAGCTTTAAAATTCAGAATCTTTAACTGCGTCAATTAATCCTACACTGGGTCACAGAAATATTCGTACACTTTCAGTTGTCATCTTCCAACGATTGATATTTTGTCAGGATACTACCTTCAGAATTCTTCCCAACGACGAAGCTCTTTTCCTGTGATTTTCGTTTAAAACAAAAATAGTCGAAAAAGGTTGAAACATATCGAACAGATGAAAAGACATTTGAAGATGCCAGAGCACATTTCTGTTCTCGTGGAGAAAACAAAACACGGATTTCTCGTCGAATTCGAAACAGGGATTTTCGTGTCTTTAATTAACCTTCGCCATGTACAAGGGAAGAAATTCTATTTTCGAAAATTAAATCCCACGTTACGGTAAAAATGATTTTTCGAATGTTGCAGTCGAAGGTGTATACTAACACAAGAACTATAAGATATGCTTCATAAATGACACTATAGAAATGACTTTGAAAATAAACAACATATGGTCGGTGCATTTTCTTAATTGAACGTTGCTTTGCGCGTTGCGTTTGACTTCAAATTACTTCAGCTTTCGTGTAACATTTTCTCAATTAATTTGTCTTTGCATCGTGGCGAACGTTTTATTATTATTTTGGAAGTTGATTAATTTGCGAGAACGTTTCATAGCAACATGGAGTTTCCAATTCCATTAAAAAACGTTTCTCTGCCGAAGGTTATACAGCTTCAAAATATCTCTTGCTGTGCTTTATAAAATTTTCAAAAACTCCCACGATCGCAACATACGAAAATAAAAAGAATAAATCTTTAAACCTGCCACGTATCAAACTTGTATAACGTAAAAAATGAACAAATATAATATACTCTGTAATCTTTTTCGTGCTGTTAAAATATATAGAACGTAGCGTAATCTCTACATAGAGATATAAAATGCATCGGTAAAAAAGAAACAGAAGGAAAAAACAACGAAACCATCGAAAATTTTAACGAACAGTGTTTTCATCTCATATTTATTCTTCATAATTATAATCCAACAAAATCCACACGAAGCGCCGTGTATCGTGAAAATTATTCTGAAACACAGAACGAAACAGAATTTCGAATTCAGTCGAGTAAACGCGATATTTTCAACCGAGTCAACGATTCTCAAAAACGACGATTCATATCGATTACAGGGACTGCACGTCAAATATTTAATTGCTGTAACGAAAGTTCGTTCGCGTAGAAATTTTTTCCCCGAAACTCGCCGAATCGACGCTCGAATTTGCTTCTAAAACTGAAAACAAACAATGCGACGCGTTGCAATTTAAAACGATGGAAAAAGCGAAAATAAGCAGCAACTGAACGATATTTTCCAACGATATTTTCACTCGCTTTTTTCTACTATATTCTCTTCTGATGTTTGAAAGTTAAATTAGGAATTTTCGATCTTTTTTTTAATTTCCTTGGTATAAATTAAAAAAGACTGCAGGAAGAAGATATAATAAGGCCATTTTTGTTGATTTTCTAGTTTCAATCCTATTCAAAGGGTAGAAGAGAACTTTCTACATTCCTAATATTTATAGTTGGGAAGAAGAATTGTTCGACTTTTATGGGCGACCCTTGTACACACAACGAAATTTCGCTCATAAATTTCACTGAAACGAATTTTTCTCCCAAAAACTTCCTTTAAACTTCTATATAGAAATTTATGATGTCTATTACATATTAATGTATATCGTAAAAGTTTCAATAAGTATCCTAGAAATTTTTCCGATCTCGTTGCGAATAACAAAAACTGAACATCGATATAAACGACCTAGTTTATCCATGGAACGAATCAGAATATCTTTATCCACGGAGAGTCTCTTTAAAGTATTTTAAATCTAAAAATCTACAAACCTTTCAGACACAGCTCATAAATCTATAAAATATCACAGTGCTTTTTGAATGTATTTTAAAATGTTCAAGAAAGTGGCGAAAATGAATATGTCAGAAAATATCAAAGCCAAACAGAAGGCCAAAAACTAGCAATATAAAATTCCTTGGCGATATATTGAATGTTGGAATTGTTCCTGTGTAAAACATACAAAATGTAAAAAATGATCCTCCGTGATCTTCGATTGAAAGCAAAAGATTTCACAGTCATACACGGCTTGCTTTTAAACGTTGTCAAAAATTAACGAATTCCTCTCGAAATCGTTATTCACAAATTCTTTGAAAAAATTCCGCTTTGCATGACTCGCGATACTCCAAGAGAATTTGCTCTTGAAAAGGGAATGGAGAAACCTCGCAACCTTCCAATGGGACACAAAAAGTTCGCTCATCCCTGAAAGGATTTGCCCTAGAGAAAGAAACAACAGCTTCCGATATGTTAAAAGGAACCAGTTTCTATTTTTCTTTCTTGCTTTTGCTTCTTTTCCCCTTTTTTTAATAAAAAGGGAAATGTAGGATACGCCTAAGGGACACGACAACCTTCGAGTGGTCATCAGGGAATTTTTTAAAAACTGGAGAAGAGTAGTTACGGCATTTGCAAGGGCAATTCCTTGTAACGAAAAGGGGAAGCACCGAAAACCTTAAGGGAATTTCCCTGCAGGGAGGGGAAACCTAAAATTTTTCAAGGAAAGCCATTTTTGTCTCCGTGGAATTATGTAAATTACGAAGTCTTAAGTTAAGAAGGACACGTGTACCGCAATCGTTAATCTGAAATTTCTTGCTTGAAATTTTTGTACTTTCGCGTATATTAAACATACTTTTTGATACGCGTTGCAAGATGCGGTAGAAAAATATATTATTGCGAGCATTCGAATACCTTTGTCTGTCACCAGAGATATATAGGTATTATAAATATCGGATTTATGTATCGTATTACAAAAGAAATATCAGCGCGAAGCTTTTATATTTAGAATGCGTTATTGAAAGGTAGCAAAGAAAAGAAACACGACGATTATGCAAACAAACCGGGTCAAAATTTAAAAGTAAAATATCTGCCAACTCGAATGTATAATAATGAAATATTAAACATTTTCCTGCTGAAATCTACAATTTAAATTATCTTAAAGCCCAGTCAATTTTCTGATGAGCTTGTCGCCTCGATAATGTTTATCCATTACTCGTTCCACGTGCAGTATACGATATTCTGTTACAAAAATATCATGCATTACCCGAAGAATCTCTTTTCTAATCAAAGAATACTCGATATCTAATGACAATAATATTCATTAATGGTATTAATGATAATTAGACCGCGTGATCGAAGTGAGGTATTTGTTACGATATTCGATGGGTAAGATAAGTCCTTGTGTAGGTTACATTTCCTTAGTTACGTTAATAAGAATATGAAATTCCATAAAAATCCGTAGTCTCATTAAGTTTCTATCAATTATCTAGTGTTATAAATCGTAAATCATCCTTCAACTTTCCCCGAGCTTTAAACAAACCTTTCAAACGATCCAATAATATTTAATACTCCTTCAATCCTCAAATAAACAATACCATACACAATGCTTTTCAACAAATTTATCAGCCACAAGTTCCATAATATTCCTGGAAATAAATTCACGCTCACACAATCATTCGCTTGTGTATCTTGCCTCGAGCGTGGCAGAGATATAAAAAACTATGCAAACTAATGTCAGTATTTCCCTGGTGAGACTCGGTGACCCTCGTTTCTCATCTTATCGTCTCCAGAGTGGAAAAAAGAACTATACGTGCGTGAACATCAACACTCGTAATAATATAATCTTTGATGTGATAATCTGCCGAGCAGATTTCCATGTTATATGTTCGTTCTCTTTCGATTAAATTCCCCTCGAACCATTCGAACGTCCTCTAAGGATCTATCCGCGTGGATGAATCGTCCTGTTTTTTATGTAGATTAAATGTTGAAATTCCTGCAAGCGCGTACACGCTGCAGTATCACAATGGAATAATGGAATTTTTTGTAAGCGAGTATAAAGGATTAAGTATTGGAAAAGTGAGATTAATTTGAAAAATAGATGTAAAAGATAATTATTCTAAAGAATAAAAGAATAAAAGAATAAAATGTATATTTTGGTTAAGGGATGAAACAGAAAGAGGGAGAGAATCTACGATCCAAGGTTATTAGCGAACTTGTCAGTAACATTACCTGCTAGATGCATATTTTATACGCCGGCATAGTAACGTTGGAAGAATACTTTTTCTATGCAAAATGTAAAATGGAGATACAAAGTGTCACGAAATAAAGTAAGAAAAATAATAACGAAATAAAGGAGTCTGAATTACGCAGTCCTCAAACGAAACTTCAACTGACTGATTGCAACGCTAACAACTAGAACGCGAATTTTTATGCAAATTCGTACTTTTATATATTTTTATAAATATAATGTAAGAGCTTCGTTTTACCTATCAAATATTATAACAATTTCTTAATATTCGAAGCATTTTTAATCGATTTAAACCTCCAAGCTTCCCATAAATCTATCGAAAACCGCAATCTACTAATAGCTATATCTCTAAAAGTAATTAAGATATCAACAGCCAAGTAATTATTACAAAATACAAATACCATATTCCTCTATCGATCGATTCTTCTGCAACAAACAATTTACTAGGGTACAAACAGGACAATTAGAAATATCCTGGTAAGCTGCCAAAGGAATTCGAGATTCGACGTTGATCGACGTAGGAGAGGAAACTCTTTCAAGAGGTGGTTTTCCTTTGAACACGAAGAAACCACCACGATCTTTCTCTCGTCTTTTATCCTTCTCTCGTCAAACGTTCGTTTTTCTCCTTTCGACAGACCTCATTACGCAGGGGTTGAAACGTTCCGGTTTTTAAAAAAGAGATTAAAAAGCTGAATCTGAAAGAAAGGAAACGCGTAGCCGCTGGTCTGCCAGTTGGAAAACAGTTTCTGAATATGCCACTAAAACTAAGTGTTTCCTCTGCAGACGAATCGTTGAATAATTAACCGAAGAACGCTTTGTTGTGGATCGCTAGGATCAACCTTGGAAAGCACTTTCAGCGACCGTGTTTCCGTCTCGCACTGAATAACAACCATGAGTAGATTGCGTATATTTATGCAAATTCATATTTCTATGAATATAATTCATTTAAAAAGATGAAAGTAGATTGACAACTGTTTTATTTATTAACCATTATAACGAGTATTATATTTTCCATATATTTGTATATTTCTTCTTATTACGAGCATTCTGTGTATTTTTCTGCTTTTCCCCGTAAATACGTAAAGATTCGCAGTCCAGTGGTGAATAAATTAGTATTTCTGCCGATCCGTAAATTATATTACAAAGTAGCCGAATAAAAACGAAAACAGGCAACGGTAGAATGAAAAAGTGAGAAAAACCTTTGAAAAAATTGTCGATAACGCTGGAGAGAAACGAAAACACTTGGCAATGGAAGGTGAAAATAATTGGCTGGCGATGCAATAACGCGATGAAAATCGAAAAAAAAGGAAGCTGGCTAAACGAGCGGAATGGAAGTGCTGTGAACGCTTGCTCCTTCCGGAGAAATAGTTCTGCGGTTAACTGAAATTATTGAACACACGTCTGCTCGTTTCGTGGCGTAAATAAATAGGAGAAGTTCGAAGAAGGAATATTCCTTTCTAAACCGATACAACCTGTTTCTCAAACGTCCTACGTGCAAACAGACCTGATAGTAAGCCAGATTAACGTATTGCGCAAAGGAAAATAAATGTTTCCCATCTCTTTTCGTTCTATTCTTGATTTCTCATTTTCCTTTCTCTTTGCCTTGTTTGAGAAGATAAATATCAAGATGAGTAATACCAGAGAGAACTTAATAGACCATTTCATGCAAGTTTTGACGAAACCGAGCAAAAAAGATGCTTGGGAGCTCGTTAGAATATTGTACGTCGTCGTGCGTAAAAAGTCTCTTAAATTTCCGCCATCTTCCACGTGTCTCGTATGCTAATCCTTTTTCCAGCGAGAGATGAAAGTAGAGGTATAGGTTGAAATAAAAGAATCGCAATAAGAGGCAAAGGATATTCTCTTTATTCATGGCAGTGCTTTTTTTCACAGACCTTATGTATTCCACTCTTTCTAGATAAGAGTATTTAAACCCGTTTATGTAAAGCAACATTAAATAATGTCTTTCAATAGAATCGAGTATCGTCAGCAGTTAAAGAGGATACTACATCAAACTGTTCTAAAAAAAAAGAAAGTCTAACGTAGCAGGATAATTTAAATTTTATTCAAAAAAGGAAAAAGATTGTAGTCGACGGTATAATCCAAACGCGTGGGAAAATAACTTAAACCTTATTGAAGGAAGATTGCTATAGAGTGCTATAGAGAAAAATTAAATATTTTTGTGTTATTTCTAATGTAATAGAATTTACTACTTTCATTAAAATTAGAATTATTAAATTATATCGTGTAAAAATGACCGATCACCAAATACGTCTAACATACTTTTAATAAAACGAACGTTAATTTTTACTCGAATTATATTTTTCATTTTAGTGATAAGAAAATCTACATCTTCATTTTGCGCCTAAGCAATCTCGATTTAGAAAGCTAAATCAGAAACGTCGGAACTCTTTAACTACGAATCCTTAATCGTTATAAATTTGCAAACTCCTATTGCCAGTAACCCAAGAAACTCGAATCAAACGCGATTGGTCAGCATAAAAGAGAAATCACCAAACCAAGGGGAAACCGTGTCACCAAGTTCACCCACGTGCTATTACAAACGCAGCTGAAAGCTCTTATTGCGCTATCACAAAGAAAAAGCAAGCTGGATAATCATCAAAGTGGCTAGTCGGCAAAAAAGACTCGTTCGTCACAAAGGGATTGTTTTTTCCATGCAATTCGATGATTGCATTGTTTCAAAGGTTTCGACACTGACCAATAAAATTCTTGGCCAGTCGCCGAACGAAGCAAAGCCACCGATGAATGAAACAACTTTCGCCGCGTCTATAGAGACGCGAAATGAACAAACATTTCGGTCCTCGACGACAAAATGTGAAAAGCCAGTGCCAGGGAAACAAAGTTCAATAAAGGGTACAAAATGAGAGCGGCTGGAGGAACGAGAGGGGCTGAAAAAGTACGGTGCAGAGGAACAATGGCATTGAGGAACAATTCATCCGTCAAATGAAACGGCGAGGGTGTCAAGGAAAATTTAATCAAGGAAATTTTGTTTAAGATTCCTCGAAACGTGACGTTTGTGCTTGTAACACCTAAGGGGAGACGTTAATAGAAATTCATCATGATGGAGTTTATTAATATTTTGCATCTCTTATTTTCTCTTTTTCTTCTTTTATTAAAGGAACGCTTACCTAAAACACACGTATATTACGCTTGATATGGGCGCGTTACCGAAGAAAATCGACGTAGAATTAACACATCTTAATTAGAATTAACAGAGTTCAAAGGTTTAAGTGTCAATAGGGTGTCATACAACACGATTACATTAAACTAATTGTTACATGATTAATCAATGATCGATATTATTTGTTTCTGACATTAATCCGTAACTCAGTGGCTGTAATTAATCTTCGTTAAAGGGCAGTACGTTTTTATCAAACGAGTGTCACGCCTGACTACATACGTTCTCGTACCACTTACAAATACACGTTCGATCTTTCTTCGTCAGATCACCAATGGTTTCTAATGGCTTTTTCCCATCCGTCGAACGTCAAGTGGACGAAGACTAAAGACTATAGTGCCTCTTATTGCACTTTTCAAAAATATTTTTCCCGGAAAAAAAATTAAAAGTTAAAATACGCGAGACCCGTTCATACGTGTTTGGTGTAGTTCGGTATATTACTTTCTCGTATAATACAAATTAAAATAACGAAGAGATCAAGTGAAATATAAATATTCTGAAGTTTATAAAATGAAATCCAAGTAGCGAAACTTTTTGAAAAGATTGAAATGTTTATGGTACTGTGACGAACTTTTCTTCTTAAATCATGGAATTTTCTTTATGTCTCCGATTTTCCTTTATCGAGTTTTCGTAAAAGCTCTTTTATATACTCTATCGCATTATCTGTACATTGATAGAACAATATCTAAAACATTTTATCTACATTTTTCGATAATACTCCGTATTCTATATTCTGTGTATTTTATACAATTTGTATGTACGTTCAGTTTTTAACGAGCCAACAAAATGGATGAAAGTATGGCAAGAAAGAAAGAAAGTAAAATAAAGGTAAGGTAGCGGGTAAGGTAGGATATCGGGCGTTGATATTAATTAGTCTTACTAGTGAAAGTTCGAGGTTTTGAGTGTTTCTCTGCGGGGAGTTTCTCTGTTGAAGAAGCGATGTAAATTTCGCACGAAATTCATGGAAGTTTGGCACCGCAGACGGATTTTAATATTCATGAACACAGCGTATGCAAAAGTTTTAATTCGACAGTTAACTTCTCAGTAAATCCATCCTCGACTTTTTGAGAGACGTATTGTCTTTGCCGACCTATATTTAAGACGGTAGAAAAGTGCAGATTGTTCAAAAGTTTCGTTTCAATGTGTCATACGTTGATGTACTGCTTCAAGTTTTAATTCTTATCGAAGTAACTTCGAGTCGTGTACAGCTGTCTAATGTTAAATGGCAAGACGTTTACAGAAGCGAGACCACTTTTTCATATTTTCATACTCTATCCAGAAGTTACAAAATGTATACGATATAAAATTCATAGAGTATACACCAAGTTTCGTTACTCGCTATATACCTAGAAACTAGAACTACTAACGATATTGTAAAAGTTTCAGAAGCTTCGTATAATTCAGAATGTTCTACAAAATTTCATAACGCACGCGCAGTTCAAAATACGCGAGAAACGGCTCGATCTTTCGTTTATGTACTATTATCCGACAGCGAATTAGGTCCTGAGCTCTACAGATAATGCTTTGCCACGTTGTCGTGTCGTAAACAGCTTTAGAGAGAAGAGTTTGAGAAGGTCATTGGGCTAATCCTCAAGCACAGTACTAACCGCAAGAAAGAACTCAATCTGCACGAACAGTTCTCTGTTTCATTAAATGGCGTGTTCACGCGTTATTCGCATTGATCTAACACCGCAATTTCCCACGTTCTTTCATCAAACCGGGGAAACGATAGTAACCGTGACAAATTGGACGACATATCTCGACGTTCGTGTGATTCATTTCGAAGAACAAAAATGTTGAAGAAAACCAGAGATTTTAGCTATACCGAGCTTCGAGTATTTAGGTCGAGGTTATTTTATTTTTATTTAGCTATGCTTTGATTAATTTGCGTAACTTCAAATAAGTAAATAATTTTGTTCAAACCTTAATTTTGAATTTATATCGAAACAAATATCTTTTTATAGCTGGTAGAAACATTTTATTTACTCGATGCACGTGCTATTCTAAATAAGAAACAGTAAGCTGAATTGAAATTAACTTTTCTTTGTGGTAAATGGATTCGTGGAAAGAAATCGTCTGTTTCTTAAAAACTGAACATCAATTGCGTCATCTACGTGATGAAATTGAAAAATTTACGAACAGTGGAATCGATCGCTTTGGCTTCCAGGATACTCGTATAATACTCGCATGATGCTTAACCCTACTGTCTGGATATTAATGCAAGTCCCTATACGTGTAATTTAACAGAGATTCGTTTATCGCTCGAGATAAAACGTATCCATGATCGACAAACCATCGATACTCCAGAATATGACACGAAACATCGCGTCGACAGCCATAGCGGTGGCACGACAACGAGCCGGTTAAAGCCATTACTGGGTCGAGGTTCCGGAAGGAAAACACGCACCGGGTAAAAATAGAGCGAATGATGGATGGCGAGGGAAAGGCGGATGCAAAATGAAGGAAGGGATGAAAGAAGGAAACGGGAAGAAACTGGAGTCGATATTCGTTAGGGTGACCTGCAATGAAGCAGCAGCGCAAGAGTCGCTCGTTTTACTCGCGAAGGATGCATCGACCAGTCGAGGAACGATCGAAAGAAATCCATCGAAAGAGAAGTGGAAAAAACGAAGGTAATACGCGAGGTAGTTGCAACAATATGTAATAGAGAAAAAAAAGGGGAAATGATACTCGGAAAAAATCAGAAAGTGAAGAATTTTAACATTTATGAAAGGAAGTGGAATGGAGTGTCGAATTTAAAATATGAATTTAAATGTACATACTTATTGAAATATATGAATTAATGGCAAATTGATGATAACTAGCACGGAATATTGTATCAAGATTAAATTGATCTTTAGAAATCGATATGCATTAATAGATCTGTATGAAAGACAAGAAAAGAGATATAAAACAATAGATTTATAAGCTCTTTGTCTTTCGTGCATTAAATTTTGCAAAATTATGAGTCATACGTATATAATTTCATTTATGAAACTAAAAGAGGGCTTTAAATCCTTAAAACCTCTCCAGTGCAAACGTATGTATCACGTAACCATACAACTCCATCTCATTTTGTCTAATGAAATTTCTTCCTGGCTTTTATTCTTAGATTATGGTTTGGCCTAGTTGCCTCCGCGTATATAAATATAATTTTTCTTCTAAAACATGAAATGGCTGTTAGCAGTTTTCAGCTACAATTACAGCTACAGCTAGTTGCGGTTAATTTATCATATTTTCAAAATGAAAAGCTTTTGAGGACACAACGCGTATACACTTGTAAAATACAATATTATTAATCTTTTGCAAGAAGAATTTAATATAGTTTAATTTAGTGGTATATAACGGTAAATTTATGTTCAATGTGTAATTTAATATATAGTTAACGTTTAATTTAAAATAAAGTACAATCACGGATTGACCAGAGACATTGACAATCACTGTATAAATGAAATCCAAGCAAAACCATAATCTCTTGTTTCCAATGATCCAATTAAATCCATTAATCCATCGCCCGATAATTGTCGGAACAACATTTACTTAAATACCGTCCCATCGTCCCATAACGCTACAACCATTTTATCGATCACATAGAATTTCAATTCAGTCTGAAAGAATCGAAACTACCTCTATCTCGAACACTGCATCTCTCTACGATCGATAACCGATCTCGACTGGGCGAAAATAAAACGAAGAACAAGAGAACACCGACAAACTTCCAAGAAAAAAAAGTACCAAAAGAGAGATCTGCACTTTCAAATCTTCTACAAACGCGTAAAAGTTCGCCATCTATATTAAACAGATATCATAATATTCAATACGCCAAACAAATCCCTCTTTCGATCCCATTTTTCAGTTATATATGCATAAAAATATGAAACTGCATAAAAATCCGCGATTTATTTCTCTTTACGATTGTATCGGGTCTATCAGAAATATCCAACCGCCATTTCGCTACCTAGCCATCTTTTCAACAGGTACCGAAGGAAGATCGTTTGAACCAAGAGAAAAGACAAAGAAAGAAAGCACATACATCTGCCGCAGAGAGACACGAACGAGAAAACCACGGAGAAGAGTAGCATAGAGAGGGTGGAAAGTGGATGGGAGCCGCGTCTGTCCAGGGATGATCCCGGCTGTGTCTATTTATACGGGCCAGGGGACCAGCGCAGCTACCTGTTGGCTAGCTGTGCATAGTGGGTGAGCAAGGCGCGTTTCACTTCTCTGTATTGTACGATGCTATACAGTATAGTACGGACGATAGGCAGGCTAGCTGGGCGCAACAGGGAATGCCTGTATAGCTGCACGCGTATACAGTATACACACATACAGTATACACACATACAGTATACACATATACAGTATACACGCGTAGCAGGCGAAAGCGGATCGACGACGGGTAAAGCTAAAAGTGGGTCAGCAGCTGGAGGAAAGTAGGTCGACTCCGAACGCCATGGTGAAGCTTCGACGCCGATAGACGCGCGGTGCTCTCTTATGGGGGTGCGTCTCACTCACTGAAAATCCGTTGCACCTGCGCACACGTCGATCTCACTTGATCGACGGCTTAGTTTATGTTGAAGAGGGTATTATGAGAAGCTCCGGTGAAATGATGCAATGAGACTTTGAATAAATTATCGGTTATTATGTACTTCGAAACACATTTGAATGAAATTATTATGAAAATGAATTAGTAGCGTGTACTTAGAATTACTAGAGTGCTCGAAATGGCAAATTTGTAATTTTCTATAAAAAAAACTTTGTACTAGGTATGAATTGCTATTAATTTAGATACTTATACAATTCAGTCTGAATTGTTATTTATTTCAAAAGTTTATATAGTTTAGTCATTTAACATGTTACAGCTTCGCTTTTTTCTTTTTTTTTTTTTTTTTTTTTTTTTTTTTTTTTTTTTTTTTTTTTTTTTTTTTTTTTTGACAAGATAATTTTGACACGTTAAATCAAACACATACACCATTTTGCAGTTGGAATCTCTACACGCAGTTTTCTCGAAACTGCATTTTCATAAACGGCAGCAGTTGTTTAAAACTATAGTTACTAATTAATGAATAACGCGAAACGATCGAATGTAACCATTTACGTTTCCAGTTAATCAAAGTCAAAGTGAATTTAAGTTAATTAAGACCAAAAACAATCAAGCTCCCAGTTGGTTAAATTTAGAAACAATGTAGATTTCAATTAATCGAAGTCCAGTTTACCAACTTGTACTCAAATTTCCTTAGTAAATCTTCGCGTAACTAGCACAGTATTGTACAAAATAATATTCTCTAACTATCCTAACTACTAGTTATTCCTTTCCTAATGATCAAAATGGTCTAAAGCGACCGGAATCGTTTACTTAACGTTGATTTTCCCAAAGACAAATCTTTCCACGAAACACAATTCGCAGACTTGCTACCAACTGATCTCTGCCCTGGGGTGACATTTTCCCGTATGAAGTTCCATTCTCTGTTACTAAACGAGATCCTTTGGCATGGAACGTCACAGGAAACAATTACAGTTTAATACGTTTCTCGTGATTTATTAGTCAAACACTGATCGCGCGCTTAAAAGTTATACTAAGCTTTAAATACGAGGGCTTTGATCGGTTAAAAGACGTTAAAGCGCAGTCTTTGTGAAATATAAATTATATTTTTAATTGTGCTTGAAATACAACTCGTATAAATCAGAAACTCCATACGTTCTAACCTAATTATACAATTCATGAATTTCACTACTCGATTCAATAATTTGCGGGTCAAAGATTCAGTTCAGAGGTACCTAACCTATATGCTTAATATTTGCATAAAGGTTATTGAATCAAATTTTGAAATCAATTTACAATATACCTAACTTACAATCACCTAATTTACTTCATTCATTTTATTACAGAACATAGCACAATCCCTCGTTTCTTTCCCTACGTTCACCCCTGTTGTACCGATAATCGTTTAAAAATCACCCTATATAATCGTGCATATTTAATCAGTCGACCAGAGGCTGGTCGATGTTGCAGCACGACGCCTATTTTAAGATTAATTCTCCGCCGATGAAAATACGCGTGAAGGACGCGTCACGGCCTTCCATCGTTCTAATAAAACGCGACCGGTTCGCTTTTGCCCCGAAAGGCTTCTGCACGGATCACCGATGTTTCCTCAGCTTGCAGCCGCTGTTACGTGAACAGCCGCGAATAATCGTCGAAACAATGCACCCTCTCGAGCGAACGACATCCAGGAAAGAGAAAGAAAGAAAGAAAGGGTGAAAGATGAGGTGAAAAGTTACGATTTGAGAACGAGTGGAGAAATCGAATTATTAATTAATTATCGAACTGCGGATTTATATAAATTTATTAATATGTAATATAAATTAGTAGTTGGCGGATATTTATGTAAATTTATATTTTTATGACCAAACGAAATAAGCGAATCGAACCTAACAAAGATTTGTTTCACCTTCTACGTGCTATAACGAATACTTCACTTTAGACATCGTGTATATATACTTCTGCGTATTATGCGCGATAATGATGGCCATATTGTCAAGTAATACGCTTCTTGATACGATCCAGATGAAAAATTAAGCGAATATTTCATATGTTACGGTTTAATGCGCTTAAAGTTAATATAATAATGTAACTATGCCGATATTAACCTGATGACGTTCGTGCGCTGTTAGGTTGGTGTCAACCTTAAAATTCATCGAGAATGGGCCGAGTAGCTTGGAAGGCGCGTTAGTTGCAAAATCGATACGCATTCACCGGCTGTGTTTCGTTGCGAGTGGGTTTTATGTGTACATACACCCTAACTTTGCGACATTGAATGTAAAAATAGATGTGGGGCGTATATGAAAAATTCTGGCGTGAATATCGTTAGGAGGGAAAAAATCCGAAGATGGATTATTTGGGGGCTAGGAGGCAGGAAAGTTTTCGTTGCGGAATAAAGGTCGTAGAAATGAGAAAATACTAGGGTGTTGCTTTTGATCTTCAGGGAATAAGTTTATCTACAACATGTATAAAGCGTCGAGTATTATTTGAATAAATTCTTTTTTGAATGAAAAATAACAGATCAATGTTTGTTCTACTAATGGCAATAATAATTTTATAATACCGAGTAAAATTTTCATATTTATAATTTTCATTCCTTATTCATTTATTCATCGTCTGTTTTACAATTCTATTTATTCTTCTTGTCGCGTTGGAAAAGACCCGTGGAAGTTGGAAATTAATCAAAATGTTTAACGCGGGATAATTCGAAAAGTGCGCATTGAAATGCTCTTTATCGAACTTTCGAATCACAAAACGAATAATTGAAACTGCTCCGTAAATGCTCGCACAGAAGTGCAGAATCTTAAATAATATGATAGGTAAAGTTTTCTCTTCAACGGCGAGGAATTTATTAAGACCGTAAAATGCTCGATGAAAGGGAACTAATGCGAACAACGAACCGTGGAACTTCGAATTGCGATTTATTATTTATCGTGAAAACCTTTCGATTTACGATACGATTTCCTATCTTCAATTTATGAGCATCATGATTTCTGCATTTATGGTAAAATAATTCTCTAAGAAGTTGTTAGAGAACAAATTTATGTGCATTCTAACAAAAATAAGGCTCTGATAGAATAAAGCGCAGTGATGGACAAAACAAAGTTTCGAATGATATCAGTTTTGTATAGTATTGATATGAATCATCATATATCGTATATGAATATCAGTAATGTTTATATATTTTTTATCATGTTAGTAACAGTCATTTATTTTGGAATATATTATCAGTCATAAGTATTGAGATACCTATATATTCGTTACCTTTATTGGGAAACTATATCAAATTTTATTTTACAAACAAAATAGTAGATTTATAATAAAATAAATAGAAAATAAACATAATGGGAAGCGTTAAAACTTTTCTATCGCCAAACATAGCCCAGGTGTGCTATCTTTAATTTCTCAATGACGCGTGTAATTTTTTTTCGTCTCTAACGTATAGTATCAAAACATTACGAGCTCAGAATATGCGTCTTGCTGGAAATAAATCACAATGTCGTAGATGTTTATATGTAACAAAGAAAAACTGTTCCATACTAAGGTCGAAATGATAACACACTCTGTGAATATGTATAGGAATTGCTTAGTATAGTTCATGATCTATCGAGTAAAGATTACAGTACAATATTATATAAATTTGTAAGTATGGGACGCGAAAAAAAAATTAAACGAGTCTGAAAAAAAGCAAATTCTTGAACTAAACCAGCAACAGTTGTCAATAGCAAAAATATCGAAAGTAATAAAAAGAAGTCGTAAAGTAATACACAATTTCTTAAAAAAATGTTGAAGATTATGGCATATATATATATATATATATATATATATATATATATATGCCATATACATTACCAGTCATATATATATATATATTTTTATATATATATATTATATATATATATATAAATACTAATACTATTAGTATTTATATATATATTATATATATATATATAAATACTAGGGTGTTGCTTTTGATCTTCAGGGAATAAGTTTATCTACAACATGTATAAAGCGTCGAGTATTATTTGAATAAATTCTTTTTTGAATTAAAAATAACAGATCAATGTTTGTTCTACTAATGGCAATAATAATTTTATAATACCAAGTAAAATTTTCATATTTATAATTTTCATTCCTTATTCATTTATTTATCTATATATATATATATATATATATATATATATCTCAATTATATATATATATATATATATATATATATATATATATATATATATAATGATAAATATAATATATATATATATGACTGGTAATGTATATTAGCCTGTTCAGGAAGTTTACAGCATCTTTTATAACTGCTATGTCCTGTATTAGATTTTTCTAAATTTGAACCAATTTTGTTGTTATTTAAATGATAAAGAAAAATAGAGAGAAGTATTCAAAAATTGGTTAGAAAATTATAATAGGGCCACCAATGAAGATCCCATTCTATTTTATTCACCGAATGCAGCATAATCCCACTACAATTATTCTGATCTTCACGAATCTTATTCAACTGCAAAATATCGTATATTCTAGAAATTCATGAAAGCTGCTCGAAGTATAATTTGTTACCAAAAAAAGACGAAAACTTTTCAAAGGTGGTTATATTATAGCCATTCAAAAATACGTACGTGTAAATTATTCATAAACTGTGAATTCTATGAAAACACGCTATTTTGAAATCTTTCATAAATATCGCTATGAACTTTCTGAACAGTGTAATATTACATCTAATTAACCTTGTCAAATAAATCTCTCGTTTGTGAAACTAGAAGAATGTTATTTCGTATGACTTACTTTATGAAGACGACATGGAACAGGAAAGAAATTTCACACAAACAGTTGCCACACTATACTACGCACTCCACTTATTATTTCCAATGCAAATATACTTGAAAAGAAAAGAATATTGCACAAAATGTTGCTTGAAACGATGTTCGAATTCAGACTCGGACGCGTGACTGCGCAGCGCAGTTTCTGGCGTGTTAGTGGTGCCAACCTGAAATCGATGGACGAACGGCGCTAAGAGCGCGTAATTCAAACGTATTAATGTACAAGCTTACCAAAGTATTCAATTACTTGCAGACATCTTTTGCAAATGTATTATGTATATTATACAAAACATTTTGAAATTTTATTAACAGTCGGCTATTGCGATTATATCGATAAAATTTGAAACAACATATGTAGAAATTACAAAATATTTAGTACAAGTATACATATATGTCGCAGAGATTACAAAAGTATATAAACGATCAATTATATATCGTTTTATCCTATTATTTATCCATTATATCGTCCACTACATTTGCAAAAAGTATCTTATAACTTCTACGTATATATTTTAAGACTCGTTTCAAATTTGTCAGATTTGATTTCAGCTAGTTTCAGGTTCTAAGCTGATATTTCTCTAAATCCTTATATTCTATATCCACGTAGTAATCTCAGTAGTAATTTCGTCCATTTTGATAGATTTTCAACTAAAAAATTCTAAGCTGACATCTATGTATATAAATCTAAACTCGCATAATTCTTGCCAGCAATATATATCTTTATTCACATATATGTATACCAATTGTATACCAAAAGATCAACGTTACGAGACCTTCTATCCAATTGAAACACGCGAAAATCTGCGGTTTAACGAACTTTCGACTCCATGCATCATATAGACATGGTACATTCACGATTCAGCGACTGTCGATTCGCTGAAGTCGTCGTTCGATATTGTATTTAGCCGAGACAACGGACTAGTCTCCAAGTGTTCGAACACGGGGATGAGAGACCGGAAGTAGCGAAGCAGTGGAAGACTCGACAGGTTGGAGAGTTGGCAGAGCCTACACAATGCGACTATTGTACGAGCAACTCCATTACAGCAAACGTTTTCCTTCGTTGCTACATGGAGACAGAAAATGGTGACAAGAAGAGAATGAAAAATTCGGGAAAGGCTATAAGTGTTACTGTCGTGCAAAGAAATTCGTTATAACCCTTGCATGATGCTTAGATACGTGTCGATCTACTCGAACTGTTAGATCGTACTATAAGTAAACATCGTATTACCACACTAACTTTAATTATCGTTTAGAAGTACTACAAAACAATTTCATCTGAAATGCATCCCTCTTCCTATTAAATATAAGTTTTCCCATTTATTTGGCAACTTATCAATTCTCAATACAAAATATCTTACTTTGGTAAAAGGGCTTTGTTGCGAGGATAGAATTAAATAAGGAACTTTAAAAAGATATCCCAAGATCCGAATCTGTATTGTACAATCATTTACACCATTGCACGCAAATACGATAACAATATGAATCTCGTTATTAGACAAAATAAATACGAAGAAGAAAAAAGAATTATTTTATTGTACCAGATTGACGAGGTTGTCATAGTATTAAATATAAGAGTCTTTAATACTCTAATGTTTCAAATGAAATTATAATTTCTAAACGTTTCGATAATTTCCTAATGATTTCTCAAGTTTCCATAAATTCCGAGGTGCGTGTAGAAACGACGATTTTATAGAAATGAGCAACATGTTCCCCATAAGTAGAAATTACGAAATAGTGAATGGATCAGGTTTCGATTTGTGCAAATCGAATCTATTCGACAACATCTTTCAACTAACGTATGACGCAAACGATGCCCTCGATGCTAAGAGTCGTGCGACATACGCATTTCACAAAGCTTGCAAAGTAATCCGATCGTATGGACATCGATGTGAAACGTTGCCGTGGCGTTTCGACGATTACATTCTACGTAGTGGTACTTGACCCTATTGAGAATACTGGAAATTCGGGACTCTTCCCTCGAGATGACTGAAGAACTGCCAAATGAAACTTCTTTTCAAGGATAACGTAGAAATTTTACATTGCACAGGCTGCAATACCGTTAAAATAAACTTCAAATTTTGAATTTAAAAGCTTGAAATTAAAACTTAGTTAGTTAATAATCGAAATAATAATTTGTAAATATTTTTAGAAGATAGCGTAGAGAGGGATAGACAGGGACAACAGAGATTATTTTATTTATTAACGATATAATATTAGCGAATAGACAAATAATAAATGCAAAATTATAAACTACTGTTTTACAAAAGCGACTTCTCTATTATATCACAATTTTAAGTTAAACAGAACAACAAACTTGTAAATCCACTTGCAGAACTGCTCTTATTTTATTATCGAACTTGTTCCTGTTATACGCTTAGAACTTTGTTGATAATATTAGCTCAATTGTCCGAAAGCCGAAAGTTGAGTTGGGGAATTAATCAAGAGTCAGGAATAAAGCTGAGACCCAAAAATTAGGAATAACAGCATTGAATAGAAGTACGATAGTTATATCGTTATTCTTCAATATAGTTTCATTGTTTCGTTTAACATTTCGCGGAACCAAACTCTTTGCAACCCAAGATTTACATATTATACGTTACCCTTAAATATTAAAATACCTTAAAATGCAAAGTTTTCAAATATACTCTCTTCGAAAAGCGAAGTTCAGCATTTTCAGATCCAATACACGAAATATTCAACGCAGTTTTTCTGGAAATAACAAACGCGCGTTCAAACAAAAAAGAAACTCTAAAGAAGCAAATCAGAGTAAAATGTAGAAGATTATTAACATAAACATTTTATATTTAGCAATAGATCAGTCGTATCAAACTCCTTAAAGCCTCTGTTTTCGCGATGGCTGTTCAAGCAGTGACCTCCCTTTCTTCGAGTTCGTGGAATATATACGTATCAAAAAGTCAACGTGTCATCCTCACTTATGTTCGTTGGAGGATCTTGGAAAATAAATAGAAGGTATCGTAGCATCGTATGATTGATCGCCACCAAGATCTCACGGGGATAGTATTCCCGTAAGTTCAATTTTTCCTGGCTTATAATAGCCGGCATCGGTCACAATTTACAAGAATCCCATCGCGAAGGAAAAGAATCACTGTCTCTATGCGATCTATGCTGCGATCGCATTTAGAAACAGGAGAATTAGGTGAAATATTTCGTGGAAATTTGGATGAAAGGCTTGCGGATGAAGAAAGAAGAAATTTGAATTTCTTACTTATGACAGAAATGTTATTCATTGCACCTTGTGTAAAATATACACGCTTATCCGAAAGGATTCGAAACAAGAACATTTCGATTAAATTTTGATAAGATCGAAACTGTGCCAAATTTTTTAATTAACGATTTAGATACAAACGAACAATGGAACATCGCTAATGAAAAAAAAAAACAGGAAAAAAAGAAATTGATCCTAACCAATTATTTCATTCTACATTTTACGAATCGAACTCTACGTAGCCCAAGCTATCTAAATGATAATACATATATTCGAAAATTTGAAAACGTGTATATATAGAATGAGTTTTGCATTTCACGATCTGCGTCACAAAATTTCCAATAATAAATTACGGTCTATCAAGGAAATATAGGACGTAACAAATTTCCAGGTAAAGTCCAACCGGTTAATTAGCTCCCACGCGGCCACCATTGGCTCCGCTCTATAACAAACTCGATTGAATCGAATGTGGCTGGCCCCGTGACAAACTGTTTCGCGGCCAGCCACGGAGTCATGCGGAAAATTTTCGCGAGGAAGCCGTCAAAGCGTCCCAGCCAATTCGATACACCGATTAGAACGCAAATTCATTTCCGCGGCGCGTTATCGAAAACCGATATTTCCGTCTCTTTATGCGGCGACGCCGTGGATTCTTTGCCGATGCGATCTACTCTAAGCCAACGACGTCTCTCCGCTACGTCACGTGAAATTTATAGACAACATCTATTTCCATGGAATTTCTTCGTTCCATTTTCGTACAGAGAAAAGAAGAACAATTACTTGTAGAACGATGTTGTTCTAATTTTAATCGAGTTTCAGTACGAAAATGCGAGAAAGATTTTAACACATTCGACGCTGCTAAAGTAGGAGAAACTGATAGAGAACTGTACGGCAGAATAAAATTATGTACATTACGCTTGTTTCTAACCAATGAAATAAAATAATAAAATAAGTCGCCGTTTGACAATCGCTTTGGTAGAAAATTGTAAAACGTGTACACTACGGTGAATTATTATCTTCGACGGTCCTCAAAATTACAGTGTATTATAATGTTTTAATGATCAGTAGATAAATTACCATATTAATATCATTATGAAAAATATAAAGAAATTATTTACAAGATGCTTGCAATGCGAGGGTGGAAGAATTCTAATATCTTTAGTAAACTCGCAACTTATCAGAAATCTGAAATATCTCACGAAATATCGATCCTTTCGATAATGTAATATCCAAACACCGTTTTACGCAGCATATTTGAAAGAAATGATTTACGTTCGAAAGATATGCAATTTCGCGTTTAAGAGAAGAGGTATTTTTAATTGGCAGATACACATCGTTGTAATTATGAAGTTGGCGGTGAGGTCGTAGATCGTTCAATTTTGTTCAATTCAATTTTTAATCCAACTCAGTTGCAAATTACATTTTCCAAGTTATATTAATTTATACTTATTTGATGTTTAATTCTTCGAAACTTGTTCAGAAATAATCCAAAATAATAATAGAAAGTGTTGCGAGTGGGAAGTAATTATACAGGAAGCATTCGCGCTACGGGCTATTAATCCTCATTTTCAGAAGACATTAAACGTAAATAAAGGCGAACACCCTTTTTTCGCGTGCACCACTTTATTGCAGATCGAAACAATTCCCTTGTTAACCTGTATCTGATTTGCGTGCATATCCATATAGGCGCATAGTTTTGTTTCATTGTATCGGAATCAGTTGGAGAAGAATACTGGCCTGAATATGCATGACTTCTGATAATATAAATTTCTAGAAAGTCCTGTTACCAAATTTTACTCGTTTATTGATCATTTTATTTAGAGGTTTCCACAAATCGCGGCTAATTAAAATGTAGGATAAATGAAGAATCGTAGATAGATATAGGATAATCATAAATAACAATGTATACTACGTCGAAGACTAATTAATAGAAATTTCGATTAAATCAATTTGATTTCTTTTCTTCCAAAAATAGACAACAACGTTCGACAGATATTTTCGGGCAACTTGTTACGTTAATATCTGATTCAACGCGTTTGATACGAAAGTTAAAAGTTTCGATAAAATTCTGACATCGAAACTGAAAAGTTAATTAGAAAAGTAGTGCATCCTGTTCCGATAATTATTCAACGAAAGTTTTATCAGTAACGCATCATATAATACATGTAACTCGAAGCGTGTTGCATGAAAGTATATTCAAAAACACATTCCGAGCAGCCAAGTTCCAAATGTGGGACATTTATCAGATTACATCCTTTAATTTCCTGTCGTGTATATTGCGTTTCGCTTAGTTAGGCATTAACTTCGCGTGCAAACATTTGTGTTACAAATTTAAATAGTAATTAATCGGAGTGGTTTTTATTTGAAGAGAAATAAAACTGGCTGAAATTTAGTCAAAATATAAATTTAAACGTACAGATAAAATCGATTCACGGGCTTGATTTCAAATAAACTTCATGTAAAAATGCTTAGATTTCGTCATAAAGTTATGTGAAAAAACGACTAGAACGATACCGAATCGTTTACTCGTTCAACTCCGTTTATTACTTACGCGTATTTCGTTTGTTTCGTAATTTAACTTCATTGTTGAAAACCAATATCAAACAAGAGAACGCACTCTTTTCCGCTAAAAAAAAAAATTAAAAAATTAAATCAAATAAGTGCTCAAAAAAAACAACTATCAAACAGTTCACAGTTCCTGTGCTAAAACTAATTTCAACAAGTCGTAACCATAAAGAACACAGACACAAAAGCACACAAAATGGACAATTTTATTCGCGAAATTTGTATGTTTATGAAATTCGAATAACAAACAACCCCAAAAATACGTCACTTAAATGCAGCAACGCGTATATCTTCCGCGTATTATCTGTTCGCGATAGATCGTTACGAAAATAATTTCACAGAAATCAGACTCGTTACATCAACTTCACAGAGGAAACATTTCTCTTTAACTTCTTTGGTATCATAAAAGCCGGAGAAATGGCAATGTCATGAAATTTCATCGTAAATATCAAAGGACCGGAGTGAAAAAGCTACAAAAAGCGGACAAATTCAGCGAAAATTCATTACTCGGGATCATAATCTTGTACAGAAGCGTAAGTCTTCCGATATCGAAGCAGAAGTTCCAGCGAATCGCGGTCTTTGTCGAGAAAGAATGTTCTCGCGTGGTCGTTGATTGGCGTATCGGCAAAAAATCGATTCGAATCGCCTTTTTCCGTTTCATCGATGAGATTTCCTCTTTCACAGGAAGCTCGCGCACAATCGAACAACGCGATCTCGATGGTCCTCGGGGATGTTATTAGCAGATTTTATTAGCCACCGATGGCAACAAACTGCTGATTGCCTTCGCTGACGATCCATTGACGTACGGGATGGTTCACCGATCGATTTCAACGATATTTTTGTCCTGGTTTTGGTTCTGATAATTTAACAAAGAAATTTCTCCAACAAGAGATCGTTGGTATCAGACGAAGAATTTACCGATGTAAAAGAGAATTTATCTTAAAAATTTGTATTATCTTTTCGTAGAAGGCAGATATCTTTTTGTATCTTTCAAATAGCGCATTATATTTTCTTATATTTTTCATAGTCCGAATAATGGGTCATTAAAAAAAAAAAAAATGCAAAACGACTGCTGTTTCTTATGAAAAAAATAATATTTCGAAAAATTAATTCGTTTTTACGTCGGCAAACTTTTCATTTGATACGATGTTTTCAATGGGCTCGTTGGGAAAATCTTTTATTCAAACCGCCTCGTATAATATCGTGCTGCACGATAAATTTCCTAAATGAAATTAATATCGCAATCGTGGAATCGTAAAATTGACGAATTTAATTATTTGTAGCAATTATTTGCAGAAATGAACATTTTTATTCGTAGAATTATTTGGCAAGTTAATTATTAAAAATGCAGATTATACGGAAAATGGAGATTCTAGAGACGAATAATTTTTACAAGGCTGAAAGTCATCTGGATGAATAAATTGCATGCCGAGTTGGTAATTCGAATTTTATTCATGAAAAAGTTGTACTGCGATGCGCAGATCTAAATAAGAGCGTGTAACGTTTGGATGATTCTAATCTAAAAGTGATCTTTAATCATACGCCGTATGAATTGAAGTTAATTAAGTTCTACCTTAAATAATTACAAATATAACATTCCTCTGAATGTCGTAATAAATGTAAATCGCGTGTCCAATTACACAGATAATCAACGACACAGATAATCTTATAAAAGACGTGTCTTACTCCATCCTCTTTCTGACAAATCGGTGAAAACACTCGTTTCTTCGGTGGATCGTTTTACCATCGCATCCATAACCTTACGTACCGAGTTCTCGAGCACCAGAGAACCCCGTGGACATGTTTTCTCTCTCTCAACAGGTGGTAGTCGAAAAGAGACAACGTCAGGATTGCCCGGAGATTGAGACACTAACTATAGCCTATCGATAGTGCGACTATAGATCAACCGATGATAAGTTTGATGACGATGGACGAATCAGATATAGGAATTATAGACTTTTAACGTTCGCGAAACTTTATCTTCGTTAATGGAAAAGAAACGAGAGGACAATTAGAAAGGGAAAAACCGTGATATTCTTTCTGATTTCAAATTTTCCAAATTGTTAAGACGGCTTCGTCCCGCGGACGTGATTTCTCTATTTCTGAGTTGTAGATTTTTACATGCATTTTTACTATATTTCGTTCCGGGTTTATTCGTAGGCAGAAGAACTGATTTTCTAGGATTAACGAAGAATTCGGAGTTTCTCTTGCACCGCAGAAGCAACTGACGCGTTACAAACTCGCGAAGACCCGGGCCTTGGGTGATGCAAGAAAGCGATGGGTATTGTTTTGCATTTTCCCTAACTTGGATGACGTCTACGTCGCTGCAATACCTCGAAGTAGACTTTGCCAATATTCAAGAAATCGATTGATCCGTCGTTGCTCATCACCAAGCAGGAATAGGATTTTTCTTGTAGCTTGTGCATTAATTAGTGCCGACGAAATGTTACAATGTTTCGTACAACGCGCATAATACGCGTATTCGTGAAAGTTATCTGCGAGTCTACGAATACTTTCGTGAATCTATGCGTGCGTGACATATAATCGATCGCACGTTTACGATCAAAGAGGAAGAAGTTGAAGGATGAAATTTTCACTCGGCGCACTCCGTGTCGAAATCTACTTGCAAACAGTTAAAACCACCTTACGTCCACCTACGTCGGGAAAGGACAATCTCGGAGATAAATGTATCTGCTGGCCGTTTAAACAGAAGCTGTTTCCGTTTCTCCTGGAGAAAACAACGGTGAGACGCAAGTAGTTTAATCAATAAATACGGAGGCGGAACAGTTTGAAACGCAGGGAACGAGCCCCGAGGACGTGATTATGCATCCGGCCAGACGTGTCGTTGCTACGCCTGATAAGCTCCGACGAATAAACGTCTGATCTTAATTATAACGAGCTGGAAATTTCGGCGGCCGATAACGTTCGTCGCATCGCAGCGGCTAATCAGAAATTCAGAGATTGAATCACCTCTGAAAGCGGATGACGGAAACGCTGACGAAGCTCGTTATATACCGAGTGATACCGTTAGAGAATCGCGAAACGGCTTTGCATCGTGACCGCTGCGCTGCATCGTTATCCTCGCATCTACGATCCTACAATGTCGCGTTCATGACTGAGATGGATTTGGTCTATGGCTAAGTTAGATTAGATTCCGCTGCCATTCGATTCAAATTGCAAGTAACGAAATGGAACGTCGTTTGTATTTACGTTGAATTATTTGCGTTACGTTAGTTTGCCTGGAAGTTGGAGGGGGGAAATGGTAATGGATTTTCTTTACAGGAATAGTAGAAATGGAGAATTAATAGATCATGGACAGGATATGTTGATTGGCGTTTTACGTGAAATAATTCCGTTGCGATGTCTACGGAGTATTAGAGATACGAGCATCGGCGAGTAACATGTCATTTGAATAAGGATACATTCTAGTAACGTGGAAATCAGAATCGAAGCATCACTGATGCATCTTCAAATTCTCATGGCTGTTAACGCTTTCGTACTGTTCGCGGAACCGGGAATTTGAGAAATAAGCTGTAGCTATTTGCCAACACTAGTTGATTTAATCAACGAAGATAGTAAGAAGGATTTGTTGCAGAGTTTTCAAAAAAAAAAAAGATAATAATTTCGTAAAAATGCACGATTCTAAAAATGCCAATCCAAAGTTCAAAGATTCTAATTCGAAACCCAAAAATTCTAGAATTAAATTTCTTACAATTCGATTCTTACATGGAAAACGCGCAAATTAAAAAACTAAATCCTCGAAATTTTAAAGTTTCACAAATATTCAAATCAAGCGCACGCATGCAATTTATTCTTCCTTGCACTTACAACTCAATTTGAAATATTCTATGCGTGAACTGTTTCCTATCCATCGCAGAAGAGACGAAGAACCCTTTTCTTCAAGAAACCTTTTCTTGAAAGGTGGAAAAACTTTGGTCGAACAAATGTGATCAAATCGTGGACAAACGAATGGCGTTTTTTTTTTCTTGTAAAAATTCGCATTTGGTGCCCATGAATATGATTCTCGTGTAAAACGGTGTTTTCTTAACTTCCAGCAAAGTTTGCCTCGAACTTAAACTCTTCTACGCAATTTTCCTGGATTTTATATACCAAGTTAAGTGCCCTGAATGGACGCAATAGTAAGCACTTTACAATCTAACAATTTTTAACACGTAAAAAGAAGATTGAATTGCCCGTGCTACAATTAATTTTCAAATTGAAGAACAACAGTGGAACGCGCGTCAAACAGCGTGTAAAAATTTAATCGAATAGTAATTAGTACGAAACTGTCGAGACAAAGTAATTTCGATGTTAGTTGGCGTGCAATTAAGTAGGTTGCTTAAAAATTTAATTAAACGAGACACTTCGACTAACTATAAATTAAACACGTTGCCTTATTCGCTTTGTTAAAGCCAAGCTCGGATAATTACACAAAATCCTTCCCTTTTGCACGACTTTCGTTGCAATTATCCCAGGTGAAACAAATCTTCGTGTGGAATACAAGTATGTTTCTCACGCAGTTTTTAATCGCATTCGTGCGTGGAATACAGCGAACGCTGAGGAAATAAAAGTCGAAAAATCCAAAGGTAAATTTGTAGTAATCAAAAACTGAAAAAAGGCTAACCCTTGACTACGTAACACTTGCCACCGAGGCAAAGCTGAAGTATCGTTTTATTAATAACGATCTAACGAGGAATTCTAGCGAGCGAACAAATTGTAGAGGTGTAAGTGAAGATTTTGAGAATAACTTCATTCTGCGCTGTTATACCGCTGTACGTTTTTATGGTTTAAAAAATATTATGAATTTTTTATAATTAATTCGAAATATCGTTTGACGAAAAATAGCAGCGGACGATTTTAACAATTTTTAAAATGTCCATTTTAAAACGTACATATGTTCGTTATTTTATACTTTTCGCGATGAGTACTATGAGAGCTTAAAGTCCTTTATCTTTTAACTCTGTATATTTTATAAGAAATATGAAAAAGTCTGAAGAAAAACTCATCACAGAATATGAATACCAAAAGTGTAGGAAAGATGTAATTTACATTCAAGACATAGAAAGTGTTTAATTTTCACAAAGCTCGTGTGCAAATGTTGAGTTACGTGATACACGTGCAAGATTAAAATATATGACATTTCCTCTTTGATTACAACTAACAAATACGTAGAAGAATAGAAGCAATATGAAGGCGTATTTTCAGGATATTCGTTCTTCTCATAAGTTCGAAGTTAAATAGCCTATTACGAAAGTTTCTTTCATTTCAAGAGAATTTTTACTATATCCCTGAGAAGTAACATAAGAGGAAGTGAATTTCAAATTATATTACATTTTCCTGGAATTTTAATAAAAATCTATCTACTGTGAAAACATTTCTGTAACTTAATAAGCTTAAATTAATTAGTTACAATCTATATTTCAATGGACACACTGCAGTTGAAGACAAATAAAATAAACGTGCTGCTACGTACATTATTCAGGTTTCAATTTAAAGTTCCGGCCAGTGGAAGGTATGAAATTGGTAGAATTTAATATATCATGAATTTCACGAAATCTTTAATCGTTACTTTCTCCTAAAAGCAAGTATATATAAAATATTCCGTGATGGAATATTCATCCTATAATAAAACACAACATTCCATTTAATCGTACCATCGCTCTTCCTATTGCTTTATATTACGTGAAACGCGCATCTGTAAAAATTTATATTCGTGCACAGAATATAAGATTTGCAAAGTGATGAAACCTTTCGTACAAAATACGAAACTGAGTCTACAGGTTCTAACAAAATGTCGCGTCTATATCGAAAGAGAAAAAGAGAAAATGGTCTGGGAAAAAGTTCCTACCTTTCAAAAGTGGCAACCGTTCGAAAACTGTATCGTGTTGTTAGTTTCGAATTTAATCGATCAACTGATATCGCGTTTCCCAACCGCGGTATCAACGTTCTTGCCGGTAAAAGCATCTCGTGTTCTCTCTAACTAATTGAATCTGCCGCGTTCCCTCGATAAAACACGCGTCTGTCCCATCTCACGAAAAGCGTCCGCGTGTACGCTCCCGAATTCTCAAATTTCGACGGTAAACAAAAGAGAGAGAAAAATGGAAAGTTTCGAACGCGAAATAGAGGTAAACTGAAAGTGGAATGAAGATTTATCGTAACTTCTTACGTCTATCGTATTGCAGATATAATTGCAAAATAAAAAATAACGCAGATTGCTTGAAACTACGCTTGAGAATGTATGAAAAGAATTTATATGCATGTATACGTATATATGGTTTAAAAATTTACAATTTACGTGTTTAGATCTTACAAATATACGTATAAAATTTTGATACTCACTTTTGCACATAATTTTGTACATGTAATCTTTTTTTAAACAACTGATTTGCTACGTATATCAGTTGTTAATATAATATGGAAGACCTTCTCCAAATGTATGAATTCGAAATGAAAAAAGAATTATGAAAATGCATGAGAAGATATATCTTGTAAGTAAAATTTGTTCACATCTTAATACCATCTTTTTGCGAACATTAGATAATAGAATATTAAGAGGACAGAAATAGGACGATGGACAGAATTGCCACCTATATGCATATATTCTACGAATGATACAGATGACCCTAAATTATACAGATCTAGATATCAATTAACTCCAATTAGTTGAATTAACATTGAAGACTAATTAAGGACCACTAGAACAGGTTATTCCGCGTCGCGTTATTAATTAAATCGTCACATGGAACGAATGTTTTCCTACTAGAAAATGAAATTGCTTGATCGGTTCGCAATCAATTGGATTCGATAAATTGAATAAACAAACTGTTGTATATGTAGAAGCCTGGAATAGATTTTTCGGTGATATAATTACATTATTTTTGCAATATAAACGAATATGTTAGCATAAAGAAAAACAACATTGGAATGAAAAGTGTATGGTATCGTAAAATTGCATTAATTATCTATCGAATCTAAAAATTATAGGCAAATATTGCCCCTAAGATTTTCTTTTCTTCCGAAAAACGATATCATGCAAAACGATCTTCTTTCTAACAAAGAATCGAAAACATTAAATAGAAATTCAAATCTTGACTTCAAAATACACTCACACGAATCGCCGAAGCTAATTAGCCTTAAAGATGTAGCAATACCATCAAACAGATTTGTATTCAAAGGAGTTGCCAAGGTCGATCATTCGATCCAGCGATAATGATTGAACGCTTCATCTTGATGCAGATTAAAGCTTTCACGCTTCGACGTTTAGCACGAATTTCCATCGACTATGTAAATTCGTATCTTCGTACAAATTTCCTGCTCCTATTTGCTTTCATTGCTATCGTAAGCTACACGAAAAAGAAGAAACAGAGTTAATAAATAATTTCTTCCAATGAGGTCATCCATGATCGAAATGGCTTTCAAGAGGAATTAGGAGAAGAATCGTTGTATACTACGAGAAGAAGGAACAAGAATTAAAATCTCGTTCGATTTTTTAACGAAACGAAACTTGAATATCGTCTGGTAGAAGAGAGATGCTTATTTCATTTTGTACCGATCAAAATACGATAAAGTTATCGAGCAGGCAGATATCGAGAGGAGCGTATAAAGAGGCAGGATTATGTTAACGCGAAGGAAGAATTATCTGTGCCTCGATCGAAAAGATCCATTCCGATGCTCGATGAATTCACCTTCGCAATTGTAACGCGTTTATTTTGTGTCTGGAACTTGAAAAGTAATACAATTCATAAGGCAAAGTGTAAAAATTTACACGGACCTTACGGATTCTCTTATTTCTAACCTATCGAAAAGTGATACTGGATTTTCCCTGTTTTAATCGCGAAAGATACTTACATCCATCTGTATGTTCAACAGCTGTAAACATTGCTACAAAAATTGCCACGATCATTTCCTACAAAGTCTACAGACTGAAAGAGAAAGCTCAGCAAAAAATAAAACGAATATTCCACATTAAAGGACTAAGTGGAAAAGCAAAGCAATAAAAGGGATTAATGGCTAGCAGTTGCGAAGTTACAACACGAATCGGCTGGAAAGTGAAAAAGACGAGGTGTGCAATCTGGCCGGTTATTCGATTTCAACATGGTTGCTCCTTTTTTCGATACTTTGACCATCGTTAATTAACGGTACCATGGGAGATCGTTAAGTGAATTACTGGCAGAAATGCGATTTAACGACGATGGTATCGGGTTCTCAACAGAAATTAACGATCGACCAATGAACGTGGGAGATGATTCTTAACGACGTGTCGATGAAATCGACTACGGGAAAGAATCTCGGACGAAGGAAATCTCATTTCGATCGCATTTCATCGCGTTTCTGCTTAATTTCTGGTTGCTTCAGCCGTTTTCAAACGCGACGGTGTAGCGATCGGATGAAAGCAGAAAGAATCTAATACTACGAGAGTAGAAAATTTAGAGATCCAACACTAAAGGGACACGATATAATAATTTTACAAAAGAATTTTAGGGAAAATAATCTTACTGAGATAATTCGCTATTAAATTGTTATTGTTTCCAATGATAAAAATTTGATGGTAAATAGCAAACATTTTGAAACCTTTAATCTTATATAGGAGATTCGAGACTGATATAACTCGTTAAATGTTTAATTTGATATTGAAAATTAAAAACCGATATAAACGAGAAAAAATATGTAAGGATAAAGATAAATTTTGATAAAAAAAACATCTGTATGCTTCCAAATGTTAAAATACGTCAGTATACATATTCGCGAGAATTTGGAAATTCGTAAGGAGATTTTCGAAACAAATACAAACCTCGGATATCGTTTTCTTGCGAAAATCACGCTTATAATACCATTTCCCACTGAGTTGCTCGATTAAAACGATCTTAAACGATAGTACCATTCGATTTTTATTATTAAAGCGAGTAAGAATATTTCTGTGTGCACGTAGAATCGTACAAGGTGCAGCCAAATGGCGCGTTAATTAGAACGAGCTCTACTTTGAGTCTCAAACGGCGATGTGTATCATTAAGGATACACCTTTTAATGCTTGCGCGATTTGTTTGAATTGTTCGTTAAGGAAGCCAATTAGCGACGAGTGTTACAACACCAGGCAACATCTCTTCTCTTTCCATCGAGAAATCGAAATTCAGATAAAATTTTAATAATCGATATCGTTGGTAATACGTCAACCGTTGACAAAGAAATAATTATATTCTAAATCGTTCATTCTGAATTCTTCGTTATTTTATTACACTATCAAAGTATTAAGAATCGTCTTGGTTTTTTCCAGTGAAATAAGTGGAGCAGACAGAATCAAGCAATAATGGTCACAGTGTCTCTAAGTGACCGTGATCGTACTAAATGCTTCGAAAAATTCTTCCGATTCTTCTTAGAAAAACTAAAACAGTCGTTAAAAACAGATGGTCCGAACTACAGTATCCTCAATTCGCAGAAACTTCGTTAACAATTTCTAACAAATCACTAACCTGAATAATCGCTAGACTGTGATTTTCATGTTCGTGCGAACTCAGATTTTTGTGAATATAATTAAAAGAAATAGAACCTAAATAGAAATTTGTTTCGCCTGCTGAATATTCTAACAAGTGCTATACTTTGAATATTCTATATATTTTTGCATATTATGTAGATTCTGTATATTTTTACACGTTCAGATTTCTACTAAATACTCAAAAATCCGCATTATAGTAATCGTTATATCAACGTGAACGAGAAGAAACCTACTAATCTTCTAATCGCATTGCATGTCAAAATTACTCGAATTATACGGTGGATAAAGTCGTCGGTGTGGATTCGTACGACTCTCTTAGTTTTCATCTGGCGGACTTCCTTTTATCGGGCCGGATTTCAAACAGATTTCGTTCGCGGAAAAGAGGTGAAAAACGATCGATCGACGTACGGAAGGAGCGGCGGCAAAAGGAGATCTGGCAAATTACCATATGCATTCGACGTCTCCAATCACAGGCTACGTGATTACTCCGGAAGGAAAAAGTTCCATTCCGTGGTTGCCCGTGAAATTGCTCGATCGCAATCCTCTCCACAATTTTTCCGACATGCACAATTTCAACGACTCAAACATATTCTAATTTTCGCGAACGTATTCGTTTCAATAATCCCGTTCAGATTAGGCAAGTCGCTCGAAGTCAATCTTATGTTCATAGTATTCTTCATTCTTATATTCCTTCGTATCTTCGCACGAATTTCTCTATTCTTATTGGCTGCATACGATGTCCGATGCGATAATTCGTTTATCCGCTAGTAAATTATCAAGATTTACTAAGAAAAGTCTCGTTTAATAAGAACTGCCTTGTACAACATTTTATCTCCTTCTCTATGCTAAATTCAAATATTGGCTACACTTTTAAATTTGTAAAATAAATATCGTTTCCTAACAACGAAACTTAGGCTTGTGATACGATGGAGTTTTAATAATGAAGTTACCTCGAATGAGACACTGTATCGCATTCGTGGTGCAAGTCAAGTCAACTGAATTAAGCGGCTATTTTCCACCTCCAGACATTAAATTCAAGTAGGGAAATTGTGATAAGAAATCATATGCACGCATATTGGAAAACAACTGTAATAGTACTTCCAACCAAACGACAAATCAAACTCGATGCAACGAAACGACACGTAATGAGATTAAGAAATTAAGAAAGTCGGTATCGATCAGTTCAGCTTCTGAGAGGCTCGTGTAATGTATGACACATGAATATGAACACGAACCAAAAATTCCAAAACGTTCATCCTTTCTATCTGACATCCTTATATGACGAGGAATATCTCACCAGAGAAACTAAGACAAGTACCTAGCAAATTATTCCTTGAATACTTGAATGAACAAGGAACCAACAGGTTTTCCTCGACCTTTCTTCCTCTCCGCCAACGCGTCGAACTTAACGACTCGACCGATCGATCGAAAAACTTTGACCCAGTTACGTGTTTCACCCTCCGGAACAATGAGTGAAAAAGTCGGCCTGAACGTCGACCCTGCCACCGTCTACTAGGAATCCTGCATTGTTTAACACTGAGGAGGAACGAAACGAAGTCACAGAAACGAAAGCAACGACGAAACAGTGGCGAAACATGTTCAGAATCAAAGCGTGTTCTCGACCGCTTTTCATAGCGAACAATAGACCTACTCATGGAGCACGGGGACCTGTTTACGATACCTGCGTACGACGTAACTTTGCTCTCACAAGCTGAATTTAGCTCGTCCCAGCAGATAGAAAGCGCTGCACCCTATATTCGGAGTTTAAGTGGGCTGGCCTGAGAGCAAGAGCGAAACTGGAGGCTATTAGTTTGATTTCTGACTACATTATGGAGGTGGAAAGAAATGGCGAAGCGCGTTGCTGATAGAATCTGTGATGTGAGCGCAAGATTTGTATTCTTTTTATTTTACCTATTTCTTATTCCTTTTTTATCCGCTTAATGCACATGCATGTTTACGATATACAGGAACACGAATTATTCCTGGTTTAGTTGATTATTTTAGACGTTGATCTTCATAGATTTCGGCTACGATATTTTATAAACTAAGATACCTATCTTCTAAAAAATATATTATACTACACCTGCTTGCATTGTTGATTGTCTTTTACTATAAAAGAAATTTATTTTCTATTAATAACCCGAGGAGAAATTTACGTTTTAAGGAATTAATTCAAATAATTTTAATTGGAAGCTATTAAATATCTGATGGCATTATAAAGGTGGAAGAGGCTGCTGAAGCCTACTCGCTGTATTAATAAAATTTAGGATGTGATTCTACGATCTTTTTCTATTTAGCCTACTTTCATTTTTTTTTTTTTTTTTTTTTTTAATTGAGATAATTTTAATTGAAGGCTACATCAGTTCGATTTCTGTCGACGTTACGAAGAGGGAAGAGGCTAGTGAAGTCTATTGACGATCAAATTTAGCGTCTAATTATAGGACCTTTCTATTTCATCTATGTTTATTTCCTCTCTATCTTCTTTCTTTCCTAAAGACGAATTTAATTGACATCTATTGCTTCTAACGTGAATTTTTCTACTGAGAACTCTATTATACCTGGTCGTCGACACGATCCTGAAATCTGCCAAAAGAGAAACTCACTCTCTAGATTTCTCTTGAAAAGAATAGAATATATTGGTTATGATTTTGACGGAGCACATTAATTGTCACACATATACACACATAAAGTAGTATTTGTGCAGAGTTGTTTGTTGTGGTTTACATCCATAAAAAAAGGGCAGAGGACGGTTAGTGCGGTTAGAATAACACACTATTCACGTGTACGCAATACCTTGGCAAAAAGTAGTTTCCACGCACAGAAGTGTGTTTGGAAACACTTTTCGAGGCTCAGTTCAAAAAATATTTGTATTTTATATCGCAATTTCATATGATTTTACAAATTCAATATAACTCTAAGACAAGAATTTTCATATTGAAAAATTGATAATTTATGATAAGATTGTAAGAAGTAACTTTTTATGACATTAATTCTATGTAGCGACGATGTACTTCTTTTTTGAAGCTGGTAATTTGTTTATAATTCTCGTGTATAATTTATTTTATTCGGGATTAATTCTAATCGGATAAATTTGAAATTCCGAAATTAAATTTTAGGCCTAATCAAAATTAATTTGGATAATGTTAGTAAATAATATTTTTAGATTACGATTACATTAAAAAGCAATATTTTAGTACAAATTAATAATAAATTGAGAACAGAAACTGGAAGCTACAATATTTCATGAGACTGACTCGTTTATACCGTCATCTCTCTGAAATTTACTCAATGATTATATAACGAAACAAGTTTTTATTAGGAGTGCTTGTTCACTAGAAATACGATGCAACTATGTGACGACATTAGAAGCATCTTTTATTCGATCATTTAAATAAAAATTGTAATAAAACTATACTTAGGTTAATTGAAAGGTTTGGGAAATAAAAAGTTTTTGCAACGCATGAATGAACACGAAGTAGGCATGAACGAACAACATGGCGACTTCATTTGCTCAAACTCGATGCAAGTATAAGCAAACGCTTTGCACCTTAAATTTTCTTTATCGATTTATTATTGCGTTTCGACAATTTTCCTAGAACGTTCAAGCTCGCTTATATTCAGTTTTATAATATTTCGAATTACCGTGTGGTCGAAATGTTTTGATAAAGAAAATTTTGACGATGAAAATTAAAATAAAATACAGTAGAAATTAGACAAATACTTCGATATACGGAAAACAATCTCAAAAAATATAAATTTGTTGAAAAACTTACATTTAAATAACATTCTTCTCAAATCCAATTACATACTTTAAAACAAAAGTTCTCGAATCACACTACGATATACTTTCACGTTCTTCAACATCAAACGATACCCACTACAACTTCTCTAACAGCGGAACCCTCTTGAAATATATCACGAGCAAAATTCTATAAGTCACAAGTTACGAGTTATTAATATTAATAAAGTCTCCACTATATAAAATGAAGTAACGAAGTAAATTTTTCATTTGACTACCCGGTTTGACGTAAATTTACAAAATTATGAAAGAGACATATAACCATCTTGTCACTTGTCAATTCACTAACATTGTTAGTTCGTAATCTATCGCGCAAGAGGGCTCAGCGATCACTTATTCTCCTCCGATATAACATCGTAACTAGCCCTGTCGTGTCAAGTCCTGTCCTGAAGTACTCCAGCCATTATAAATATTATCATAATTTCGCTCTCAAATAACACGTGGCATTAAGTGTTTCAATAATCTTCTATTATATAATCTATGAAGCCAAGTTTCAGTTGTTTATTAAAATATTTTGCAAGTGTTTCAATAATATTCAATTAATTTAGAACCTATAGTTATAACCTATAAACTCAAATGCCTCTAAGTTGTTTATTGAAATATCTCACAGCCTCGTCGTACAAAACACCCATTTCACCGTACAAAATAATATTTAACGCAACAAAACCTCAACGCAAACGTACAAAAACGACATGCTACACGTAAATAGTTAACGTACATAGTAGGTATATCATGTTACTTCTCGCAATCTTAACCAACACAAAAATAACATGAACGTGATATTCACCTTTGTAGATTCTACGTTTCAAACAATTTGAAGCCTCGAAGACAATTGTATACAAACAGTTCTTGAATCGAACCGCGAATGTCATGGTCGAGAAATCTCGTGGAAGACGAGGGCTGGGCACACGAGGCAGTGTTTGCATTTTGCATTGTGCAAAAGCAAACGAAGGATCAAACTGTGACACTGTCGTCTATAATCTCGTTCTGCTAACCGCGTTTCCTCGGATCGTTTAGAGACAGCTACGGGGATGGTTGGAAAAGCATCGTTTCCCGATATCGTCGAGAGAACCGTGCCATGTTGGAGGACCTTAATTTCGAATAATGGCGGAAATTCTCCTCCGTTCGTTGAAAAATTCGTTTTCGATTAAACGTGCCGCGTTCCGCGTTTCTCACGCGCGAGAACTCTTTGAAAGCGCTTCTCCCTGAAAACGTTCTCGGTATGGATTAATTTTGAAAAATTGTGAAAAATTGTGAAAAAGTGGTGAAATACAGAAAAGTTAAATTGAAAAGTTTTCAATATGGATGAATTCGGTTTGGCTGGCAAAGATTTTTTGAATCTACAAGTTTTCAGGTATGACGCACATATTTTTTATTTATTTTTGCATTTTTGTGTTTGTACAATATACGCTGTTGTGAAAAATTTGGGATTATTTATCTTACAAGTGGCGAATTTAGATTGTTCAATAGAAACTTTTATAATAAAGAGACCCAAATTTTTGGTAGAAAAAATAGTAGAAGGTAGTAAAACTTTAGTAGAAAGTAGTAGTGCGTGTGTTTGAACTTTTAATATTTTAAATTGTAAAGTAATTAAGTTGCGATAATATTTAAGATTGACAATGAGAAACACATATAAGTTAAAAATGAAACAATCCAAGGATAAACTTTTAAAATATTACGATTAATTTTAGATATCGTAGCTTTCAAGAATTAAATACGTATTTACTTCGTATAATCAATTATAGCGTAATAAACGTTCATGAAAATGAAAGTAATTCTACGCGATTAATAACTTGACTATTTAGCAATGGAGACATTTACTCCCTCGATTTATTCCTCTCTTTTCCTTGATTAACAATTAATGTCAATTAATTTGCTACAAAATTAATAGCAACAGCTTATAAAATGTATTACATTCTATATGATTACGTTTAGTTGCTTATATTATATTAAAAGTTCGATTAATTTTATTTCTCGTATAAATCTCAACAAATCATGGATCTTTTCTCGTTCCGGGAGATAATAAATGTATTACGATCGATGTAACGTTACAATATCGGCTATCGGGTGCTTATAAAAAGAGAAAGTGCTTCCGTATCATTAGCCAGTTACTCGAAATGATTTAATAATAGCACGAAGGGAATCGATCAAAACGTGAACCCACAGAAGTTTCACTACGATGCTACTATGCAATGTATAAGAAAAATTGCATCGTTTAAATCTCCAACGAAATATATATTCTTTCAGAGACAAAAATATCTTTTATCAAATTATATCGTTGATTTGCCAGAAGAGTGAGAGAACTACACAAAGTAAATTCTTCGAGAGATTAATTTAAAGTAGAAAATAATTAATTATTCAATTACTTAGCAATGAAACAATTTTGCTTTTTTTTTTTAGAATCTAGTTAATATTCTTCGAGTTGTATGTTCTAGTAAGACTCTCTGTTTGCTTAAAACTCACTCTTTTATCAAACCGACGATATAATGGAAATAACGCTTCATCTGCTCTTCAAAATGAAGAGAGCGAGCGTTTAAAATGCACTTTTCGGCTAGTTTCTCAAGATACATCCGGAAAACCCTAAATAAGATCCGTTCGAGATCTTCGAAATTTTGCACGATGTAGGTTTTGACAATATCAAGAAAATAAAAGACAAAGAATAGTCAAACAGCGAAGGAATTAATCTTGATTCCGTGGCCCATGGTTTATCCACGCGGTTTAACGTGATTTCACCCCCGTCGTTCCACGAGATCCTCCGTGAAAACACTCAGAAAAACGTACGACGAAATGCGAAGAGCTGTGCCGCTGAATCAACCCTTAAACCGATCTACCACTCGGTGAATAATTCGATCTTTAATCAAGGAAACCGGACGATTAATTATCTTAGGAACGCTTCATATGCATCCTTCCAAGAATAAGAACTTTTGAAATGTAATCACCGTCAAATATTTGCTATGTTTCACGATCAGAATCTTCTTAAAGATTTCTCGAAAAATTCTCGGATACCTCTGATTACTTCTTGCAAAAGCTGTGGTAACATGCAATATTCGCGAGTTAAAAGAATTTGTAATAGGTACGAATCACGGAAATCTTGCAATTGTTATTACGAACCAAGAGATTTGGAAATTTCTTTGAATAGTTCTCAAGAAATGTATCAGAAGTCGAAAGTACATTATCAATAATTTAATAAGAAGTTCGAAGGATATTTATCAATAATGTGCAATTTAATTCTAAATCGGAAAATTCTTTGGTAAATTATCTCTGGTAATCTTTGCGAAAGCAATAACAAGAAGATCGCTAAGCCGAAAGAATTTAATTACGGATCAAAGAAATCTTGCACTTGTTATGACCGAAACAATTTGAAAGAATCCTTTGGTTACCAACAACTATATAATTTCGCGTTATTGTGTATATTCCAAAGAAGACTTACTTACAGTTCGAAGAACCTTGTATCTGGCAAGAATGTGCAATTTAAATATGTGTCAGAGAAATCTTACAATTGTTGTGACCCGCGATATTTTAATGAACTCTTTAATTATCGTCTATATAAATAAATATACATATAATTCTACATTATTATGCACCAAAGAATCTTTCGTTTATCAGTAATATATCATCTGAAACTGTTATCTTATCCGTAATACGAAAAAAAAAGAAGAGATCGAGGAGAAAGATCGTGGATGAATCACGTACCCAGTGAGTCCGGTTTAAGAGTGGACGAAGGACACGGCACAGAAAGACAGAAAGAGAATGTGTGATCAGCCAGGGTGAAGGAGATTTACTCACGATTATGTTGCACGTTTCGTTGATGCGGCAGGACTGTCGTCGAGGGTGGAAAAGCACGTCGGACCGGCCGCGAATGAGGCTCTCTCCTCTCTCGACGCGCATCGCGCAGACGTGCTTCTCCAACCCCCTCTGCATTTACGTGTACACACGATAAACGCGGGGAGTAGAAGGAAGATCGCTCAGCGGTTTTCTCGGGGCTGATACAGCGGCACAGAACAGCCGAAGGAATGTCAAGGGATCGTATGGCGAATATACTTGATCAAACATACACCTGCAACTCCGCGAAATATTCTCGAGCGCGGAAAAAAGCGCAAAAGACCTTCCGGTTCGAATACTCAATTTTCTTTTTTAACTCGTTCAGGGCTGAATATCAGAACTCAATATCAGACGGTGGATGGTTTTACTTTAATGTTTTACTTATGAATACGACTAAATAAAGTAGAATTTAAGAAGAAGGATAGGTGAATCTTTTTTTCTTTTTTTTTTTTTTTTTATCGACTTAATAGAGTTGAATGGAAATTCATATTCTTACAAATATAATTAAAAGGATATATTATGTTACATTATAAATTTTGGTATATATTTTGTAAACGTGAAGTTATTTTGAACGCAGGATGAAAGCAAAAAATGTCCCAGTTCACAAGATTACGTTTCCATTTTGCAAATGAAAATAATTATTCTGAACATTGGAGTGGAACTCGTGTTTTAATACAAAATGTGATAAAGATTATTTGTTGGAATTTATGTACAAATGAATATCTTCAAATTTCTGGTATAATATTTGATTGAAGTGAAAGCTTTAAAAGGATAATATTTGTAAAACTTACGTTACAAAAATTCGAAAGATGATATTTACAATGAAATCGTCATTTTATACAGTGGTATATATAATATCATTACATATTATTGGATACAGAATATATATATATATAAAATATAAATAGAATAGTTAAATTTCAATTATTTCTCTACAGCAAATTGCAGCAAACACAAATGTCGGACACAAAATAGAACCGTATGCCAGATTTACTAAAATAGATTTGATACAAAGCATTTAAGCACGTTATTTACCTATCGATAAACATGAACAAAAATCTCGAGTTAAATATCCAGTTCCCAATCTATAAAAATCTGTCTAACATTTGTTTCAAAGCTACTTAAAACAAATAGCCAATCTAATGCATTCGAACACGTAATTCCGTCATTAAGAACTTTCTACAATTTTCAGTAATAAGTATTAATCACGGCGACATTTTTCTTCGTTGTAGAACAAGTAGTAAAAGGTATCGATAAAATATACACTTGTACAATTTTACCACCTAAAATATCGGAATCTGAGAATTTCAATCAGCACGTAAGAATGTGAGGGACAATAAGATTGTTAAGAAAGAATCTTGCGACGAACAAAGAGCTCTTTAATCCTTATTTATTGAAATAAATAGAACAAAGTAAGAATTACTAAATATTACTGCATAAATTATTAATAGTAAACCTTAATTTTTTAAGAATCTTTCATAAAATACCGTTTAATCTTTATCGCTGAACTATTAGAGAAAGGATTAAAAAACAGCTTTTAAATCGCAATATCCTTATTAAACATTACAATCTTATTAGGTAAAATAATGACAGTTCCATTCCAGGAAATAATTCATTTCTAAAGCCAATTTCCACAGATATTTCAAGATTGATCATTCTCAAAGCTTGTCACTCTTCTATTGAATTCTGAATAATTATAAAATCCAAAAAGTTACTCGAATCTAGAATTTCATAAATCCAGTTACTATACCCAAGGCATGGTAACATGACATGCTACATATATAAGACGGCGTGTAACATCTTGCGCGACGACGCGACGTGGAGAAATACGTGCGATGGAAGAACATTTCCGCAGATTTACCGCTATCTCTACGAACGTTCGAGAGAATCGTAGTGAAATTTGCGCGAGTGACCGTGAGCTCCGCAGGTTTTCCGGACGCAGGTTTTTAAGGGCGTTTCCGCTTTAAGGATCCTTTCGGGCAAATCCTGAAAAATATAAAGCGGAATTCGAGTTACTTCGTTGCACGCGCGAACAAAGGAACATTTATTATCCGGTCGATTTTTGCCGCGAACGGTTTATGCGTTGAAAGCGCCGTACGTTTTCCATCCAAGTTTTCTGGCTACGTTTTTCCAGAAATTTCTTTCGGGACAGCGTCAAAACAATTGAAAGATCGTAATAAGATTGGTGAAAAATATGCGCGTGTTTTGGGCATAAGCCGTTTCCTGCCGTACGATTATTTTTGTATGAGAATACGATTGATAATTCTCTTTATGAGAATGAACATTTCGGAAGAGTTTCGAAACAAAATATTGGAGCATTGTAGCAAGATTCGTGACAGAGAAGCATATTTCTTGGGAATGTTCTTCTCGTTTCTTTTTGCTTTGCAATACTTTCTGATAATTCGGTTGAAAAATCTTTCAACAATAAATAATTCTCTTTACTAGATATACATGGGATTAAAAGACGTAGTGAGTAAAAGCCTGATTTGTAATAAAAACGTGATGAAACGTAACAATCTACGTCTTTTACTTCGATGAGCGAAGGGGAAAGTTATAGGAGTTCGAGAACTTTCACGTTGAATGTGTTGATTCGTAAAGGGAAGAAAAATCAATGAACCTGTCAATTATTCAGCCGGTTGCAATAAAAAGAAACATCGTGATCGTGGGATACTACTGGATGTTTCTACTCTTGCTTCTTCTTCGAAATGACGGCACTAAGTCTTCCCCTTTACGTGGATATTCGGCCCGATTTTACCGTTCTACTCAAGACTCCTAACACACTGGCTTTTCCCAAACTTTACTTTCTCACCTGACAAATACGTACAGTTTAATTTAGAAACAGGATAGAATATAGAAAAAGATCTGCATTATTTAAATCAAGAATTTCCTTCGAAAATGTATATTGTATTTATTTCATGAATATCATTGTATTTGTTATAACTTAAGAAAATTAATAGCATTCTATGAACAAAGAAAATTAGTTAAAAGTCTGCTTGATAATCGCCATTTTTGTTAAACATTAATTACTTTTTACATGACAACATTCTGTATATTTCTGTATATTTTTATTCTAATTGAACATAATTTACTTATAATTATTGCATATATACATATAATAATTATACACTTATTATACGTTTATGTAAAGTTATATGTAAACGTTTATACGATGAAACTATAGAGAAAGGACCTCTACACCGATTTCGCTGATTTTTGTATGTTATAAAAAGAAGGGTCCTGAGTAAAATGCACTTTGTCCGAGGCCTGGGATAATCAAAAGTTACGAGAGAGAGAAAATTGAATATATCACGTTACATGTGGCCTGATATAAGTTGTTTTTCTTATACGATATCGACCTCATTCTCGGCAGTAATTCAGTGCTTACATTCATTATTCCCAACCTTCGTTTCTGTCTGTGGCCTCTAATACTTCCAGTGTGATGTTATTATTCGTCCTCGGTGTATCTTCGTACGAGCTTTTTCGTAACGCACAAATTTTACGCCTTCCTACATCGTCATGAACCTACTACGACCTAATCTAACCGAACCTAATCGATTTTTAATGTGTAATAGAATCATCAGCGAACAAAGACGAAAAATTTAACCGCGATGCCGATAATTTTGTTATTTTGCATAGGAAAATTATCAAAATCTGTGACGAGAACATATTCAAAAATCTAGGAACTCGATAGCGAAGCCTTTTTTCTATAGCTTTACGTCTAGATACATCTAGATAATTGTAACATCGTAACGTTATATATATTTTGTGTATTTTATATATATCTTTTTTCCTTTTTGATAATTAAATCAAGAATAGTCGTAACAGAATCTCACTTTCCAATTTTTGGTTTTCGTGTCTTCTTTTAAATTCACTGGAATAACTTTCAAGAAAGTTACATGTAAAAAGAAAATATAATGCTGGATACAACGAAAAACATGAAAGAATTGAGGGGCATGTTCGTAAAACTTAAGAAGAGGGAGGCAATAGACATTCAGGCGGGGATAATAATATTATGCTTATCGATCAATGCGTTCGGAACGATGAAGACTGCATATCATTAGATATTCGGTCGGCTTATCACCTATAAATTCCACCTATAACTTCCCTAATCGAAGAAACTTTCTACCCCTGTACGTGATGGAAATCCATCGAAAAGATAAGATAAGAGTACAACTTCTAATGAAATGTTTATGAAAAACGTAACTACAAGCTTTTAGAATTTCTCCGAAACTGTAATTCTTCGCGAAGATATCTGATATACTTGTACGATAAAAATGTATCGTATATTTTTAATGATACGATTTTTTAATTTTTTAATTTCGTAACATGATCCCTTATTTCATTTTATTTTTGACGTATTTTAAGGTGATTTATGATAACATAGGAATTGTCTATCGATATTAGATTACTTGAAAATAAGTAGTTTTTATCTTAACGTTGAATTTAAATTACTTTTACAATTCGGACTGCAGTTAACTACGAAATAACAATTGTTCGCCGAACAAAATACACTTAAGTGCAAAAATTTCTACGTTTGATTAAAGATCGAAGTATCCATGTTCGAAGATAATCTTATCCGAATTTTATTATTTACGCAATAATATATCTTCTCTGATGAAGTAGCTCAAATATTTAAAAACACGAAAACATCACCGATCTCGTCGTTTAACGCTTTCTTCTCTTTAGCTTTATTCTACTCGAAAGATACTTTTTCCAATAGAAAACTGAAGCCAGTATTTTCGAGATGGTTAGAGAACTAGAAAGTTCGATTCAAAAATAAATAGTCCTGCGGAGGAAAGGAAGACTCTTTTTCGGGGTTTTATCTGCTCCTTTATATTTCCAAGGGTTGTACAACGTGTCAAAGATGAAAAGAACGAGTCTCGAGTACATGTTCGTGCAAGTTTAATTTAACTGCACCTGCGATATCCTTTATGTGGCGAACGTATTTTCGAAGGGTAGCATTTCGTTGAAGTATGCGGTTGAAATATTTTAAGAAACGTTGTCGTACGCGAAACTTGTTATTCTCTTTCTTGCCTCGTCATATTCAATGTTAAAGGTAAAATATCTCGGAGCAACAATATCGCTTAGATATGTATTGTCGTACGCTCTCAAACGCGAATAGAATGAATTCCTTCTTCTACCCTCCGCGTCGCCACTAAAAAATCGTCGACCAGCGAACGAATACGATACAAAGCACCAAGGATTCGCCGGTGAAACTACGGCTACGTGTTCGACGCTTCAACATTCGAGGATAAAAACGGAGTAATAAATGAAAGAAGGACGAAAGTTTTAATGAAGAATTACTTTAGTTAGAAATCCCACAACTCTTTATACATAATTTTATTCCTGTTAAGAGTAAATTATGTTACATTTTAAAAATTGAGATCAATCTGTTCGAAATCGATTTATCTCGATTAACTTTTAATTCCTTGTTTGTGGAAACTTCTAATTAAAAAACACCTCAGGTAACAGATTAATAATAAATTAATAAAAAATCTATCAACGAACGAATAATTGCCAAAAGAAGACATTTTCTACAGTCCCGGGAAAAGAACACGCTTAGTCCTGAAATGTTTAAATACATAAAATTTAATTGTTTAAACAACATAAAGATCGACGTCCAATATCCTGAAACTTGTGATAAAGAAACTTCGCCAAATTGCATGCAATGTTTATAACGTATCGTCCTGGAAACGCGTAAGAAAGTGTCCTGACCTGATAAACACTCCATTCAGTCCTCTAATTAAAAAGTTGTACAGGACACAGCCGGTGCAACGTCTTCCCGGCGCTCTTGAATCTTTCATGCGTCACCGGATACGCTCCATTACGAGAGCAGACGTCCCACCTGCGCCCAAAAAAAAAAAGCGAATATCAACGGAAAAACAAGGTTGTTCCCTCGTGAACGGCCACTCCAGGAAGATTGATGACTGCTTGAAACGATTCCTCCTTTCGACAACCCAAACGTCATGGTTACTGCTGCTTTGCACCTGATGATGTCAACTATGTCAGTACGATTTCTTGCTGGTTGATCCTTTTTCGAGTTTATGATTTATTTCGAAGTTTCGCGCAGGCGATAAGAATGACGAAAGTTTTGGTGACTTAACTTTCCTTTTGTTGTGTTTCTTAATCGATATGTATATATATATATATATATCGTGAATATTTATAGATATTCGTATTTTTATGAGCACGCCGTGCTTTCATTCGATTTTTGTCTTCTTCAAATGGGAACTGGCAGAAGAAATACGAGCGGACGTAAAAACCATAATACCGATTATAATTCTAATCGATACTCATTACAATAGAAGCAGAACGTACGAAGAAGCAAAAACGCTAACTGTGCTTTTCTTGCTATGAAAGAATGAAGGAAGAAAAAGAAGATAAACAGAGACAAAATGGGCGAGCGAAGGGAAAGGAAAAATGAACGGGCGTGTGTCATTAGCTGAAGATGAAATCGGCGTGTCTGCTGTCGATGATCATCGAAACATACGTAACGTAACGTAAGAAGAGAAAAGTACAAGAAGGAAGATGAACAAAAATATGTTTTCTTTACTTTGCCATTGGAAAAAAAAAGATAAAAAGATTAATCGCGAAAAGAGGAAAGAAGAAAAGAAGATCGTTTCATAATGATCCGTCTGATTTGATATTGCTCGAAATAAGACACATTCTTGTCAAAGATATAATTTTTTTGAATAAATTAGTAAATTGCACAAGAAAGTTCGTTTGGCTTCTGGTAATACATTTTGAGTAAAAATTATTACTAATTATTATTATTATTATTATTATTATTAATTATATATTATCAATAAAATTAGTATTAATTTTGCTCGAGTTTACAATATTTCAAATTATTCAGATTATTGAAATAGTTTATTAATATTAAAATATCCTTTGTTTTAATATCTGCATGTATCTTTCACAAGTAATCACTAAATAATTTCAAGAATGTACATATGTCGAAATTTTTTAACGAAAAAGCTTCGTTACATATATTCTTTTCTTTTTTTTAATTCTCGTGATGATCGAGCTAGAGAAAATGAAAGACCGAAAAGCAAAATTATTTCATCGTACTAATGCAGAGTGCAGAGGAAAGAAAAATACGAGAGGAATGAAACAAAAGTGGCTGGTGATTTGAAATCCTTGGCTGATAGTTGTTAGGAAAAAGAGGAGGAGATAAGTAAGTTAGAATGGAGGATAATAAAAACGGAAGAACTCGAAGTAACGAGTAACCTCGAACTAATTTAACGCAGGTGACGCTAAGCTTTTAATCATTGAAACAGAGACAGGAGAAATAGAGGAGAAAAAGGAGCAATCTCGTAACAGGAATTAAGCCAAAAGACGAACATATGTATTCCATTAATAGTGAACTTTCAGTGAATAGAGATTAACGTGATTTTTATCGAAATAATAAAGGAAATCAGAACTATTGAGCGAGGCTAGGCTATTGGATGTTCAAATTAATTCGTCGATGATTTAGTAAAATGTAATTTCTAATAACTGGACTGAAGATATTTATGCAACTTTATATTTCTACGAACAGAGGTAAAAGTGGAATTTAAAGGCAGATTTATTTTATCTGCTACAAATTATAATGAGCACCGTACTTTGCGTATTTTATATATTTTCCCATACCATGTCCTGTGTATTTCTTTTTTCTTTTTGCTTTTAAATTTCGCGTAAATATATAAAAATTCGCCGTCTATGTATAGTATACATACAAAGTATACACGATGTACAATCGTTACATGTATGTATACACCACTCTAGTGAAATAAATAAAATTCGCTAGAAGAATTCGCTCGCGGTTACGAATTTCACTTTAGAAAAATGGAAAATGTTGAAAACGTTGAGCGATTCTCGATAGAATTCGATAGACAAAAACTGCAGAGGAATCTAGAGTAAGAGGGAGAGAGGGTAGAGGCAGGTAATGATTACTCCAGCAAGCTCATGGGGGATTTTAATAAGGAAACGAGAGCTTATTCATATACCCTCATGGCGCAAGCGCCAGAAAGCCACCTGTAGCCCCAGCTTCCAATCAATACATCACAGACGCATATCGTGCAGCTTTCCAGGTAGCAATGTGCATACATGTATATATGTATGTACACGTAAAGCAGGCACGGATCCATTCTGCGAAGCCAGAAATCGCCTGTTGCTGTTGTCTACGTTCTGCCAACCATAGTGATTTCTATTGCGATCATTTCAACTCCCTCGGACATCTTCGATCTGTCGAAAGGAATTGCAAGCAACTGGATCCATACAATGTCGCTTTTTACCACCACCCACGCTGTGATCCATATTCATATTCCAGGAAATCAATGTAGGTCACCGTTTAAAATCGGTCGTATCGAATATTACAACTTCGAAAGCTGATGCAGTACGTTCTCTCCCTTTCTTTTTCCCCTCTCTCTCTCTCTCTCTCTCTCTCTCTCTCTCTCTCTCTCTCTCTCTCTTTCGCTTTCTTTCGTTCTTTACGAATATCGCGATGCTATCCAGTACTTGCTAACCCCTTTTCTGCAGAAAAAAAGCAGCTTGTCCTTGCTCGATGGTTAATCGATATTTTCCTGTTGCTACCGAAAGGCAATAACGGGATAGTCGTTGTATTAATCGTCGAATTTGGGAGTATTAAAGTTCGTCGTAGAGACAAATATAAGCTTTTTGCACTTTAAAGTTCCTAACAATTCTTTCAGAAAAGAATAAAAGCTATTTAACTGAGAATTGTAAAATTCTAAAAACTAGTTAGTTTACAACCTTGTAACTTTTCAATTCGCTAATATCGCTGCGAATTATTGTGCACGATTGCGCTGATTTTTATATTCTACTATAACCGTAATACATCGCCTGCATAATTGCGTAAACGATTCTATTCGATCGTGCCAGGGATCTGAATTTTTTATTAGCCAACGTTAGTATGAGAAAATAACACGATTGGTTTAATGTTTCGGAATTCAAACGATCAACTTCAATAGAACTGGTCAGTTTGATTTCAATGTGTATATGTATATCGTATAATATTTAAAGAATTAATAAATATAGCGAATGAGAAAATTCACGCAGCGTAGAACTTCGAAACTTCTGAAATCAACGCGTGAATGAATCATAAATATTGAAGGATTCGTAAGAGGATTGCGTTACATGCGTTTATCGTTCGCGAAACAGCTTAATGGAAACGTCACTTGGATTCGTGTAGCGTCAATGGAGAATTTATAACATATGGTTATATCCTGTCTATAATCGGACAAGTGATAATTATATACGTTGCCCGGTGAAATGAGAGAAACAACGGTTTCGCTTGAAAAATTTGTTATACGGATAGGCTCCTATTTACGGGTCGGGATTTATCAAAACCTCTCCGCGCAAAACCGTTTTAATGATAATATGATTTGTGGATCTGCGCGGAATAAATTGAAAAATAAAGCGAAAGGGGAAACAGCGTTACCGCGTATCGGATGTGTTCGGCGCGTGTTCTCGTATGAAAAAATGAAAATCGTTTCATCGGTGATGAAATAATTAATCGAGTCGTGAAAGCTATGTATTTATCCGCGTAGAAATCAATAACGGCGAAGACAGTTTCGTTTATACTGTGAGTTCGCTCTTAAAAGGATTTCGCGGAATCGAAAGAAAAACTACGTCGAATCGGTCTTCTTTCGTAGCTATACAGTTAGCCTCTATCTCAGACAAATATTTCGCTTCGCATATGATCTAAGTTTACGAGACTCCTTTATCAAATCGCTCAAAGTGCTCCGAAAGGAATTTTTCGTACTACCGGCGATGGTGATAACCATTGTTATTCATACATTTTTTTAAGGACGCTGTATATTATACGTATAGTATAATAAACGAAGTCTAGTTTCAATCCACACATCCACGCACAGATCTTTAAAACGTTCGGAGATATCTTCTTCGTGGTATATCTTTGGAATTGTTTGCGTACGTATGGCAACGTAAATGTTTCGTGGAATAGACTATACGCTGAACGACTTTTAAAACGACTCATGAAGGGGTAGTCAATTCAAGCCAGCCCGTAATACAACAACCCCTCGATGTTCGCGAAGAAAATTCTCCACGAGATCGTTTTCTTTTTTTCACAGCTCCCTTAAGGTTCTTCCCTAGCCTCTTTGTTGGCCTCATCTTCGCGTAGATCGACATCACTGCCGGTCGGATGTGTTCGTAATGGAAATAAGACAGAATCAGCGATCAGAATCTCGAATGTCATCTCGACGATGTTCAGAGGAAAGCTCAGAAATAATCTGTGCGCTGTTGGATTTACGTCGTTCGAAGACTTCATGGTTCTCTTTGGTACTTTTAACTCTGAAATTGTTAGAAGTATCTACAGACTTCATAAGTGTATAAATCTTTTATTTGTCTTAAAATATAAGCGGATCGATATAGCGGATGATTCATAATATGAGATCTTTGGTTTTGTTCGTTTTTCAATTGGCTTTAGCAGTTTTTTTCTTTTTTTTTTTTCTTTTTTTTTTCTAAATGTTTGGTACAGCAGAGTTCAAAGAACTTAGGATACCTTTCATTTTTAACAAAATTTCGGTATCTGATTAAATATATTAATACGAGCATGTACGCGTAATAATACGTAATGTAGAGGAAGAATTTCAAGTTAGTATCTGCGAGACAAGCCGATATATATTACAAAGATAGACTCTCTAAGGAGTTAAAGTTACCACATACGTTCTATAGTTCTGTGCTAGACGTCTATGAAAGAGTTGTACAATGACGCGCGTAAAATCGACGAGCGATTTATCACGGTCATTTTTCACTTAGGGATGAAAGTTTCTATTGACTGGTTGGCTCGATAAATGAATGATATATAGGAGAAGATTAATGGAGTTTCCAGATTTTTCTTATTCTTTGCAAAATAAGTTGTTTAAATAAATTATACCTGGCTAGATGCTTTCTGTGTGAAAAGCCGTTCTTTTACATCGAATCTTGATTGCCTGAACACGTTCGATACCGATGACTTTGAACAAAACTCTCCAGAATGAGCGTGAACTTGTTTGCAATTATAATATAAAAAATAAAAATAAGTGAAAATAGTCGATATAGGAATAAAAAGAATCGTTTTGGACAATTTTTATTTAAATATACGTCATAACATACGCGTTATGTGATCGGGCAACCGTAATAATTTGATGTCCATGTAACATAACGTGTACGTTATGCGAGTAAAATAGCGTTTTAGTTAAAACTTCATAAAGATAAACGCACAAAAAGTAATGATATTTGTTTCAAGAATGAGACAATTGTATAACGTATGTAAACCGGCAAAATATGACACACACTTTTTACTGGAATACGAGGATATGTTGGTACATATAGTTAAACAAAAAAAGATTGTTTAAAGTAATATAAATCATACGTGACGACAATTCTTAAGAGACTCTCCCAAGTATAAACCTGCGTCATCTCTGCAGCCACTGCTTTGCTGACTGTTGTCTGAGAATTGTCTGAAAATACCGATGATATACATGTGTTATGACAGTCGTCAGTCATTGCTACGAGATACCGCATGACATATATGTTATGCCACCGATCTCGAATGTAAAATGAAAATAAATGCTGTTTATTTTTAATATTATACAATCATATAATAATATATTAATTTAATACAGTCTAATTATTAGGTAATTTCTTCCCTCCGGTTTCCAATTACCAGATCTAATTATATGAAAACATTCGCAGCCTGATAATCGGTTAATAAATTACTTTACAAAATTGCTCCGATGTTTTGAATGAATATTCGGTAAAACAGAGTCAAAAAACAATTCGTTCATCGCATACCTTGTATGCGTGATACGATGCAACCTTCTTGGCGTCCCTTATTTTATTAATAAAACCGCGCTGTACGCTGTACAATTGAAGTAAAACGTAAACATTGATAGCGTGGTCGACGAGAACTATGACGGCGGCTCCTGTAAAATTTTCACAGTCGTGTTTACTATTTGTGCAAGCCAAACGCGAGTACAAATCGTCGAAACAACGACGGAGATAAGACTTTTAATGTTTGAAGCTGATGTAATAACGGTCTAACGTACAACAGAATTCGACGGAAAGCGAATTCTTAGAAAAATATTTTCCTTTAATCGAAGCTCCTGCTATGTATATTTAAAAAATTCAGTTTTACTCGGCGATCAAATTCTTTCGCTCTTTTTAGTTGAAAAATGGGATATACGAAGATGGAGAAGGAATTTTATGAGAAAAAAATTGATCGATGGAGGATTGAACATTTTTGTTCGAATTTAATAATTTTTCGTTTGACCGAATCATCAGATCCTATTCGTTCTAATAACGATATTTCTAAGATTATTTTTCATGGCAACATATTTCCCTATTAAAAATTTCATTAGATTTATAATTATTTTACTTTTTTTATTAATTTGTGTACTTTAATGCAAAGTACATTGAAAGGAGGAGAATTTTGTGGTAAAAAAATTGGGTCAAGATAGAATTAATTGATTTAGAACAGACTTTGTAATTTATGATTTTATCCCCTAAGATCATTTTTCCGGATTTTTAAGATCGTCATTCTTTACAGCGGGACTATTTTTAATAAACGACATTTTTTCATTCTCCGTAAAAAAAAGTATTAGTAAATATAAACACAAGAGAGCTTCTTTGTATCTAAAATTGAACTATGTAATGCAATATAGTAGTCTCGCTAATGGCCCAAAATGATGCGTGCTTCTCCTGACGAATAAGTTAAACTAAATGAAAAAATTATTATCTATAGAATCGTTCGGTATAGTGCGAGAAGATCATATTAAAATAAGTAGAAAATTACTGTTCTCTCTCGTGAAAAAAATGCAATGGTACTTTATAGAATTCTAATGAACTTCTCGACCTACTTTCAAGTATTCATCATGTTGGCCGATATGCACCCTTTTATAGATTAAAGAGAAAGCTTCTTTATGCAGGTTTACACATCACACGTTGGTTTCATATTGAAAGGATATGTAATTTCCGTTTCTGTCCTTTTCCTTTTCCAATATGACCCCTGAAATAATAAAACATTCATTAAGAATCTTAGTACCGAAGCGTAATCATTCAATTATTCTTTAACGACTCCTTTAACCATTTCTACAATTTCTGTGACAACTTCGTTACTTCTACGCTGTATTTTTACATATAAGATATTGAAACAGCAAAGTCTAAATTGTTTTAATGGTCTGCATATAACGTTCAGTGAGAAGATTAAAAATAAAAAATTATATTATTATGTTGTATTAAAAGAGCGTCGCATAAATTATAAATAAAAGCGTAATTAACAGGGCAAACGTAGAAGAAACACGAAACATCATTTTCATTTCAGAATTTCAATATAACATTCACATGTATGAATTATTAATTAAATGTTACTGCCTTGTTTCATATTCTATGACATGCGGACGTTTCTCACTCAACTACGTGATAATAAATGCAATTTTCCGCGTACATTTCAAGTTTTCTTTCAAACTTTATCAATACAATCATGACAATCCCATCTCGTTACAGCGATACTAAAATTTCAAAGAAATTTCACATAACACACGTAATATATTTATGAACTGTTCCTATAGGCGTTCAAATATTGCCCCGAGTTACCATAATTCCATTTTCGAAGATTATGGTATCCTTTCTTAGCACTCACTTTTAAAATTCTCTTTCGCTTGCCACTATAAATCGCGTGTTTATTCAATTTCGATCCTTCCCTGTACCAAAACCGCACACATATTCCAGGGTGTGCATATAAAAGCAAATATTCAGCGTGGCTTGATATACGACACTCAAAGTATCAACGAAGATGGGGTATAGAATCGAACGTCGCAATATCTGCTTTAGCTACCATTGAGAACCATGCATACGAACTTTTATGCTTTCAGATTCTAATATCGGTCACGGATGGTTCCATGGAAAAAGATAAAATTAGAATATGACGCTTGTCCTTCCTAGAGAATTGATACGTTTGAAATATTAGCACAGTTTCACGTAAATTTTCACGAACATCGACGCTTCCATCGAATTTCCTTTCTCGAATTTCTTCTTTTGATACGATATGTCGGAATGCAACTTTTTTTTTACTTTTTCTTTTTTTTTTAAGTTGTCGAAAGGATATTTTACTGTTCAATAAAAATTGACTTCGTAGTTTTAATAATATCGAAATGAGATTTCAAAGTAAACTCAAACGGCAGTTTAATATTATGACGTCCATACAAAAGGTAAAACTAAACGCTGTATACAATATTCTTCGTTCCAATAAGAGAGAAACAAATGGAACGACGCGTAAACAGCAAAAAAGACTACCCAGAATAGTCTAAAGCAAAGTTAAAAAGTTGAAAAATATTTCTTTATCTAATCGAACTTCTAAAATACGAAACTATACATATGTCATGCGTTTTATGTTCTCACGATAGAAAAAAGTAAAAAGAATGATATACGCCAGTGGACGAAAGGATATGCAAAAAACTGTCAAAAACGAAACGTAAAAATTTTAAAAATCAAACATTTCGAAGAATATTTTTTCATTCAATTAAACTTCCAACACGTGAAACAAAGTCATTCTTTGCTCGAACAGGAAAGAAGCAAAGAAGACGACACGTCACTGAACCAGATGGGGTGCGATAGAATTGCAAAAAATAAAGAAAAATACAAATTGTACAAATACAATAAGCAAAATATGTTTCTTCGACCAATGGAACTTTCAAGATTTGCAACTAAATACACACACGAACACACTACATATTTGTGTTATGTTTCTCGTCTCAATAAAAAAGGAACGAAATGAACGATACGTTATTGAACAAAAGAGTCTGTATAAGATTTCCGCCAAACAAAACCCAAGAATTTTTAGGTTCGAGAATAGATAGAAATATTTCTTTAGTAAATTAATACTTAAACTATTGATGATCATATTATAAGACTCGTAGACTTTTTTTTAGTAAAAAAACTAACATCAAGCTTATCTTACCAAATATCATTAAATTATAACGTTAGAATAATTATTTGCATATATGTAGGTTCCTACCCTGCTAAGCTTTACATACATCTATTCAACTTACGATTTACGTAGTTTTAGTTCGACCAGGGGAATCAAAATAAATTGCCTCTGAGACGAACAAGCTAACCTAACCCAACTAGAAAGACTGACTGAGTCGAATAAAAGCTCATGTCAAAACAATATGCCACCAAAAAAAGGCACATGGACGTTACGATCACTCGACTCTACCGCATAGAGCCAAACTTCCATCGAATGGAAATAAAACAACGAGAAAATCGACTAACCAAAAAAAAAAAAGAAAAAAAGAAGAAAGAATAGTCATGCACATAGAATAACGCACAATGCTTCGTTAAGATACAGCAGACAATCGTACGAGCCTGTTACACGCGATATCGCGGTATAACATCTCGATATCTATCCAGTTGATACCGATGTAGGATGATATATCAGATTGATACCGATGGGACCGAAAGTTTCAAGCGTTCTAAGCTTCGAATCACGTTATAAGCGGCTTTTTCGTCGCATAAACACATTCGAAACATAGAAGTCTCGTATAGGTTCTCGCGAATCTTGAAAATATGGAACGTCTTAGACGTCTTAAAAATCTTGAAGGTCTTGGAAATCTTGGATACCTTATGAGGATGATTTCTGTACCGGGCAAGTATAGAGCGTGGGTATTATCGTTTCCCTGTTCTTTTTCTTATTTCCTTTCCTGCTATGTATGGTAGTTTGGTATATCACGCCATATAAGCGAGCGCGCGTGCAATTCTGATTCTAAATAATCCAGTCGTGTTTCTGTATTCCATTCACTTATTACACGCAATACATTAACATATTCGTCGTATAAAGACACTCTGAACTATTATTTCAACGCCTAGCACGCCTTAGAAGCCTTGACAAGTTTCTCTGAAATTCTTGAGAGTTTCGTTTGCAGTACACGTTACGTGCATGTAAATGGTGGACCACGATACAGAAACGGGCATCGTTAACCGCGTTAATATCCGTTTCCAGGGGCAGTCGCGCAAGGTCCACCGTTCTACCGTGCTACTTGATGACGAGGGAAGGGTCTATATCTAAATATAACGTTCTGGGAAGGGCTGGCTGGTCGGTTCGCGCCGAGCGAACCTGGATAATATCGATTTTTCCCGCCTCTGTACGTCTCTACCAGGCGAGCTTTCGGCTCTCTGCTTATCTACCGTAGATAGCAGTATTTTACCGCCGCCTCTGCTCGAGTTCTGGCGGCGATCCAGCCGTAATAACAACATACGGTAATTATAACCAGACGATTTATTACGGGTTCTCGCATTTTATGTAGGCGAGCCACGATTTGATAAGGTGTCCTCCTCCTTTTGATTTAAATTTCTGGGCTACGTGCGTGCACGTTGTCCCAAGCAGTTGCGAAAGGGAGAAGGCTGTGGAAGTCACAGAAACCTGATATACGTCCTCTACTTCCGGTGATGCTAACAAATGCCTTCCGGGACAGTAGACGCTGCGGTATTATGAAAATGTTACCACCGTGCCGGTTCTAAACGATTTCTTCCCTTTTTCTTTCGAAGGATGCTTCCTTATTCAAGGTTTCGGAAAGTTACAAGTATCTCGTGGATTTCTTGTTGGAAAATTGAAGATGGGGTAATTTTATTAACTTTATTAACTTTGAGAAATTGTGGAAAGGGAATGGCCAGGTCGTTGGGTAAATCTTGGGAATTGAAATGAATGAAATTTTGTTTTTCGCGAGGAAATTGAACTATTAGACAATTATAGAAAATATATAGAGAGGTTGAGTTTAGTTTAGCAGAAAATATAAAGAAGATCGATTTCATTGAAACTTTTCTTCTTTTACTTTAATTTTTACACTCAGATTATACTTTTCTAAAGCTTCATTGAAAAATCAATTCGAAATAAACGAATAATACACCTTACAATTCGTCTATACGCTTAATTCATATGCCTGAAAACTAATTCGAACGATTAAATTCCTCTGGATATACATACGACAACGTTTCATTCTTCGTGTTTCAATAAATCCCGCCATTTAGTCTGAGTGTCGCACGCTTCTGCAAATGCTGCCAACGGGAAATCCGGGAAACATTTCATCGAACACACGTCGATAAATAAATTTCCATCCTCTGGAATGCTTGTACACCATTCAAACCCCGATTCTCCCTGCGAATATTCATTATAAAAGTATTAATCACGGTCTTAGATTTTTATTCACGCAACTAAAACTAAGAAACTGTTAACGAGCGTATTTACAGTTTCACGTTATCAACAACTCTCTTATCTATTCTTAACAATCACCATTTTAATTAAACGAACATTTTAATTAAACAACATTAATACTTCATCGAGTTATCCATCATTAATCATTCGGTAAAAAAGTGAAAAATCCAGCTAAATAATTATTAGCAATTATATTTATCGACTTGTTATTTAAGCAATTAAATCAATCAAAATATAGGATATCAAGTTGACAGGTCATTAATATTAAGGCAGTAGAATTATTTTCCATCTTTGCGTAAAAACTAAATATACTTAACCGATATGACTGTCGCTGTAACTTCTCTCTGTGCGTACAGGCTGTTGAAAAAATAAAGCGCAAGATTTTAATGATTTTCTTATTTAGAAGTACTTGTTGAGAATATTAAAAAATTAACGTAGAATCAAATTCAAATGAAATTATTTTTTTTTTTTTTTTTTTTTTTTTTGAGATAGAGCGTAATTATACTATGTACACATAGATTTCTTTTATAATTTGATCTTTGCTTTAAAACATGTTACAACACACTTTTCTTCTTGGACCAAACAAAGTTTCTCATACATTGTTCTGAAAAGTAAGAGTATTATAATCGCAACTTTCGTTTTTAAATATAATAATCAATTGCAGTTTCAATACTATGAGAAAATAATGCTACGATTAAAATATTTATTTACTTTTTTGAGGAAAACATTATTTCATTTGAAATGCTAACACGCTGCAAACTTCTAAAAGGTCAAGTGCAACTACTCGTAACGATCAATCATTTTTTGAATAATCGTAAAAATTAAACTACCTTTACATATATTAATATTCGATAAAAACAAGAATTTTAAATAAAAATAGAATAATCTCTTTCAATGCCCGTTTTCGTTCAGCAATCTTTCTTGCACGGATCCATTCCCAAATTTTCGGTCTTCCCACGATCGATCGTACCCTTAATCGAGATTCTGTCATTCAAACGCACGCTCGGTTCCTTCAATTACAACATTACAAAATAAATCGAACTGTAGTGATCCTGATCCGTGGAAAAAATTATTTCGCCATTAGAGCAGCATTATTATCGCGATACGAAACGACTTTTCCGGAAAACTATTGATAGATGGCGACGTCGTTCTGCTGCATAGACGCGATATGAAAATAACGAATCCTCGGCATTTTTCGTTGTTTATCGGTACATCTATCGCACGCATGCACCAATGATACAATGGCGTGCCGTTCTTTAGAAATATCTTGCCCTTGTAAATTCCGCGCTACAAAAGCCACCGTACTTTACATTGGCGGCAATAGAGCGGAGCAGCGAAGGGCATGAAAGGTTCTTGCAGAGGACCCGGAGTCATTGAAAATAGTAGCCTGTTGTAGATGAGATCGTTGTTCCCCTTTGTCGCGGCCAACCTTTTTTCGCCCTGGTTATACAGATATTGGCCATTATTTCGTGAACTATTCATTCTTGCGAGACTAATCGCTGATGCTTCGAGACGAGTCAAGATATTTTCTTGAAGATCGTTTTTCAACACGTTGAGGACCAAGCGCTGAAATAGTTCGTCAAAGTTACGTAAATGCAAATAATGTAACTGATTGCGAAATGACTTACATACGGTTTCGTTAAGACGAAAAGTATGTTACACCAACAGGCGCTTTTCAGAAGCTCATTGCACGAATAAAAGATACAAAAAATATTCCCGTGATTTCAAGAAAAATAAATTATCACGGTGCTATAAATACATCAATTTCTCGGCATTCTCGTGTATTGCGGTCGTGTAATTTCATATCTCAGAAGTTCAATGGGTAAAGAAATCTTAACGAAATGCTATAATTTCTTTTCCTTTATATAGCGATTAAAAAATAGGCATTATTTTAAAGGTTCGTTTCTTATTTTGAAAACAATGTAATAACTGAATTCCCCTCCTGTCTTTCTATCCTGTTGAAATGCTAATTAGCGTTTCTGCGAACGCTTGCGTAGATGTTTCCAGGCATCCGCCATGTGAAAAGCATAACAGTAAACAAAATACTGTTTGGAACAATATGCGTAACTTTCGAAAACTCACGGAAATTACATAATTACCTTGTCTGTTCTCTATTTGCGCAAATACCTCATGCTCGACGGAAGAAAAACGCGCGAGGGTGCGCGTCGTGTAACGTGCGTTAAACCGAAACCGAGATCTTCGTGCAGATTTCCTAAAACGAGAACTTCGCACACACGAATCGAGCCTCCAACGCAACAACTGTTTTTCTCCGAATTGACCAACATTATCCATCGATCCTTACGAAACTAGCGTACAACCAAATTATTACGCGTTAACGATAACGTTGCTTTCCTAGTGAAATCTTCAAACGGTGTTTTAAACATTATCAGGCACGCGTGAATTCCCTTTCACATTTTTCAGTGTCTCCGGCATACGTAGATAAAGGAAAATATCAAATTTTAATTCGACTTTTTGCTGGATGAACCTGTCGTCGCGTTAGAAGGCTAATATTGGAGAACAATTTTGTCGCAGTTTGCAATTTTTACAACAACTTTCGCGCTTTACGATCTGTGCTTTAGGATGGATTTTGCGAAACTTCGTTAACGGTAAAATGTATTATCAACACATTCGACGTAGACCGAAAAATTATTTGCATGTGCAAATATTAAAATTCATCGTACGTATTATATCTTACCGATACACCATTATTGATAGTAAATTAATTCCAATTTATTCCTGGCGATTATTCCTCTCTAGATACCACGTAATCCTATGAGAATTCTAATCTATATGCGGTGTAACAGAACAGCAAAAGTAAGAGTAACATTTCATGTATACCGAACTAATATTTATCGAAATAGAAAGCGTATAGCTTTGGTTTTCGTGTTCGAAAGCGCAAAAGTTAATTACTACGCATATCGGTTGTCTATAAATTTATAGCAGTAGGCACGTATATTCGCATACAGTTGCTTTGTACCGATCTGATACAATGTAAATATTGAAACTGCCTTATCGCTGCAGGCGCTTCGATTGTAAAAATGTCTAGCTTAAACGTTGGTTCGGCTAACAAAGTCAAAGTATTCAGTTTCGATTCGACGGGAAATCATCGAACGATTAGCCTTTCAGAGACGTTGCCATCGAAATGCGAATTGAATAAATCGCCGTCACGCTCTAGGAAACCTTTTCGTACAAAGTACTCAAGGTACAGAAAGGTTTCGTCTCGGTTTCCCTCGTACAATCCCCTTAACGCCGAGTGGATCGAACTCTGGTGCATGCTCGAGGTGCTCGAGATCGCATCTCTTCACGAATGCTCTCACGTGATACCACTATAATGTCATACGTCGTAACGATCGCGGCATAGTAATAGTCCAAGAACAAACCTGTCACGCTACACGTCTCTACACGGCACGCATACACATATGCGTTCGTTCCACCCACGTACAAATACAAAAACGTGTGGTATACAGAGAGACGCGTTACGCGACCGATCGATCGAATTAATATTCACGATTGTTGAAGCATGGAATCGACGTCGATCGGAATTCCTCTTGGTATGCCTGATTAGCTTACTTGCTCTTTATCCACGTTCCAAGCCGAAGGAGATATTATCGACTCGAGGATATCGTTGACTACAAGTTGTTGCATCCACGTGGTTTCCACGAAGATTATTCACCAGGATTATTATCGAGTCGAGTCGTTCAGAAGTCACATTTGATCGAAAAGCAGCGAAAGGCGATGATATTGTAAGCGCTAGTTTTGAAAATCTTGGCAGTCAGTGTGGTTAAGAGTAACGATTCTTGCCATCTTCTTGTAATAAATAAACGTAGGTAATTTGTATGTAACATACATAGAACAAATTTATAAATACGTAGTAATTTACATAGAACGAATACTATTTGCTTTCGGGGAATCGGATATTAGTCAGCTGCTTAGGTAATTGAGAAATTGAGAAATTGTTAAAAAAGTGGAGTTGACCTGTTTGGTCTCTGAGAGGCTCGGTTACTTTAGACGTGAATAACGAGGATAAGGATTATCGTTGGTAAAGTGGATGTTTGTGTAAATGTTCATTTTTATAGGAGATCGATAACGAAGGACGATTTGGAGAGAAATGTAGAATTTTGGAATTGTTAGAAATTGGTCATTCTATACGTTACAGCCTAATACATCACCTTTGAAACGAGGCAACGAAGTACTTCCTCTTTCTTGGTAATTATTTCCTCAAGGCTGGCTGAGCAAGCTGCGTTGTAATCTCCTCGAGCGGATTTTCATTGTACAAGTGTATCAAGTGCGTTTGTAGAAGTACACGAGATCCAAAAGTCGAATAACGTGTCCGTGTTTTTTTTTTTTTCTTTTTTTTACTGCCTTGATATTGTGAAATTTTTTAACAAAGGAATTCTACTAACAATGAATCGAATAATTTGATGAAAGTACCTGCTGGTTTGTTAAATGCGAGATCGCAGCCACATTCCGTTATCAAAATCGTTCCTACGTGTAACATCCTAATTGAGATAGTAGATTTTTTGTAGCTGGAGATAAAATTTTCTGACAGATAAATTGAGTTTCTTTGTGGTAGCTGTGATATGGATCGCGATATTTCCTTTCCGATATTCCGTAGATCGAATAATTATACGCGGTGGCTTCTTTGAAAATATCGAAACGATACAATACGAATCTATAAATAAATACAATACGAACCTACATATTTCCAAAACGCATAATTTTTGTTAACACGAAGATAGGAATAGGTTCAAGAAGTTTAACCTTTTTTTGAAAACTTTGTGCTATTTACAATTCTTATTATACCATCTTCTTACGTAAAAATTTATCTTTTAAGTACAATAGAATATCAGACCTATGCTCGACCTATTTCATGCAATCAAAAACATTGAATGTTAAGATATCAAAATCTAGAATTATTCAAGAAAAATGACAGCGACCAGATGACTCAACCTTTTGAACTTTTCAGCGTCAATATATATTATTCGCGACTATTATACTACTAATACGAATGTAAGCGAAGTATACGTACGCAAATTAGGAGAAAATTCTGTACAATTTCGTAACCTAGATTGCTCAATCTTGAACTTTGACGTCAAGCCTACCTTCGTCACGAGTAATCGTCCACAACTGAAAAAGAGCACGCCAACATACGAGACTAACGTCATACGAAAAATTAAAGTTTAGAGTCACGGAAGAAGTATTTTGTTTGTTTCGAATTCTCATTCTAACTTCTTTGTCAAACGCGTGTAGAATTTATTTGCAGTTCAAACACTTTGAAAACTACATATTTTGTATTTTCAATCGTATTGTACGCAGTAGTTTGTGAACAATATTATTCACGAACAAATCGTTTTACTCGTCAACAATTGAAGTATACGGCAAGAATTAGCTTATTCGAAATGTCGATTACCTAATTGAAGCGTAGAAATGTGATACAGAATTTTCAATGTAAATAATTATTATATTATCTATATAAAAGACACTTTGTTCCAAATTTAATTCGATTTACTTGAAAATTTAGTTTTACAATTGTTGACAATTTTTCAATTTAATTTTATAACATTATTAAGAATCAATTGGATAAAAAGTATATTATTTTATCCTGAATATTCGAAACGTCATGCTAATAAAAAATTTGGAATATTTTTGTCTATTTAAAATTTTGTTGTATATTTCTTATAATTTTCAATACAATTTACGTTCTTTGTTAATGATTTTACAAGTTTGTGATAATAAACACGTATCGAAAGTTAAAGTTAGAGCGTTTCCGATTAGATAGGCAGCGAACTGGAAAACGTGCTTAATGTTCGTAATGAAATTTTCCAACATTCCTGTTCCGCGAAGCACACTTTGCAAATTTGCATACACACGACAATAAGATTTCACCATAATCTCGTTTACGTACTATGGTAACTAACACTGGTTAATAACTCTATACTTGCATCTTCAAACGATAACACGTGCCTTACATTAATCTTCGTGATTTTGTCAGAAACAAGGATCATTTTCGCGGAACAAAGTTATCATGCTTGAAATGTAGAAAATTTTGGATGTTCTTATCGAAACATTTTCTTTAAAACATTTTCTTTAAACAGATGTTATTATAAATATTTTTTTACTCGATGCCACAATAAAGAATCAACTAGAAAAAGAAAATTGCGTTAAAGCAACGTGCCGAGTAAGTTAATGTGGAATTAATATTAAAGAAATCAATATAGAAATGGAATATTTATGCCAAAAAGTTCTACGAAACAATTTTCACGCATGGTCGGTGCTCGAACGATGAGACACTTATTTAAAAATATTTTACGAAAAAGCATTCACGCAGGCCTGGTGATTAATAAAGATCCAAATAACAAAAAATTGTAATGATTTCTTTTAATACACTCGACAAGACCCTGAAATGTCAAGACATATAAAAAGCCGTAGGTTGCGAGTTGCATGAAACGCCTACACGCCATGTCCGGACGCGGACCTTTGGCTCTAATTATCATACGCGAGTAATTTGTACCTTTGTGCATGTTATTACGCGTTCGCTATTAAATACACAGAATAGGAAAGAATAATAGAACCGACAGGAAATATAATTAGTACACATCAAGGTGTATTACGTATCTAACGAATACGATTGAAGATCGTACGGGAATAATATGTCCATTTTTATTTATTTACCAACTATTATGTCGTTTCGTGGATGAAAAACAGCACAAGCCTTGAAACAGGAACTGCTTGGTCTTTCACACCGTTCGTTACTTGTTTTCCTGTCTCATCGTATCGTGCGTCAATGGGATGAATCGTGCTTCAGAATTTCTGCTAATTACGCAAACGAAATGACGCAAGTTCGTAGCACCGAGAGCTACAGCTTGCAATTGGTCCACGACCGCGAGGAATGACTCGAAATTCGAAAAACCGATTTGCGGTGCGCGTGTCAAGCCATTGATCGATTGAGAAACAGACTGTTTACGTTGCATCTCAACAAATTGCGACCACGCAGCACTCCAGGTAGTGTTTATTGCGTCACTCTCAAATTTCCACAACGATATTGTTGATACAGTGACTCGTATCCGAAGATAAATATTTTGGTAGCGTCTACGTATTTACCTTTTTTTCCAGTGATTTGCAGATAGACATAGGACTGCGTCTTGATAGGAGAATATATGGAAGGAGTTACGAAAAATTAGTTGAATTAGTATCGTGCCATAATTTATAAATTTCCTTTTCGCTAAAGTTTTATAACGGGTGCAAGGATTTTTAGGAGCTTCGAGAATTTAATCTTCGCATTCGACAGATGTACGTATACGTATTACTCGGCAATTATTCGTAAAAGAGCAAAGAAATTAAATCGATGCCAAAAATCTGTCCTGCGGTAATCTTTTACAAGACGTGAATATATTCGTGGACACGAGTTATCGCTGCATATTTTGTTGCGATGTTGCAAACGAATGAAATGTTATTTTATAAAATTATACGCACCTTTTCTTATTTATCGTCACCAGCCGCCTAACAAACGTTTCTCAAAATACACGTATACCTACGTATACCGCAATTTCTAAACGTTTTGCCGTTTTTTCCGTGCGCAGAAACTAGAATTTCATTTGTCATGAATATTCATTCGAATCCGTGCGATTTCATTTCCCTTCAAGTGTTCTTTTTTTTTTCTATGTCGCATACGTTTTATTAAATATTGGAAATTTATTTATTTAATTCGATGTTGATATCTTAGTACGCTTTTAAACAGATAAAATTTCTTCCTAGCAATTAATCGCTGCAAATTAGCCAAATCAACATACAGATCCTTGATGGAAAATAAGATCAAGAAAGCTACTTTTCCATCGACGTGGCTGTATCTGTAAAAGCATTATTATCTCATCGAGGAATTTCCATATTTTCTGATAACGTGATGGATAGTAGCCAACATATCTCGACTATATTTTTTAACACAGTTTTGATATATACGTATACATATATCTGTCGTGGATGAATGAGAACACAGATCATTTCCATTTCACCATCCATTCTCGTTCAAACGATGGACCATTAAAAGCCATCATCACCAGTTTTTATTTCGCTTTATTTATTCTATTTTTTTATCATTTCGTAGTCAGTATACCGAAAATACAATGTAAAGAATGAAGCAATACTGAAAATAGAAAATAAGCAGATTTTTAATGTTAATTGTAATTCTAATCAACGCAGTAAGTATACATTTCATATAAAAATACAGCATTTGAACTATTATCATAGCAATTTGCTTCTCGTGATTATCTTTTCATCATTTTGACGTGGCAAATCCTGTGGATCGTATGGATCATTTTTGTGGATCATATGACAAGTTTAAATAACACTGTAACAATAGATATTTTTTAATATTAAAATGATATTAAGAAGAATATAATATCCGTTGGTAAATGAAGAAAATAGAAACATGTATTCAATAAAATTTTGTCCAGTATAATACGCATTTAAATGTATAAGCGTACGTGATAATCTTTAAATCGCTATTATCTTTATTTTGTTCTTCTTTTTTTTTTTTTAACATGAATATTTTTAAATTATGATGAAACCAAATTGAAATACGCATTTCACTTTGTTGGCCACAGAGAGTTTTCTGGCCTTAATCATTTCTCTTTTACCAGGGTCACTCAGGAAGTCGTAAAATATAAATATTTCTCCATTCGTAATTTTCCAAGAATACACCAGCGGTATTCTCGTTAAATTTATTGCTATATTTATGTCCTACCGTACGAAATGAAGTATTATTACTCTTGTTCAATTATCGCTGTAAACAGGATTCTTTTCCTTACGATACAATACAGTACTGAAACTAAAAATGAATAAATTGTAGTAGATATAAAATATAAAATATAAATATAAAATGAAAATCCGACTACCTAATCAAACAACGAAATCAAAATTTCACCGTGTAATAAACAAACAAGGAAATAGTACAATAAAGTTGAAAAGTGTTTTACCTCGTGGATTTTTGTCAATTAAAATTGGAAACATTTCACGTATACCTATAGATACGTGATACAAGATTTGGCATTATCCAAATAAGTCTTTATCCAAAGAATAATTCAAATAAGATTTTTATTTTATTTGTTATTTGCTTTGTTACTTTATCTCAAGAATAATAGTGTCTTTAATAATTAATGTTAATATTTGTTATCTCATTTAATACACAGATATTTATAGATACAAAGAAATATAAAGGAATTAATAGAATAACTATAATAATTAATTAACATACTATATCAATAAAAGACTGATAATTATAGAATTACAAATTTATGTTCTTCGTATATGAATAATACATGAATAGTTATTCCGTTAGTTATATCAAACGTCACTAATTCATATAAGTAGGTGGGTAGCAGTGGTCATGTTTTTAAAATGTGTATTAAGTATAATAATCTGTACTAAGTGTACACGTATATAGTGAAGTACGTATGTCTGTAGCTTAGGAGTGATTAGTTTCGCATACACGTCTTTTTATTCAGATAGTCGAAGCTACGTCTTCTAATTAAAATTTTAATACTCGATCTTTCACGTGTCCGTGTCTTAAAACTAAAATATACTCTAAATATTAAATGGTCTTCCATTATAAATGTCGGAATATAATAGAAAATGCATATCGTCACCACCAAGCCAGATTTTCATTCTAATTTCTTCCCGGGCCTTGGATTTTATCCGTCGAGGCGCGATTGTGACATAAGTTTGGATAAAGTGGCGACCGAAATAAATCGCGAGTTCGCGCGCGTTTCTGACAGGAGAACAGACAGAGAGAAGGATAAACTGTTACACGGTACATGTAGTAGGCGTGAGAACTGAGCACGTGCGAATATTTGGAATATCGAATTTGAATGAGGATGCTCAAGACCTTACAGTATCCTGGAAATTTCGCAAGAAACTGCACGAACCATCCGAACTCTCTGGAGCATTCGCCTGGTCGGACTACGACCGTTTGTACGATTAAAATGTGTTCGTCTTTTTTACTTTGGTATATCGCGAGAAAAAGAAAAAATAGTATGAATAATTTTTTCCAATGGAGGAAATTTATTCGATATGATTTTTTCCCTCTTTATCATAATACTTTGCACTATGTTGCTATATTTTACAGTAAGATATTATAGTTGAGGTGTTACAGTTAAGAAGAATTTTTTCTAAACATTCTTAATTGGAACAGAACTTAACTTCCATTTTTATATGGAAGTTGGCGACTATGTTTCAATGCAATTTTAATTGCATCGACAATAATTTATTATACAACAAAACATATATTACGTATATTGATTTAATTGTATCATTGTTGATTTCAACGAAAGAAAGGTCTTTTTTAACAAAACGCTGAATTCAATTGAACACAAATTTCTGGGGACAGCAAACTCAAAGTAAAATTTATTAAACATTAATGACATATTTAACCATGACGCCGCTAAAACGACATCGATAACGTAAAAAGTTGTTTTTTAAATTATTCACACGGATAAAAAATAGAAAAGCTGTACAAATAAATTTTGCATAAATTTATAATCTTTTTCTCTTCGAACGTGACACAGAGCTCTTGGTTTCAAAGTTTAAATTTCATTGCACAAATATGTTAAAGTTGTCGATTGATCGTATCATAAGAAAGCAAAAGGTTAAAGAATTCTAGGAAGTAATAAAGGTTAATCTGCACTCTAAAAGTATTCGTGTAGTCTCATTGCAACCGTTTGCATGCACCAATGCTGTTCGTTGTCGAACTTTGTTCGACATACTGCAAGAATAAATAAATATAAATAATGCAATAGATCGGATATGCTGTTACTTTTCATTTTCAGTATTCATCTGTATTTATTCAGTGGTAACATTTAGTTTATGTTAGATACAACATAGATGTAACGTGTAGTTGCATTTTTCTCTTTATCGATCGTCGTATTTTTCCTCCTGGTTTTACAAGTAGAAAAATTTACAAAGAAATACGATTGTAAAGCGATTTAAAAAAAGCGATTTTAAAGAATAGACCATCCTATGTATAATAATAGCACGCTGTTTATTTTTTTGAAGAAACTATTTTTTTTTTCGTCTCATCGATTTTTGTCGTTTTCACAGATAAACGTATGATAAAAAAAGCAGATATTCCAAAAAAAAAGAGAATGTGTAAAATAGGGGATTTCACTACGGTTTGAATCGTTGCGGTTATTTCCAGCTCCTTCTGGCTTTAGAGTCTTTCATAAATTAAACTATACTACGCATTCAGCGCCGGAAAAAATTGTACAATGCGAGAAACAAAAGATACAAGTTGAACGAATTATTTTTTTAAGTGTGTTCTTCCATCAGTCAATCATTATATACTTCAATGATAAAAGTTATTATTTCGAGCTTTCTGTTGCGTCTCAAAAATTAATTTTCTAATTATTGTAACTTGTCCACGTTAATCAAACGTAATGCGTTATTGAATCTCTCGCTTCCATGTATCGATTATTCTCGTACAACGTTTAAACGACCAACCGTTCCTTGAAACGACTTTACGAATCAATTTCTTCGTGATAAAAAATCAATAATCGTATTAACTTTCATCCCCAATTACATTACTATACAGTTATACCAATCGGTGATAACCGATTATTTATTTCTAACTCTAAATATTTCACTATGCCGAAATCACAGAATAAACTACTTACTTTTACAGAATAAGTAATCGATAATTATCATATTCCATTCATTATATTATTTGGCATAAGCTGTATTATCGATTCAATTAAATTGCACTAAATCGTATAAGTAGAAATGCGCAATACTTCGGTATATCCAATTTCTAATAACATGCTCTATTTCGTAATACATTTAGATACATTTACGCACGCAGAACTCGGTCATGCTCGTTCAATCTACAAACCAGAACCCTATATTCGCCCACATCAACCCTTTATCGTACACCCACTACGTTATCTCGAACATGTGAAATGAAAAAATGTTTGTTTTATACGTGACTTCTACTTTTGTATACACGTAAATACTTCTCTTAGTTCGTAGCATTACTATACTATACAAAATATAATATATATGATATAAATAAATAAATAAATAAATAAATAAATAAATAAATAAATAAATAAATAAATAAATAAATAAATAAATAAAAATATATATATATATTGGATTAAATGCACCAAAACCCCCAAAAGTTGCCCAAAGACGCAATGAAGGAAAGAAATCTCCACGCTTAATACATCAATCAATATTCGATATTAAAACAAATATTTCAATTAAACGCATCAAAGCCAAGAAAATCACCTAGACTCAAAGAAAGAGGAAGAAACCCCTTTATAGATCAAACTCTTAGATTCTATCCTCTATAATACCCAATAGCACAGTCTATTTCCTTCGCCATTTACCTATCCCAACAGCGAGAATCAGAATCGACGCGAGTGATACCAACACACAAAACCAGAACCCTACACCTTCGACCACCGAAACATCAATCCCGTGCCGTGAAACCACCCCCAACAACCTCGCACATCTTCGACAATATTAAAGACAACGACCTTTCACGCCTCTGACCCAGGATATATCTTTCCCATTTCTTTTTCCATCAAGGTTCAAGCTATGTTTCAGGAATTCGGCATTATTTTCTCTTTGCTCCCACAGGAATCTCTCCTCCGCTGTTATTTCAGGTCGATTCGAGAGTTCTATTTGCAGATGACCGATGAAAGAGAGACGGAGACAGAGAGAAAGAGAGAGAGAAAGAGAGTGGTGTAGCGTTGGCATTTCGTAAATCTCGCAGGTTTAACCGTATCGGGCGACTTCTGGAGGGCTGAGGCGTCGGAGGCGGCGGTAGTTGCTGCGTCTTCTTACGTTGACGCGGTAAAGCGCGCTTCAAAGGAGGGCCGGGGGATCTGGTGGGGCCCGGGATTGACGTCATTCGATGACGTCAAACCAGGACCGTGCATCAAGCGACCAGGAACCACGTCCAACCGAATATCCTGGCTACGTGACCTACTGCGACTATATTTTAATCGTAGCACGTTTTGCAATATGGTTGCTCGGTAGCTGCTTGGATTAAGAAACGAAGTTTACATACTGAATTAGAGAGAAATTTGGGGAGAATTTCGAAATATCGTATCTCTGTGGAATTGCCAAATTATTAAACAACGTACGCATCGTGCGACCGTAGTTTTTTTACCGTTTATTGGACATCTTCGTGATTCGGTGAAAAATGATCTTTCAGTGAATTAAAGTAAGTACTTTTTACAGGTCTATGGAGCATTCAGTTACTTGTCATGAAAGAGCGCTTTGCAAAAATTAGGATACATTCTTATAGTATATTTTCATTTCTTAAATCCATCGTCGTTTGAATCACCTCGGTATTCGTCACCACCTTCGTTGCAATTTTCAAATTACAGTGCTTGATGAAAATATAGAAACTACAATTTCCCAAAAACCACTTTTGTCATCAATGGGAACTTTAGCATTTCTTAATCGTTTAATTATTATGCAAGCACGTTTGATTATAATAAGTCATAATGGCGGCAAGAAAAGGAAGCCAATATGTTTTAAGCAACAAAAAAGATACAAAGAAGTTAATGCGTAAATGAAGATTAGTCAGAACTTGTAGTTTTCCCCAATTTTGTATGCATTTATGTAAATGTATTACACGTATCGATAATATTTAAACAGATGCAATAAAAAGTGACAGTTTGCTATTGATAGATTGTTTCTGTATTCCTTATAAATTTTTTACATCTTTGTGTTTTAACCTTCGATAAATTTAAATCCCAATATTCGATAAATTCAAATCTACCGATAATTTCAGAATTTCGATACGTTCCTAAAAATTGGCACAAATTCACAAGATTATATTTGAGACCAATGATCGGAGACAAAAATCTTTGAAAAACATTCCAAAAGTTTTTGAATTTCGGACTTCAAACTCAAGACGTCAGAAATCGCCTTGAGTCCCATTATGCAACTTCGGTACAATTGTCAACTTATACATATTATGTACATACGTGTGTACTGTACGATATGCAGACGTTGATAAATCAAACAACCGCTCGTTATCGATAAGATCTCACTTCGTCTTCGTGTCATGTCAATAGTCTCAAAAGAAGATAAGAAGTTGAAGACAGAAACAGCCTAAGACTTTTGAAATTTTCAATGACTTTTATATACATTATCAAAAGTTACGTGATATATGATTAGTAATGTATAATCTAATATCGCTGTTTGATTAGAAGTGTGACGCAATTAACAATAAAAAGGATTCTTGTCACATCTCTGATGTCTTGTATAACCATACTGGAATTAAAATATTAGGTTTTTAACTAATGACTAGGAATCATAATTATGTCATAATCATAAATCAGTCCATTGTTATTTTTTATAAAATAATATCTTAGTTCTATTGTTACATATTACATACTTATATTGTTACAAATATCAATATATATTTTGAAATTATAAAAACACATTATGACGTAGACTGAATTTCGTAAAATGAAATTCAATGTTTCAACCGAGTATCACAATCTGTATCACTATCTATCTTACGAACAAAAGATATCGAAAGATTATCTTCGTTTTAATCTACCTGCTACTTAGTGTCACTTTTATCACGAATAAAATTTACAACACTATTATCTGTCTAACATAGAACTATTGTAAGAGGTCCCAAGACATTTAGAATATTCTTCACTTTCATCGATCGAAAGGATTTACCATATGTCTACTTGTCCTGACTGAGGCAATCGCCAACTATGACGGACAAACCAAGTAGAAATCGTGAATCGGTTCATCGATGTTATTGCGTGGCTGTTCCTATGAAATCCGTAACCATTTCGCGTTTATTATGACACAAGCGGTTAAAGCGTGAAGATTGTTTGCACAAGAATGGAAAGTGAGATTGTAACAAGTCATCGAAGGCAAGAAGCTGTAAAAAAGATGGAAAGTTGAGCGGTTAAAGCTGAAGGGAAAGCGAAACGTCTTGTACGGGAAACGTTTATTTACGGCGACATGTGTTACGCTGATAGATGCGCGTTAGAAATGATAAATATTAATTTATTTATAGTTACTATGTTTCAGTATGTTCTTGCTTTAGATTTTTGAAACATCGAAAATTATGGTTTTTAACTAATTCCTCGTAAATTAACAGAACTTTATTAGTACAATAAGCTAACGAATCTGTCCTATTTTAATTAAAACGTTCGATCTTTGAAACGTTTTAGGTATAATTCTCTTTGCGCCATTCTTGTCTATTTTTATTATCATTCAATCTGTAATATTTACCTCTGCGGTTCCAAATATTTAAATGCATAGGAAAACAGAGCAGCAATATGCCATTATTCGATCATCGTATTAGATTAGAACATATTGATATCCCGATGGCAATTTTCCATTCCACAATGCCTTACCAATCCTTTCACCACACAACTTTATCAGTCGCCACCCACTGTCCAAATAAGATTTATCTTGTCGTTTTATTTTTTTCGAAAAAAACAAATCCAAAATTCAAACAACGAATTAAATTTTATTCGTGGGATAACCTGAAGGAAAGTTTCTATACCCTTTTTGTATTAAAAACATAAAAAAGGTGTTAATTGTATGAATCCTTATATATACGTAATTTAAACACTGATGCAGCCAATTTCACTGATGCAGTCATGTGATAAGTCGAAACAGTAAATAGATTGTGGATAATCATGCATTTATGGGAAATTTAAATATGCAATATTGTATAAAATATTCAAACTACAAAAAACAAATCTCTGTTTACATTCCATCTCTTCAGCATGTTTGTAAAGATGAATTTACATAAATATCCGCTGCCTGGTAGCAAAAAAAGGTGATCTGCAAACGTTCGTCATTCAACTCCGTTGTGATGCGCGACGTTCTTCGATCTGGAATCGTTCACGTCTCACGAACGTGCGTACGATCCTCGTCTTGTTCGACGAAATAAACGAACTGATGAGAAAAAGCAAAACTACAGGATTACTTATTTTAAGAAATCATTTATGAACCGCTATTTTAAGCTCACGACGTACAAAACTTTGGAGGCACGCAGACTGACCCCAGGTCCGGGTTGTTTTTCCTATTTTTATTAATTGCCACACAACATCTTTTTATACGCATACATCTAAAAAAATGAAACCTAAATAAAGATTCGTTTAGGCTTGTTCACTTGCAGTATTTATTTGTTCATTTTCGCGATACGTGCTAAAAAATTTATATAAGTATCCATTTCTTATGTTTTTCTGGTGGAAACCGCGGCAACTAATGGATTAAAATTATCAACGAAAGGAATAAATGTCCTGGAAGCCAAAGTGTGTTCCAACCATAAGTTTCTTCCCAACGCGACATTACGCTGTTTCGCGTGAGTGTCAGTTTAAGACCAATCTTCGCAATCCTATTATCCTGATCCTGTTACTAGATTTTCTAATAACGCTAACAGCTTATGTGGTAGCTTAACGTTTCCTACGGTTCAATATAATATTATCGTTCTACCGATTATCTCGATATTTAAACATAAAAAAAATATATTATTCCAAATATTAAAAATATATTAAAGATAATTAAAAATGCAGAACGACACGGACAAAACGTTTGTGAGCTACATTGTTCTCTTCTATGGTGTTTATGTATCGTATAAAATTATGGCTCGCATGTCTGAATATCGCAGGAAACTAAAAAAAATATGTCGATCGTGAAATAGATTCTGCTATATTAAGGAAAAGCTTTTTACCGAATATCCAATGTACGTAAGTACTTATATATAGGTATGTATACCACCATATGGAGTTCACGCGTAATATGATGGATGAGATAATTTACATACGCAATTCCTCATTTCTAGTATTATACCTAATTTCCTTAAATTAAAATTAATACAGCCAATAAATTAAGCGATTATCAAACTGCATGTTTCGATTTCATCCTTTTTTTTTAATTTACTTTATACCTACATTCAAAAATTGTATTCTTCACTCCCTAACTATAAGCATAGCGATTCTTATTAATATATATATAATTTATTTTCACCTATACTTTTATTATATTATACTTACATTAATTCACGTACTATTCGTACTATCACGATTACTTGCTTAATTTACCATTATTAAATATTCATTATATTCGAGTTCTAAATTAAACTAGCATAGTATCGAAAGAAACGAACGATGAGTCACAGCTTTCGCGTGACGAACAAAATACACCGTTAATAATTATCGTTCTTTCGAAAACGAGTTAACTAGAAACTTTGATAAGTTTGAATCATACCGCGTGAAACGCGACTGACGCACGACGACTTTGCTATCAATATAAAAAGAGAGCTAAAGAAAAGCGGTGGTATCCGAAGAAAAGAAAAAGTAAGAAAGGCGATAGAATGAGGAAAAAATGGATAAAGGAACAGAAATACTTCAGAGAAAAAGAGGAACATAAAGTTAATATAAATATCTAAAAAAGAAAGGAAAAACATAGAGAAAAGTAACAAAGGCGAAAATAGAAAAGACAAGGTGTAGCCTACAAGAGAAAAAAAAATGGATCAGAGGAGAGGGCAAAAGAAACTTAAAAATAAGTACAGGAAAGTATACAAAAGAACGAAACAATTTCTGCTGTTAGATCATACTATATAATATTAATTCCCCTTGTATAAAAGATGACATAAAAAATGTTAATCAAAAATTACACTTTAACTATGCTTCGACAAGATATCAAAATAATTTACTCTTTCCCAAAAATTATAAGACTCGATTTACGATGTATAGAAAAAAGAAAACAAATTTGTAAAAAAAACAGAAGACCCTAAAGAGAAAGAAATAAGTTAGCAAAAACAGAGACACCCTATAAAAGACCCCAATAAAAGAGAACAAAAACATTAACAACGTACAAAGAAATAAGAAGAAAACGCGAAACATTCCAGAAAAAAAAAAAAAGAAATGGAAGAAGTAAAAAAATAAGCAGAAAGAGAGGTGTCTCGGCGGAAAGAAAAAAATAGAAAGGTATGCAACAAAAACACCTAAGAAAAGAAATGAAAGAAAAGGGCGACAGATGCGTAAGAAAGGGTGAAAAGAACGGAAGTTTCCACGAGGTAATTCGCGCGAAATGAAAATACCTGGGCATCGGAGTTCCTTCCGTGATCGTCATAAGCTTTCGACGAATGCATCGTGGCGTTCGGCTGTTTTAATTATGACGCACTTGGAACATATTACACCAGCGTGTCCGTGGCATGATGCCGAAAATACGTCGATGAAAGACACGCGATGACGCTCGAAAGCCAGGTCGGCCTGAACGGGATTACGTCTCATGTAACCCGAATAAATCGTGCCGACGATCGCGTAGTTCGATTCGTGAATCGCTTTACGGTGATTCAAATCGTTAATTGCAAACGTGTTGATCGTAGGTAAAAATAAAAGGAAGGGAAAATAGGGAAAAAGAAAAGGAAGCACGTCACGTACTTTATAAACTTTTTAATATGTTATCAATATATACATAGATTCACACCAATGTGATCGCTTTCGAATAAATTCAATTTCCACGACAAAAAAGCAATATGATTCGTGAATATGATTCGTTCCTCGTTTTCTTATTTTTGGGAATATTCGTTTCGTTTTATCTTTAGTGCCGTTCATAAAAATACGAATTTTGAAAAAATATATATACATGAATATCCAGAATTTAATTATAAAGTTCTATTAAAAACGTAAATAATATTCGAGCCAATTGAATTCCTACGAAATTTAAAAGATAGTTTACTTCGAGAATAATTGTCTCTTCTAAGAAAACCATCGGTACTTCGACTTCTTCTCGAGTTAGACGATCCACCTCTCGAGACCGTGAAACGGAATGGAATTTATTCAGATTTATTTTTACCGGTAGAAAAAAATAGATAACACGAATATCTATCCTTGACTAGAACGATTACGTAGATTAAAAAAGAACGAAACGAACGACGTCTCTATTGAATAAAAACACGTTCATCAATGACACCGTGAATCGTTGTTCGTCATTTCCGTCCTATTATCTGCCATTATCTATCGTTATCCGTCATTCGAACAAGATTTTTACTGCGGCCGCGATCGTAGGCGTAACCGGCTGGAATTATGCACAGCCGATGCGTTTAAATTATTACAAACGTTTCGTAAATGCACATGAAACGTTACTACGTCCTAATGCGCGAAGTCTATCGTGTAACCTTTGCCTAACATGCAATAAATACGTTATATCGTTCATTTATGAATATTTCATTTTCCAAGCGTGGAACTACCAATTACCAAGTACATGTACGTGGAAAAGTAATGGCCACAGATATTGGAAACATTGATGAAAAAAAAATGGATGAATTTAAAAAAAATACACCAATCGCGTACGAGTAAGATAAGCAAACGATCGTGTATAACAGTATACATAGAGTTATTGGCGAATGTATCCGCTTGGTCTATGTATGCACGTAAAGAGGTGTTTGCTGGTTTTAATATTGAAGATGAAATGATAGGTTAAAATAATTGTACAAATCTTTATTGTTACTAGATTGTAGGCTTTTATGTAAAATTATGTTTCTGTGAACATATACAAAGAAATAAAACCTGAACAGAAATTTGTTTCAACCTTTAAATATTGTAACGTATATTGCATTTTCGATTTTTGGTATACTCATACGCGTGTAAATCTTCAATCTTCGATGTTGCTTTATGATTAAAAGCGATATTTTGATACGATATAGTTAAAAATGTAAAGAACTTGTTAGATTTAATGATATAAGAATGTTCTTGAAAAGTAGCTTTTAGATTGATGAAACTTTATTAAAAAAAATCAGATATAATTATTAAGAAGCATTTTTAAGAATATTATGGCAGATAAACATGTATTTTTCACTCTTTTCATAATTTTAAAAATACCGCTTGTCATAACATTATAATATCCAAGATAGCAAAATATTGTTCATTTTAAAATTTAAACCTTTAGTTTCATCAAAACTTCTTCCACTATATCTAATATCTTTCTATTTTTAGCTATTTTGTATTAAAATATTCCTTCCTAGTCATAAGGTGACGTTAAACTCCAGAAATTAATAAAAATGTATCTATCGTGTTTGTCATTTCATTCGTTAAACCTTAAAGATAAGCAGAAAGAACTAGTAAAATTTAATGTGTGGGTTTCAGATTAACATATTCACGTAATATGAATTTATGACGTACCTATCCAAGGTTAAAAATAGTTCACTGTCAGATATTGCGACTTGACATTGCATCTCGACATAAATCTAGTATTGATGAATAACATTGCTATATAGCAATATATAGTAAGAAATTATTCATTTATATCACAAATAAATGCGCAAAAAGTTATTTACAACTACTTTTTATACCTTTATCTCCTGCAATATAGACATAGATGACTTTTGTATACATATATATCTATAATCGAGTCTAATTCCGTGAATAATTTTTCCGGTAAAACGTTTAAACTCATATATTTGCATATTAACCTTTATATCATTGTTAAGAAATATATACGTATACTTTTGTAGTAAAAACGTTTAAGCACAAGTGGAACAACATTTTTCATGTACAGATCTTGGCTTTGATATTTAAAAAATTATGACTTTCTATGTCGCGAACTCAAGCATCTGATTTTAATTAATAAATATACAACAATCTTTCTTATTATTATTTGAAACTTAAATTTTAATTTAATTTAATTTATGGTATTATTAAATTTATATTATTAATATTATGGTATTATGGTAAAATTAATTTTCTCAAATCTATTATTGTACTCTCAAAAATTTCTTATTTCTTATTTTTTTAGCACTTTTACTTATTAAAAAAACCTTTTGGACATAAATGACCGACAACGTTTATGATTTAACGCTATCAGAAATACGTTTACGGAATAAAGATTCAATATGTATAGATAGGATTATGGTAAACATGACGCTCATGAAATAATCAAGGTCGAAATGATGTTTCGTAAGAAAAATATCAATTAATCAGTAACGTAATATCTAATCAACGGGATTGGCGGGATAATTCTTGTTATTCTTTGATATTTCACAAATTTTGATAACGAATGAGAAAAGAGCAATCACTCTGTGTGTCCCTTGACCTACCGTAACAAACGATACGCGTGCCGACCGAAAGTACACAATTGCGTTCGTTTACTTTTTTCTGTTTCAGTCTTTCTGACGCGCAAAAAAGTCTCTAATCTCGACATAATTTACGAAATACGTAGCTCGCCGCCTGTTTTTAAAAATGCTTACGATAGGAAACTCAGGTTTGACGTCAATTCGTTAAAAAAGTTACCAGTATTTACTGGTATTAATTATCTGCGATCGTCGATGACGACTGATCGTAAAATTGCTGACAACTATCGGGAAATAAGTAACCTGTACAAATAACGTAAAATTGAAAATATGTAGTAAAGCAATTTAAATCGTAAATACCAAAAGATGAACTATATAGATATATTCTATCGCAACGAACGTAAAATAGGATCACATTAACGAAATAGGTACAGCGACTCATGAAAGTATCTAAACATTTACCATAGAAATCTTTCACGTATATATTGTACTTATTATGTAAAACGTTTCGAAATTTCATTAACACTATAAGGAGAATCAGCTATCATGATTACATTGGTAAAGTCTGTGATAAATCTAAAAATGTATAGAGAAGTTAGTTACAAAATTCAGATTTGTTAACAAGCAGCGTACATATAATCGTAATAGTATAGTTTCTTTCATCATCAGTTTTATTTTTATCTTAATGTATTTATTTCTTTTATACCAGACTTATATTCTTTTTTTTTGAAAGATACAAAAATAGTATCTAGTGAGGACATAAAACAGAAAGATTTGTAAATTCGTAAAGTATAATATATTACATACATTTAAATAACTTCTTGTCTTTCACATTTAAAAAATTGTTTCCCAAAGTCAAAACTACAACATGTTTTGTTAGTGATGTTACTAACAAAATTAGTTATCTATTTTTATGATAAATGTTCAAATATTCAAACGTTACGTATAACATACATAGTAAGTTCATAAGAAATTTCTACAAGAACATATCCAGATACATTAACGATGTATCTTTGAAATACCCTTGGTAATATCAAAAACCCTTTATAGGAATTAACGATGCATCAGCTCCTAAGTCGAGTAATCATATTCCACTTTCTCCCGCAAGCGAACTACCGCGAATCTCGTTAGAACGACGGATCGAATTGTGTTGGCGGTGTGCACGTAATCGCTTGCTTGGCGTTTATCAACGAAAAAGGAATCATTCGAGGAAAAACCAGAAAGAAAGACGAAGAGAGAAGTCAGCAACTAGCCGACCACGTGGTGGTACACGAGCTATTTGGCTTGCAATTACACCCAGGAACAATTAACGATGAGCCGATAGTAGCACGTACGTTGACGTCAATTGTCGAAGATAACGTGTATGCGCGCGTGCACGTCTCCTGTAACAGTGCTAGTGTAAGGGGCATGGTGGGGGAAAAACGACGATACGCAAAAATAGTAGTAGGGGAACGGTAGATAGTGTTAGTATTCGCTAAGAATGGAATGGTGGGGGTAAACGACGATACGCAAAAGTAGTGGTGGGGTACAGTACGTAGTGGTAGTGTTCGCTAAGAATGGTGTGACGAAGGAAAGGGTATACGGAGGGGGTGGGAAGCGAGCAATGACGAAGAGTAAAGAGTGGGAGAAAGAGAGAGAGACGAGGCCGGCGACTCTAGCATAGCAGGGGGGTAGCAACATGGCCGTCGGTCAGTCGGTATCGAACCGCCGCATTACGCGAAGCTCCTACGACCCTCGTCGTAGGACCACCGCCGCTTTAAAACGAGATTTTGGAATCTCGTGAACGTGAAGGACGACTTTTTTACCGATGGCATCGGGTCTCCGGCCTTACGCACCCACCGAGGTCGGCACCGCCAGCGCGACATTTTCGCTTCAAAAACGGTTCTACCGGTTCGAAACGTGTTGTACCCGGTAATTCGGGCCAGGATCGAATTGTAAGTAACGAACACTTGTCCAAGCAGTAAATGTTATCTGGGTTCTCTCTGTTGTCGTGCTCATAGAAAAACCAACGTATAGATCGATGGAGTGAGTTGTACATTTTTTTATGTTCTTTGCACGGCTTTTTCTTTCATCTACGTGCTCATTTTTTTTTTCTTTTATCGTCTTATCGAGGACTATCGACGGGTATCGATCCTGGACCAGTCGATAGGCAAGAGGTCGTTGTCGATCCATGACGTCAGTTCAGAATACCTATTGTACTTGTTGCAGGAAGCTTTTACACTTTTGTGAGGATGCTTCTTTTGTAAAGGCCTTCCTCGGTTTTTTTAGTAGCTTTTTACGGAATAACGATGTCGTTCTTGCTTATACGTTGCGTATATCAGCGCAACGCTCTCCGTTGAAAATGTTCGTTTTCGATCAACACGAATTGAAATGAAATTTCTTATCTCGTTTAACTTTCCGCTTCCTATATATACTACATGTATAACGGAATTCTACATGCTATCTCTTGTTAGAAAGAAACGTTGCTGTTTTGAATAAATTGTTCGAGAAAATATAAAAACGACTATTTGGAAAGATTTCTAAGTCACGATTAATGAATATTGCACGGGAAAAATGTTTCATTTCTCGGACTTTATAGGGAAACAGCCTCGGTACACTGTCTATTAATCTTATATTAGGAACAATGTATTTTTATTTGGCTTTTGAATTAAATATGAAAACCATACGAGAAATAAGTTCATATTTATTAATTTTCTGAATTTTATATCCTTTGGTAGCTGAATAGAAGTATTTTAATACAGATTGGTTAACAAAATGTATAAAGTGATGAATTCAATGATACGTGTCTTTAAAAATAAGTGATCTTGAAAGTAAAAGTAGGTGTCTTTTAAAAACAATGTTTTTTAAGAAATATATAATATCTATATTTATTATTAATTAATAATAGTCTATGATAACTAATGCTATTAACATTTCTTAAATGTGCAAAAGGCTGACAAAAATATATTTAATCCCAAAATCAAATGCAATTGATGTGAAATTGATTGACAACATATTGAATTTAAAAATTGCTCTTCTATAAAATCTTGTAATGTATGTTATCTGTAGTCATCTTCATGTATATCTTTGCTATCCCCTTGAACATTTCAAAAACATTCCTACCTGTAACATTATTTGTGCCAGTGGTTTGTATAATACATTGTGCTGATGATTTTGTATAATACATTGTGCATGTATTACCTATTTTTGCAAGTCATATGTCAGGACCTAACAAATCATTCCAATTCATTGTATTATATCAATCCATTTCTTTTTAACTATCAAATAACGTAAAAATTATAAAATTAGAAAATGGATTTATCATGTTTGTTCTTGTGTAATCTTCAAATATTTAAATGCATATTTTCTTTCTGTTTTCAGTGATTTCAAACTTGTACAATAGGATTAAAAGAATACAATCATTTGAAATTGTTTGTTGGCAAATAAATTTTTTAATAAAAATGGATTCTGGAGTGAGTCAAGGAAAGAAACAAATTCGTGTTGGATTTTATGATATTGAAGGCACCATTGGCAAAGGAAATTTTGCAGTGGTAAAACTAGCTAGACATCGTATTACCAAGACAGAGGTAGATATGATTTATCACAACATGTGCTTGTTGATATTTCCTGTGCTATCTTTCTCATTTAAAAGTTCAATATTCTTTCTTCTTAGGTGGCTATTAAAATAATTGATAAAACACAATTGGATCCTACCAATCTTGAAAAAGTTTATAGAGAAGTAGAAATAATGAAGCAATTAGAACATCCACACATTGTCAAATTATATCAAGTAATGGAAACAAAAAATATGATATATATGGTATGTTTGAATAATTCTTTGTATCATATTTGAAAAATTTAGAAGATAATAAAAAGTTTTATATTTCTGTTAGGTGTGTGAATATGCAAGCAAGGGTGAAATATTTGACTATATTGCAAGATATGGAAGAATGGGAGAACCCAGAGCTCGGGCAACATTTGCTCAAATACTTTCTGCGGTTGAATACTGCCATGCAACGGGTGTAGCACATCGTGATCTCAAAGCTGAAAATTTACTCTTAGATGCTCAGATGAACGTTAAAATTGCTGATTTTGGCTTTAGTAATAGATTTTCACCTGGGGAGAGACTAAGTACATGGTGTGGTAGTCCTCCTTATGCAGCACCAGAAGTTTTTCGAGGGAAACATTATGCTGGTCCTGAAATTGATGTGTGGGTAAGCATATATAAGCATATATATATTTATATAATATACAATTTGTAGTGCAAATAGTTTATGACATTATGTTTTTATTATTGCAGAGTTTAGGTGTTGTATTATATGTACTAGTATGTGGAGCACTGCCCTTTGATGGATCTACCCTCCAATCTTTAAGAGATCGTGTTTTGAGTGGAAGATTTAGAATTCCATATTTTATGAGTACAGGTATTTTTTGCAGCTTAGAGCAAAATTTTGAATATTTAATTTAATGTCGTCTATGATAAAGCTTTATTTCTTTTATTACAGATTGTGAAAGCTTAATACGTAAAATGTTAGTTCTGGAACCTGCAAAACGATATACTATTCCACAAATAAAGAGACATCGCTGGATGGCTGGATCAGTAGACACTATTTGTTCAGTGATTATAACAAGATCATCATCTTCATCCATCCAAGAACCAAATGAACAAATACTTCGACTTATGCATAGTTTAGGCATTGACATCACACGAACCAGAGAGGTATTTTTAATATATATATTTTTTTATTTATAAAATACTATAATATATAATATTATAGAAAAAATATTTCAGTAATAATTTATATTTTCTAAAGCAAAGTATTTACTTCTTTCAGTCATTGAGGAATAGTAGCTATGATCATCATGCTGCTATTTATTTCTTATTATTGGAAAGGCTGAAGCAACACCGTGTCAGCAGCACAGCAAACAATACTTGCTGGCCGAGCGTTGCAAGAACGAAAGATGACAAATTCAAATCCAGGTATATTTACTGAATTATTAATATTGTTTTAAACTATTAGTTTTTATAATAATTTTTATTATAAAATTTTCCTTAGATAACGATTTTCGTGTCTTCCAATCCTGCCCATCGAAAAAGTTGGTAAAGAATCGAATTTTAATCATATAATTTTTATTTACAGCGATAGCTTAGTGGGACGTTGATCTTTATTGACGATGATGCATGTATTGAAGATTTTGTCAGGATAGGTTGGATTGGAAGTGCTTTGCTGTCACTTTATTTTTGGTAATTCTTTCATTTTATTTCATTGCTTTCCTTTTATTTTGAGTTGTACATATATGAACATATATGAACATAATTGTATTTGCTTTATTTTTATATCGACATATTATATAATTTTCGTTATATACATTTTTATGTCTATATATATGTTGATGAAAATAAGAATGATGCAGCACATAGAAGAAACAAAAGTCCAATACAAAAATCTTCACGATTGATACTTGTCCATTCATCACTACAAAAGTTTTTATCGAATAATTAGAGTATTGTAAGTGAATTTGCATTATATATTTGTTTCTAGAACAAGGGAAGACGCAACTCGCGGTGGAAAAAGATTTAGTTCAACTAGTTCTTCCACTGATGAAGGTTGCTGTAGTGCGGAAGGTGAATTAGAAGAAGGTCCAAGTGGTGATGAATTGAGAGAAGCTCAAATTAAACTCGAGGAACATAGACTAGGCCTAGATCATGATATCAGTCAACGAATTGACAGTCAAATAGTCAATCGAAGATTAAGTGATTACCAACAGCATTTTGATACCCCACTTATGGATTCTATTGATCCTCCTAGTCGAACGACATTGTTTATTGCGGGTGGTAGTGGTAGTTCATCATCCGAGCTTTTTGAATCTAGTTTTGATTCTGGTTGTCCACCAGACTACTCAGGGGCAAATTCATTTACAAGTAGCTTGCCCTCTTGCACGCCTCCACCACCTATGAGCCCATCGCCAATTAGCGGTAGAATATCTAGAGTTTCTCAAGGTCGTAGAGCTTCAGATGGTGGACCTAGATTATTATTTTGTCAGCAAGGTGGAGGGGACAGACCGACCAAGCAGCGAAGTATTCAAGGTACTGAATTATAAAGATATTTCAGTTGTAAAGGCTTTTAGTCACACGGTCGTGACAAATATGTTTTGTTTTCATAGACTCTGGTAAGGCTAGAGGCCATTTAGATCTTGTTCATTTGAGACCACCATCTACGCCACCAGAAAATCAAACACAGTTTAAAATTCGTGGTGACTCCAGTACACAGCTACAGCTATTAGTGCAACAGCGTATGTTGCAACAAAAGCGAAACTTATATCACAGACATAGAGGTGGAGGCAGCCCTACTCCACTACCAGTATCAACGAGTACCACCAGTAGACGCGCTGACCACGTACCGAGACAAGACAGTTATAAACTAGCTCAAAGAACACAGATCTTACCACCTTTATCTCAGGGACATGTTGATAGAGACTTTGATAGAGAAAGAAAACGAGATGAAGAAAGATGGAAAAGTCTACCATCTCGACTTGCAGCAGATTGTCAGTTAGCAGAAAGGACACTGCTGTGGAGCCAACAGGTAATTCTATAAATAGAAATTTAAAAAATCGTTTGGGTTGAACTGTCCAATAAAAAAAGTTATCGAGTCGGAATAAAAGAACGCAAAATAACTTGTTGGTATCTGTCCAACGATCCATGACGTCATTGTTCTTTTGGAATAAATTTAAATCGTGCCAAAATTGAGTACCTATATTCGAACTCAAACAGAGTATTATGTTACCTATTCCTTTCATAATGTTAACATTGTTGTGAGCGTGCATCATGTTCACAACGATGAATTGATGTAAATATTATTAGTATTGTTTATATTAGCGATTAGACGTTACTTGTGATACGAAAGCACAATTATTTGTGTTAGATGCAAATAAACAATTATTTTTATTTAATTTGGCAATTTATTGTTCACTCTAATTTGCCTTACTTCGTGCATGTACAAACCCTTAATTAAATATCAGTGTACAGTTAACAAAAGAGTTCATATTTGTTTATGAAACGATTGGACTACTGTCAGTATGTGAATTACCATATATACATTATTAATTGTTGTTATGCAGAAATGAAATTTTATTTTGATAACTGTGCAATACAATTTTAAATAGTTACTTACTTGCCTGTCTTAAATACACAAACAATAACACGACATATGCACTAGTACATAATTTAACAATGCAACGTAAAGAAACATATATTAGCACAAATGCGATGGAAGAACCCATAAACAATGCAGTGTTAAACACCTAAACATTAAGCTTGGAAAATGCATATATCATTTGTAGCACCTTTCCCTTATTTGGCTTCCTAGATTTTATTTCTTAACATTCTGTAATGAAGATATTGAACACAAAAATGATACAAAATGTAAATAATTTAAAGAAGAAAATATATCAGGTGGGCCTCAGTGGAGGAGCATCATATTTGCCACCTGGCAGTGTAGGTGGCTTCTTATGGCCCACTGGAAGCAACCCTCATTCAACCATCTTCGAAAACGTTGGAGATCCAATGGAATAAACATCTAATCCTGTTGTATTTTTAGTATTGGAGATTTTGAGTCTGAAAGACTAGATTAGATACAAGAAATACAATAAGCAGTATTGCCTTCCTAGTCTTTCCATATCAGTATTTTCATTTATATAATTATGTATTTTATTATATATATTTTAAGTATTCAAGGGGAATATTGTATAAATTTCATTGTAGAACTGTTTCCTCCGTGATATTCTAGCTTTCATACGCAAAATCTTTAATTAAATGGAAGGTACATGTTACTAAATATCAAAGATTTCTTCTTAATTAAATTCGGTTTTGCAATCAATATGCTTTGAGCAGCATAATTTATTACATATCTTTATACATTCATACACTTCATTCATTAAAAAATTATACATATATCACACACGCAATAAAAAATGTAAACATTGTTAAAAATCTTTGTCATGTAGTAACATGTGCGCCTGCCTTATTAACTGGCTGATTTTGTCAGTCAAATATATCCAATTATATCATAGACTGATAATTAACAAGAGAAAACACCAATCGAGTTTATATTCATGAGCAAGTGGCATATGTCTTGCTTTACAACGACTATGTTTAATTGGAAGTACAACATGTATACGCGTGCATATTTTAATGATAATTAATGAAGAGTGCTTTTGATGTGCTTCCTGAATACATTTCAGTAAATTATCATATAATGGTGACAATGTATAATCTGTACGCGTCTGTTATTTTCATCGTATTTTAACGCAATAAAATCAGAAGATAGTATACAAAACAAATTTAAAATTAATTTATGCATTTTATAACTTGCATACGAAAATTTGAGACAACTGAGAGTTAGCTAAGATATTTAATCCAGATTAAAATTTAGAAAACAAAGTAAGAAAAATCAGTGCTCAAATACGAAAACAAACTATAAATATGTTATAACATGACATAGAGACACAACAATCTTCACTTCACAGAAACACTTAAGATAAACTTCATTTAGAACTGTGAGTGCAAGAACTATGCCACTTATGCTTTTCTATGCAATTTATTGAAGAGTGGAGTTAATAAAATGGGAGAGCAAGAGAAAAAGAGAGAAAGAAACCATGTTAAAGTTTTTTGTTACACATTTTTATTGATAACTATTCTAATAATATTGTACAAAACTAGGTGTTTCATTATTCCACTCTTCATTATGATCGTTATAGAAAATTAAGAAATAATGAAAACAATAAATAGTGATAAATAGTAGCTGCTGTTTAAAGAAGTAAAAAAGTGCTGCATTCTGTAAAGATGTTTAAATAAATTTGTTGTATATATAATATTTAACAAAATGACTGTTTACATTTTGAATTATACGTTTTTTATGCATTATCATTTTCTACATAAAATACAAATTGTATCAATAGTTATCGATACAGCATTTTGCATAAATGTAAGTATAAAGTTATCATTTTACTCAAAATGAAAACCAAATAGTTTTGCTTTACAAGCTTTCTGCATGGTTATTAAGTGGAAAGGAAAGGAATCGATAATAACTTCAACATGTTGTACATTTTGATATGAATACAGCACTTTTTAAAAGCAAATATTTATTAGGTTCTAGTAGTCTAGTCAGTAGGAAGCAATACCGGCCGCGCACAACTGACAACGACTTTAATATTCAAATTTTCCGCCATTTTTTACCCAACAAAAACAATCAAACTTCGCTCAAAAAAATCTTTTGATAAGTAAAAAGATAGCTGTTAAGTTAGCATAATCATGCGAGATCTTGTTCTGGCATATTGTTCCCGAAATAACATTCCGAAAACTGTTTTAGAGGAACTCAGGAATTGAAAATCAGTTTTGACGTTGTTGCATTTTTCCATCCATATCTTTTTTGTAATTATAGAAATTTGAGATTGCATAAAACAGACATCTATAAACGTGTATCGTTGATTTACTAGTTAATAAATTTGTTTTACTGAAGTATCATTGAATTTTGCAAAATCATTTTTGCTAGTAATAAAAGAATTTACAAAAGGTTACATGATATGAAATTATTATTTGGCAATGTACTGTCCAGCTAACACGTACAAGTACTTTGTAAAGTAATTGTTTACCATTAATTAATATGGTGTTGAAAAATATTAGAACATAATCTAATTACACAAATCTAATGGAAACATGCAATACATTCCACTCATAATTGAAACAGGTCGTTTTTGTACTTGCAATAAATTAATATTTTGTACCAAATTAATATCTGATTTCCTTAAAGTTATGTATGATGGTAAATAATTACTTTTTATAAATTACAAAACTGTCAACAAATGTATACATTGTGCGTATGAGCATATTGAATAAAATATTATGCAAATTATAAAACTAAAGTTCTTTTATTTATATTTATTCTAGTTTCCTTAATTTACATTTGTTATAATGTTTAAGACTTTTTTGGACGTTCTACATCCATTTGGAAAATATCTGTACCAGTCATTTCAGCCCGAATCCTAGCTTCTTCGGGTGTCAAAGCTTCATATTCACTAGGATTTAATGGTTCACCATCTGGACTTAATTGACCCTCTTTAAAATCTTTCTTAATTTTATCAGCATATACTAAATTAAATAAATCTTTAGCAGTATATTCACGTTTCTCAACATCTTTAACTTTATAAGAAACATATGGCTTTAAAGGAAAATTTTCCAGGGAAGGAACAACGAGTTCCGGTATCATTTCTGGTATGTTAACCCAATGATTGTTTACCCATTTCCCTGTTGTTTTTACACCTCTCCCTGAAAATATTTATTAATTATCATACTTTTACCATTGTGATTATTAAAGAACGTGCATAGAAGATATTTTTAGATAGAAGATATTTAGATTAGAAGATATTTGTTATTGTATATTATATTCAAAGACCAAAATTACATACTGTCAATAGGAATATCGTAATTTGGATTCTTGGCTCGTGCTTCTTTATATGCACGACTACCTCGCTTATTGAATAGCTGTATCATACGAAAATTTCGTTTACCACAACATAACGCTGATGTTGAAATTTGTCGAGTTACAACCATAAACGTAGATGCCATTTTATTTTCTACAAAAAAAAGAATTATTTGAATCGTATGCAAAATTCTAAAACAATGATCAACTTTTTTTTATACATTCCTTATCTCTTATATGGAGGAACAGAAATTATAACCTAAAATTGTAGGTTATGTTTTGTTTTAATTACTTGACACTTATTTAAAGATATGAAATATTTCTTATTCGATTAACATTATAATTTTGCTATGTTAGTGTATCATAAATGTTCGAAACAATTCTAAACTCACTTTTTTTAGTAATATTTCAAACGAAAGTTTAAACAGGATGGTCCACCTAAGTATTTACCATACTTATTGTTGAATGAAATATCTTTTCAAGATAAAGTTATACTATTTCAAGAACTACATGTAATAATAGAAATAGTTTCTTCTTGTGATAATTTTTTACAGGCTTTCATTGTCATCTACATTTTGTTAAATAAGATAAAATATATTTATTATTGCTGGCAAAGATGGCAAAATTAAAAAATCGAAATTTTTCGGCTCGTAGACAGATTTTTTAACGTTTGAGAGAAATGTAAGTTTAATGTAAGTCGAATGTAAGTTTAGAACTCAAAGAAATAATTAAAATTAGTTTTGTCCAAATATTCTTCCTGGTTTCTTAATTATAAGTATATTTTAAAAATCGCCCAATCTACAGACAGCGAAATACTGTAACCATCTAGCGATGAAAAAATGAAACTAATCTCTCTATTAGGAAATTAAAAAATCAAATGTTTTGATATTGTGTTATGCTGCATTCTATGTATTGCAACAATTCTAATTCCGCGATGTTACTATCATTGTCAGCAATAAGTTTCTTCCATGAATGAAAGGAAATCATCTAGTTTTATTTTACCTTGTACTCTGTTTTGTAAAAATGAAAAAGATTGATTTCGTATATCTGTAGCTGTTATTTCTTTCAAAGCTTTTTGTTGCCGCCTCTCAACTAGGTAGCGATCAGTTAAATTACAACTAGGCATACTAGATCTTTAATTATGTTTTTTGTCTTTACAAACATATTGTTATTTCGTAAATTTGGATACAAATTAATGTATGCTACCAGAAAGAAAATGAGTACATCCGTAGTTTTAATTCTTCAACGGTATAGGTGCTGCACCATGCGGCCAAGTGCTGAGTTTCACTAAAATTAGCATGTACAAGAACCTATAAAAATAGAGATCTACCCTGCTCGGTTGTAGTTACTAGCATAGACAAGAACCTATTAAGTTCCACGCTACAAGAACCTTGTACCGTTCTACGGTAAAGTTCATTCCTACTTTTCTATCCGAGATAACTAGTAACAAAACTCTTTAGCCAATTATCATCTGTTTCATTACCTTCTATTATGGCATCATGCTCACTAGCTATGTGCCCTAGAATACTAGAGCTCTTCACAAGAACTACAATGATATATGTGTGGTGTATAACCTAATGTAGTCGCTAATGACCTCGCAATTGATACGATTATAAATAAGCAACACAAACGAACAATTCCCAGGACTTGAACTATAACTTTAAATTATTTATTACAGTAGTATAAACTAGCTGTCTGATCTTAAATCAGAGAAAAAGGGACAGGAGTCGAAAATCGGAAACGAAAAAAACAAATCAATGTTCTAGTGCCAATCAAGCTGAAAGGAAACAGATTTCCGGAATTTGGCATTCAGAAAAACCAAGTTGGTAACTCTGTATCATGGAGCACTAGCAGATTGAGAGAAAATGGCGGATCAAAGTACACCTACTGCCATTCTGATCTCCTAATCGCAATTACATATCAATGTAACCAAATAGCGTTGTCTTTACTAGTCTTATGCGAAGAGATGTAAAACGAGTGACATTACCGACGTAGGGGCAGAGGGACAATAAGGGAATATGTAAAATTTTTCCTGGCAACCTTTAATCGCCTCCATGCTTTAAAAGAACCTTTACTCAACTTCACTGCATCAGTGTATGATAGCAGAGAAGAAATAGGCATTAAGAGAATAAAATAACATAAGAAGTATTCGAAACCTTTTGAAATTCCTAAAAATGACATTATTTTCTAAATAAATCAGAGGGTAAAACACTTGTCAATTTTATATTAGGAGAATATAATAGCATAGGAGGTGACATAACTTCGGCGAGTCTTGAAAATTACGCCATATTCCAAGAATTTTTCAAAATCGAAATTGAAATCGAATTAATTAACCGTTTCCGACCTCATTTTTTGATTTTTTTGATTTTTTTGATTTTTGAGTTTTTGTGGGATTGGTTAATCAAAAATTGTAAAATGCTGTTCAACTATTCTGATTTATTAAAGCTCTTTCTAAATATATTTTATATAATTTTTTTTTTCAATAAATATTCTCATTTTTTATTGCATTATATCATCATTTCCAAAAAGATTCTAGCCACTGGTTGCTGCTGGCTGCTTGTGGTATTCTGATTGTTGTTTTTGTCCCTAAAGTAGCTTTTTCTGTAATCAATACGGAAAAGTAGCAATTTTCTTTCTAATATTTTATTAAATTTTAAAGCAATTTTTATGTTTTATCGCCTATAGCTTTCGTTGGTCGTAGGTACGAATGCAAATTTCTGTTCTCGTCGTGCACGTCATGTTTTCCTAACAAGAGCACTAGAGAAAAGATGTGTATATAGTTCGGCCGTTGTCAGCTAGAGGCCCTTATTTTTAGTGCGCATTTTTTAACATTGCATCTGTGATCTCGCTACTCGTCTCTGATCATTCTAATACATACATATGTACATATCAATGGATTGTATTATTAATCATCGTAATATTTATATTAACGTAAGCATTAAAAAATGCATCAGTGTTAATCGTTAGAAATATAGTTGTTGAGTGGGTGTAAAACGAATACGCCTATCATAAATAATGATAGAAAAGTAAGTAGACAATACAAAATATTTCATATAATTAATAATTGAGTAATTATTGCCAATTGAAATAATATAAAAGTGAAATCATATTATATATGTATAATTTAAGCTATTTAATATATATGAATTTGAGTTTAAATTATTGCAATATCTGTTAAATTATTATATGATATCATATATTGAAATATATTTGAATCCTTATTTAATCTATTTTCCTTATACCTTATTATTATTTTATTTTCCAGATGGAGTAATATTTGGGAATATATTTATATGCATTTGTAAACTCAACTACATTTTGATTGTATATAATGTGGAATTTTTTATGTAGATATTTTTGTACATTTTGGATTATCTATTTACATATGTTGATTTTGTTAAAAGTTTTTCTTAAGTAACATCCGTGTATATCTATAGACAAAGACATAGAATATAAATTTCTCATATAAATTATAATTTATTATATCGTATTGTTCAATGTACAATGTATCTTAATTACAAAAAAAATACAAAGCATTGATACTATATTTTATAAAAATGCATTTTTCTATACCAGATACACAAGAATTTATTGATGCAACTGATAATACATATGTGGTAAATATATCTGTTATATGATGTATATTACTGTATATTAATATATTTACTTTATTTTCAATCCCAGGGTTACAACATTCATATAAATGGATTATTTCATTGTACTGTGAGATATAAACAACTGCACAGTCTTCATGAACAATTGGCTAGAAATTTAGATATATCTCTCCCAGCATTTCCCCCTAAAAAATTTTTTCCTTTAACAACAAATCAGCAAGAAGAACGTCGTCTATCTTTGGAAAAATATATTCAAACAATTGGACAAAATCCAATTGTTAACAAATCGGGAATGTTAAATGGATTTTTATTAAATGCTCAGCAAGAAACTATTGGAGGCCCATCTAATAATGAATTTATGGACATTTTTCTTATGAATGGTTGTAAAATAACAATAAATGTTTCTACAGGGGATCATTCTGGTAGTGTTTTAGAGGTAACTTCTGCTGTATGAATATTTATATATATTAAACTATATATAGAATATATAAACCAGAAATATGAATTAACATTTTTTATTCAACAGAAAGTATATAAAAGCCTTAGACTACCTGAAGAATATTATCCATATTTTGTATTATTTATTGTTGCTCAAGATGAAGCAAATAGCGTTCACTGTAGGTATATCCTTATCATAATATTTCATACGTGAATAATGAATAAATTATTTCTAACACATTATTTTTTTTAGTACTACGAAAATTGCAAAACTTTGAGTCTCCATTTATAACTATTAAACATCTACACGTTATAGGAAGTAGAGTTGTACTTGGAAAAAATTATTGGGATGTGGGCTATGATTTGAAAATGATGGATAATGAAGTGGCAATGAATTTACTATACATTCAAGCAGTTGCGGAAATTAAGTGGGGATGGATTCCCATTACAGATGAATTAAGAAACAAGCTGACGGTCTTAAAAAAGCATGGAAAGAAAAAAGAAGTATATTTATCTATATATATATATATATCCTTACAAGCAATGTAGTAATGAAAAAATAGTCAATAACTAATATCAAATTTAAATGTTATTATTTTAGTATCTGGACATAGTACGTACTTCAAAGTATTATGGATATATTCAATTTGCTCCATGTTTTTGTGATTACCCTCAACCAGATTCAAAAGTATTAGTAGCCATAGGTAGAAATGAATTAAATTTGCGTATATTAAATGATGGGGAACAATGCGAAGAAGTATTTAAAGTCTCACGAATGCGTTGTTGGCGTATAACTACTTTACAAAATGTAAATAATTGTAAAAGAAAGACATATTTTGATATTGCGGCGCGTGTTTTAATTTGTTTTAATTTCAGGGATCTGAAAGGGGAGGAGAAGAAAGTGATGAGTTTAGTTTAGAATTGTCTTTTGAATATTTAATAGCTAAAAATCAATTACAATGGGTTACAGTTACTTCAGAACAAGCTATCTTAATGTCTGTATGCTTGCAAGCTATGATTGATGAATTATTATCAAAGACTGTTGATAGTAATAATAAGACTCAGGTTAATAAAAAATGCTATTTATTGCTAAGTAAAGTTATTTGTATTAAATACTAATTTGTTTATAGGAGATATCTCAAAAATCCTGGATTTATGTTATGAGAAATGGCCAGACTATTACAGTGGGATCAAGCTCTAATGAAGAATCTGAAGAAAGTAAAAAGGTATGATAGCTTAATAGTATTTATATTTTATTTATTGATATTTTTTATATTGTTGGGTTCTATTTTAGAATCGTTGTATTAAACAACCTTCTAAATCAGAACCAATTATGAAGAAACTTGCTGACAGATTATCAGTAGTAAAAATAAAAAAATCTAGTGATGTTAGAAGTAACATATGTAGCAGGGTTCAAGGAAAACAAACATTGGAATACGACATGGAAAATAATGCATTTCGCATGATTGATGATGACGACTTATGAATATATAAACTGGAACTGTGAAATGAAAAATACATTAGAAATATCTTGAAAAATATCAAATTTTTAAAATCATATTAATTCATATTTTTGCTACTTTTATTTTTAACCCTTAAATGATGTAAAATATAAAACTTAACTATCAATAGATTTGTAACAATTTTTTTGTATGATATATAAATATATTGTTGATAATAAAAAATTTTTTAATTAATGCAAATATTTAATGAAATAAATAAACAGAACTAAAATAAATTATAGTATATATAATACTTTATTATTGTTCAAATCAAATACGTAAAAGGCAGTGTCTTATATTAACATTTGTGTTTCATTTTACTTCATTTTAAATGAAAATTAATATCTGCTATTTTAATACTAAATGGGAGTAATTCATAGGTTACGCTGCATAATGAGATTATAATTCTAACTAGATAGGTAATTATTTGTTTGAAAGACAATTTTCTGCCTTCAGTCTGTATATTTTGCCCAAACATATAGAGAATGGTACAATTCATCAGAAAGGTGTAAAATTAGAATGACTTCCTAAACAAATAATTATAAACTGTAATATAAAATGATAGTATTTTTCTAGTATGAAAAGTAAACAGATTCACTATTGTCCTATGAAATAGACTTCTACATGTGTACATTATATTCATAAATATTATAGATCTCTATTTCATGGACTATTTAAGTTTTCATAGAAAAAAATTTTTATCGCGTTTTTTTAGTGTTGGATAATAGATAAATATATGGAAATGCATAACTATTTTTTACAATATTACTTCCACCTTTTTTTTTGCATTTTAATAATACATGTGGAAGATTAACATAGAAAATTTGTCACTACAAACATATTTATGTTCTATCAAATGTGTAATTCTGTACGAGTAAAATTTATTTGTTTCTGTTAGAATATTGCAACACGCTATATATTGTATGTCGCAGTGAATGGTGCGCACTATTTTTTTCTCGAACAGTAAAGACATTTCTTTTTAAAGAACATAACTTAATTAGTTATCTGCTTTTCTTATTAATGGTGAAACTCAATACTATTGTTTTAATAATCTTGTGTGTCATGGTAGGGCCATATAAAGACTAGATATAATAATTAATATTTGTATCTTTTTCGACCATAATGTGCATATCTTCTATATCAAAAATATGTTGTTATTCTGTATTGTTACTTCCTAAATGAACAGAAAAGTCAGTTCTGGCTATAGTATTTAAGTATTATAAATCTATTTCTGCTACTTGTAAAATAGCCCAACGTCAGCAAAGAATTACTCCACTATATCATAATATTCTCAACGATACGTACACACGTTATTATTTTCCTGGTATGACTTATAAAATGTGTATTGAAAGCTTTATTAGTACAAGAAATAATGATATGCTGTTTGAAGATTCTAAATATGGTAATGATTTAAAAAATGTGTTTTAATAGAATAAAAATTTTATATAAAGCTAAAAAGTATGTCTTGCCATTGCGACTATCTCAACAATTTAAATTACTGACTTAACAAATTATTAAAATATCAAGATACGTTCTAGTACGGAAGACTAATTTCGGTAAGTTAATTCGTCAAGTATTTCTTCACATTGAAATATTATCATTCTCATCGTAATCTTGCATGGTACAATGATACTACTAGAAAATTTCCAATCTGTATTCACAAAACTTTAAAATTATTCCGTAACTTAATTATATCAGTAGACAAACGCGTAATATACCTATGGCAGTTAAGAAGGAATAAATTCTTCAATATGTTCTAAGTTGTTCACTTATCTGAAACTGCTTCATGTAAACAATACATTAGCATATAAGACTACATATATAAATATATTTTCGGAATAACTTCCATGCATATATTTCGTATGAGTGATGATACTGATAATGTAATATTATCGATAAAATAAATGGCATAATAGGTGACTAGCGTAAGATGAAAACCGAATATTAATTTCACATGGATGCACATCCAATTTCTTTTTACATCAAAAACGAAGTTGCAAACATGGCATGATTATCTTCATTTGTTTTTTTAATCTTTTAGTTTTAGTTCCTAAAAAAAGATGTTGAAGGGATTTTATAATCTTTCTATAAGATGTACATAATAACAGTATATATGCAAACATAATGATAAAAAATTAAGTATGATTACTTGTTCACCTAAATCATGTATAATAATTTACATTGGTGACGTGAGGCTATTGGCTAGTATTAGTTACTCGTACTTGATCCCCAAGGAGATAAACATTGTTTTGAATATCATCAAGAAGAAAATATTTTTAATCGTTATTAGTCATCATTTCTCAGGTAGATATTTAGTTAGTAAACAATGTTGTTCTCTTTGATGAAACTAAGAACGAGATGAATAAAATCTATTCATTTATACAACTGTACACCCTTTATCTATCATCATCACACTTATTTGCATAAAAAAAGTAACCAAACTGTTAGAAGTTCTGCTGACGTTTTCGCTTGGTATCCATAGCGTCAAGAATCGGTTGTCTCTTCGTTTGGTACCTTCTTCTCAGCTCATCAATTTCTCTTTCCATTTCCGCATCCAGATTAGCCATTCGTTGCTGTAGTTCCTCGTATGAGAGAAACTTCAGCTGCAGGATATGGTTGTTTATCTATATTCAAGTTCTTTTTAATGATGCCTAAAGTAGCACTATATCGATCGACTTTAAGTAAAAAAAATACTAAAAATACTAGGAAAGTTCTTAATCTAGTCTCAACCTTTTGTGAGAATTTGCAAGTGTCTATTACTTACGAAGTCGAAATCACGTTCTGTGAAGACATTTTGGAACTTGGATATGTTATTATGAGGTTGTTCTTGTACAGGGTGAGAAATTTGATTAAGTTGTAATTGTAGGTGACTTTGAAACCTCTGAGATTCTGTAGGGCTTCTTAATTCTAATTTATTTTCATTATCTTGATTGTGTACCCCAAGTATTTGTCCATTTCCCTAATCATTAAAAAATCAATTTCGTGCATGTATATTTTACATAATATAATCATCAACTATAACACATTTATTATTTTATACCTTTCCTATTTCAGGTGCTTCTTTCTTATCAAAATGATCTAAAAATAGTGGTCGGTATTTTTTTCCGGATTCCACTGACCCTGTATTGTGTCCTACGAATAAATGATATTTGTTACTCTCTTTTTTAGTGTTTCATCGTTTCATTACATTACGTGCTTACGTTTCATAGTAGCTTCAGTATCGGTGTCACTATTAATAACCATTGTTCCCAAATCTAACATTGCTGAAACAAGCGTACCCGTATCTGGAAGATCATGACTCGGTACTAAAGTTCCCGTATCTTCTGGCAGAGGTTTCATTGTTCCACTACAGTCTTCTTCGTCCTTACAATAAACATCAAATGTTTATTATGAACATTAGTACATATATACACACACATACACGCATACATAGCATTCATAATAAATCTCAATATAAGTACCGAATCTTCTGCCTGATTTTGATTTTTAATTGCCACATTATTTATGACATGAGCACGATGTACACTTTGTTTTTCTCGTATTTCATGAGCTTCTGCAATCATCTGACTCAGAATACTTGGTTGCTTGGCATTGCCTGTAATAAAATATCTTATTGAATAATACATGCAAGAAGACTAGAGTGAATTTGTTTCATTATCATAGATTTTACCTATAAATTCATGATTTAGCAACTCAGTTGCAGTAGCTCTTTCTTCTGGATTTTTAACAAGGCACCCACTGACAAAATCTATAAATTCAGGACTCCATTGATCAGGTTCTCTAAAGCTAGGTGGTGGTTTAGTTGGAATCATAAATATTGCTCTCATTGGATGTATATCACCATATGGCGGCTTGCCTTCTGCCATTTCTAAAGCAGTTATACCAAGAGACCATATGTCTGCGACACAATCATATCCAATTTCCTGTATTACTTCTGGAGCCATCCAAAATGGAGTTCCTATAACTGTATTACGTTTTGCCATTGTATCCTAAAAGAAATTTTCAAGATTAGCTCCTACTTTGATCGATAAAGAGATTTATCACATATAGCGAGAAAGATTATGTTTTATAGCTTACAGTTAACTGTCCTGCGACTCCAAAATCAGCTAATTTTGCATGCCCTTCATTATTGAGTAAAATATTTCCTGCTTTAATATCTCTATGTATTTTCCTTCTCAAATGGAGATATTCTAAACCTTTTAAGGTATCACTGAGAATCGTTGCTATTTCATCTTCTTGAAGGGTCTTCTTTCTTAACCTCATAATATCACTAACAGATCCAGCTCCACAATATTCCATTACAATCTATGAAATCATATCTTGATTATATGAAAGCAAGGAATGAATAAAAAAATATTATTTGTTATATTATCAATGTTTAAAATTACCCATAAATCAGTGTTTTTAAAGTAACTTCCATAATATTTAACAACATATGGAGAATCACACTGTTGCATGATAGAAATTTCTTTTATGATTTCTTGTAAATCTGTATCAACAGGCACTTGTTTAATAGCAAGTACTTGTCCACTTTCCTTATGTAATGCTTTGTAAACTGATCCATAAGATCTATATGAACAAAACATAAAACAAACTATAAAAACAATTACATAAAAAAAGATTTCATTAAAGATTAAATGTCATTTTATATCTTTATCTACTTACCCTTCTCCCAACTTGCATATTATATCAAATACTTCTTCGGGTTGTCTGGTTAAACTTTCTTCAGACAACTTTTTTAATTCACTAAAAAAAGAAATTGTAATACCTGATCAAAGATAAATATGATACTTGTAGCACATGATATGTGAAAAAATATAAAAAAATAATACTTGGATCTTTTTCTTTTAGTTCCATTATATGAAATTTGCATTTTTTTTTTAAACAAGGTATTTATAAGATAAGTGACATGCTACATATAAATGCGTTATTTCTATTAAAATCGAACTACAAGTGCATTAGGCAAGTAGATTTGTCGATTATAAAACAAATTGAAAGACACGCAGAACTAATATTTTCTAGTTTTATTTAAAAAAACTGAAATAATTTTAAATATATATAAATAATACGAATAAATTGATAATGCAGGTTAACAAAGAAACAAAGAATCGATACTGTACAATTGTTTCATATAACAAGTGAAACGCGCTAAAGATCGAAAGACGATTCCTTCTAGCTACAAATAACTTCCATCAGTAAATTTGTAAAGTTCTGCAAGTTTAAAAACACGAAGTAAAAACAATTAAATACCTCTTCGAAGACATTTTTGCTTTTCGTGTCAACGAGTTCTTACTTGAATAAAAACACCTTCAATATTTACACAAATAACTTAACGTGGATAAAACAGATATCATTCCGGTTGTAAAAACATAGTCAATTTAAAATAGAAGTGTTACATTTTTGTCAATAAATTAAAGTAACCACACAACCGAAATATCGAAACCATTGACCATATAATATTCTAGATAGCAGAACTGAAATGTCTTAATCTAGGAGGATTGATTAAACTTACTACTATTACTTATTATTTTAAGCAGATAAAGAAACAAGTAGAAATGGAAATAGAAAGACGAGTAGAACAAAATTTTTACTTTGAACCAACTAAATGTTACATTTTTAATAAACGAAGCTGTCAAAGTAAATTACATCCTTAAAAAGTTCCAAATAAGCGGTGACCAATCATCGTGTAGCTTCATGTATACATTCGTAAATGGCACTTGCCTGAATCTTGTAATTATATCTTCAGTATGAGATTACCGATGAGAAAATATGTTTTTGGAAGGGTGCTTGAAAATGTGTTTCTCATACTCTACTCCACTCAATTGTTCTTGATATTCTTCATATAATAAAGTTAAATTTAGTGTTTAAATAAAAAAGAGCAAAAAAAGATTAGATCTCACAAGCATCAAGAAGATTCAAATGGTATCGATGTATGGTTTTCTTATTTTACCGAACTTTAAAGATTTAACAAAGGAGGATCGTTTAATGAAGGCCTAAAAAGTATGGTCATTTTAAAAAGTTATGGAAAGTAGCGTATATACTAATTTATTAATCGCATAATAACGTCGTTAAAGTCTTTTGATTCTTTTATGATTGTTTTCTTCGAATTTATTAAAAAATAGTGATGATGTAGTACTGTCTTCCCACGAAGGTAGATTTATTTTCGTATTTGGACGTTTAGCGATAAACAACATTATGTTATCAAACTGGTGACAAACTTTCGAAAACAGCGCCGTCACAATTTGGTAACAGTATCAGCCAGTAGGTAGCGTGGAAAGATGAGAATCAGTCGGATACACGGGAATTTCTAGGCCCTGTACGTAATCGCGTGTCCACGCACGGTGAACGCTAGCACTCGTTTGCTAGACGGCCGGCTAGCAAAACGAGTCGATTTCTCCTGGTGCGCGATATCGTGGTAAGAGGTGGAGGAGACGTTACTCGTCGAAAAATTCGAGGGTATTGTCGAAGGTTAGAGGTACAAGGGGACCTTGTGGTAGTTAGAACGACGGCGGCAGCGACGGCGGCGGCGGCGGCGGCGGCGGCATTGTCCTGCTTGTTTTGTTGTCTCTCGCGACACGCACAGGTGGAAAAGAGAAGAAGCTATCGCGTTGTCGAGGAATCGAGGAGTGACGGAGGAGAGCGAGACTGTGTGTACAGGTCAAATAGAGAAGAGACTGGTGGTGTGCTATGCACGAATGCCCATAGGTGTACCGTAAAAGACAAGAGCAAACGTAGCGTAAAGGGGAGAGGGAGAGGTGGAAAGAAGGTTCGGAACGACGGTGACGAAAGAAAAAGGCAGGAAGGAGATAGGATAGGCGAGAAGACGGAAAGAAGGGAAGAAAGAAGAGTGTAAGAGAGAAAGAGAGGGGAGAACTAAAGAAGAACGAAAGGTAGCAGCAGAGTGTACAGGATACGAGGAGAGAGAGACGACAGGGCGAAAGAAAGACACGGACGAAGCGCGTTAGAGTGCGTGATCCAAAATGGCGCTGAACCAGGACGTGGACCAGTTGTCGAAAAGTAATCTGGTAGTAAATATCGATCAAAACTCGGAATCGGATCTACAGGCACTGTTCGACAGCGTCCTGAAGCCAGACTCGAAGCGTCCGCTGCAAGTACCACTGCGCATGCGCAATTTGCCAGATTCCTTCTTTAATCCACCGTCGACGGGTAGCAAGAGTCCCTCGATTTCGCATTCACGGGAGAATTCGGCGGATTCCGCGTTTGGTACAGCGGCCGCGGTCGCCGGTGCCGGGCCAGCACCCGGTGGAAACGCCACCGGTACATCAGCTACCGGAGCAGCAGGTGCGGCTACTGGTGGAAGTGGAAATACTGCTGCTGGTACCGGATCAAATGCCGCAGGTGCGGCTGCGGCTGCAGTCGCGGCAGCGGCCGCGGCTGGCCTTACCGTCGCTCATCCTCGCGCTCACAGCAGCCCGGCCTCTCTTCAGCAAACCTACGCCTCGGCTCAGCAGGCGCCTCAGCACGCGCCCCAGCCGCACGCGCGTCACCATCATCACCAGAAGCAACGCAGCTACGACGTCATCAGTACGGTCGACGACCTAGGTCCCCTGCCACATGGATGGGAACAGGCGCGCACCCCCGAGGGACAAATCTACTTCCTCAAGTAAGTCTACTTTCCTCTTTTTGCTTTCCAAAGCTGTTCTTTTCTTTTCCCCCCCCCCCCTTTCCTATTTCCTGCTTATCTCCCTTCCCGCCCATTTCTATCTTCTTCTCGAATCGATCAAATCATACAGATTTTTCAAAATTTGTCTAACACGTCCACAGAATCTGACTAGTTACCTATCAACGGAACCCTTGTTCATGAACGTTCTTAAGGTTTCCTCGATAAACGCTAGTTTCACGTTTGCCGATCCTCTTACGGCATTATACGAAGCAGAAGATACGGGAAGGGAATGCCGAGAACAGACGACATCGATCTGACATTTTCTTAGTCATTTCACAACCTTATTGATTCATCTCCAAGTGGATTCTATCTATGACCATTGAATAAACGATCCTACTCCGGATCGGAGCAGTTCACCGTTGTACGCGACTGCTGGCTGGTTCACATTTTCGTCGTGTTGGGGTCTCACATACCTCAAGGCCGTTACTGTCTTTATCACCACCTCGACTTACTCATCGTTGTTTCTCCGTTCCTCCGTTTCTCGGCCGCGTCTCCCCACCGCCAATTGCTCGCGTATCCTCCTTGTCCCCGCTATGGATCCCGTTTTCTCGTCTTTCTCTTGGCTCGGCTCTCCTTGTCAATCTTGAGCCGCCTACTCGATACCTCCACAGTCCCTTCCCCGTTTCTCTTCCATCTCGCTCGTTTAACCTGATCCACCTGCGCCGTCACTAGGATTCCCACGTGTCACCTGTCGTGGGAAACGCTCCTCGTCTGCTTTGTCGCCTCATTCGCTTCCTTCCACCCACCTGTCTTTCGCCGGTGGCTCGGACGTTTCTCTCTTTTTTCGATCGCCGCGTCTAATTTCCAATATTTCACGATTTTCGTCACGAAGCTGCTTCAAACAGCAGTTTTCAAAGAATTATAGATCGCCGAAATCATCTTTCGTTTCGTTCCACTTATAGAAGAACGTTTTCTTTCAGAGAAATCTCTCTTTTGTTTTGTTTTTTTTTTCTTTTTTTTTTTTAATTTTGAGAATAATAACTAATGTCGGCATACACTACCACGCTCAATTTCTTCGAGTTCACGTGTTTTCCTCGGAGTCGATCGATCGACCGCGTTACGCTTGCCTCCTTGTTTGCTTTGATGTCTGATTACGATTTCGTTGATCGAGTGGCTGATGTCACGTACAGATATCCCGGCGATAATCGATACGTTTTGCCTCCGTATCGATAACGAGTACACCTGCGAACGAAGGGATTCTCGTTCATTCAGTTATGCCTGTACTTTTGTAAATATTCATCGTGTCTCCTCTTCAACGTTCGCCTCCCTCAAAACCGATTGAAAAGGGCTTTCATTCGCTTAGCCGGTATTGTTCTTCGCCTCGTTTCCAAGTATTTTCATCGTCATTCTCTCCTCTTTTTCTTCTTCTTCCTCTTTCTCCTTTTATATTTGCAAACGAGAAGAACGAGATTTGCAGAGAAGCTGAAAAAAAGAAAAACTCGAGAAGTCTCCGTTCTCGTGTATGCGTTTTCTTCTTCTTCAGAAAGTTTTACCTGAGTTTTACCATTCGAACGCTGCCCCTATTAATGCTTTACTGCGAATTCTACCTGCCCCTGAGATTTTCGTGAGAACGAAGGTTAGGCAGGTTAGTTTTTGAGAATGCCAGCTATTGCATCTCACTGCTCGTGAGAATTATCCCTTTGTGCCGTGTCCATCCCTTTTAACCCTCCACGGTCCAATATTTTCCGTCTGAACACGAATTTCCTTTTTCTTTTATTTCGGAATACTTATTTTACCGAAATAACAATCGAGAGAATCTACTCTACCAACTTGAAATGTACAAGCTCGGAAGCTGTACAGGCAAGATCTTCGTCGCATTTCGTTCCGTTTAAGGGGAATTTCTTTCAGGGAAATCATTTCCGTTTACGTTTCATGATTTCAGCGTGAGCTGGAAACTCGAATGAACGTCGCGCTACGAGCCTTCGCTTCGAGATAGCATCGTGAAAGTTGTAAAACTCGTCGATAACTATCGTCGTCGCATCGAGCAATTTTCAAATACGGTGTCGTTGACGTATATTTTACCGTCCTTCGTTGATCGTTATTTAATCACTGCCGCGTGGATCGTCCTTAATTTCTCGAGCCACTAAGTCCTACCGAAATGTTACGTAAAAACGTAATTAGACAATCTTTCCCGGCGATCTTTCGCCGTAACTTCTATGTTCTTAGCGCCCGTAACACAGCTCGTTCTCTAATTTTCTAAAAGGTTCTCTTTCTAGTTTTCTAAAAGGTTTTATCGCAATCGTACTTTCTACCAGGAGGTCGCGTCTTTTCGTTTACTCGTTCCTATCGAATGGTATATCTGAAATTTTCTCCGTACAGGATCTGAAATTTAGTCGTTTCCATGAAACCGAGTCGTTTCCCCGTGGTAGGCTGTAATGTATCGGTAACGTGCCCATTTGCAATGCAGGAAGCGGAATGAAATGGTAAAGGAAAGAAAGGAGTGGCTCGACGAATAATTACGTTTACCCGGGTAGCCTTGTATCGACGAGAATTAATCACGTCTCAGGTTTGCGCTTCTCCTCCGACCGATTTATGGCTATTCCGACCGCGACCGATCCGACGTAAATATCGTTTAATTGTTTATAGTAAGGTATAGTAGTTGCCGTGCGCCGGTGGCACTATGGATTATCGTCCATGAAACGAGAAAAAGCATGGCATTCCCTCGATAGACGTAACACAGCGGCTGCGAGGAGAGTTGCTCGGTAATGGCCGATGGTAAAAGAAGTGCAGCCAACCGAGAGCCGCACGGTTGTTGTATTATGCAGTAATGACTACCGTGACGGCACCCGTGTCTTCTCTCTTATTTCTCTTCTCTCGCGCCGTTCGTCCAATTACCTCTGGCCCGTCTCTCCGAGCTTTTGGATCTTATCCAGAAGCGGGACTTATTAGAATCTAATTTGCGTAATTGAAACGTGATTCGAGCCGCGAACAAACTGACTCTTTGAAACCTTCTAGGAAGTGTCGCCTCGCCTCTCTTTCCCTTCCTCTCTCTTTCTCTCTGTTACGTCGCTTCTACTCCGTGCATTCTCTTCGTGTATTCTATATTCTGCCAGAGAAAATAACGAGAGAGCCTAAACAGAGAAACGTTGACGACGACGCGCCGCTTAAACGTCCGGTATCGTTGGAAGCGACGAGATCGCGTCATCGTCTTTCAACCAACGCGATTGTTTCGCGCGAAATTTCACGCGAATGACGGAGAGTTCTTAGTAGAGACCCATCGTTGGGATTTTTTCTTGGATTTTTCGTTTGCCGCGCGGTTGGCGCGCAACTCGCGCGTTACTACCTCGCCGTATAATGTTATACGTTGGTCCCGTTAGCTAGGTTCGCGTATTACATACCAGCGAGAAGGAGCAACTGTATACCGTCGAAACGAAACGACTTTGCCACGAACCAGTGGAAGGATCTTTTTTTTTTTTTCTTCGCGTTTCATCGACTGAACGTAAACAGCGGCGCCGTCTCTTCTCTCTCGGAGAGACAGGCAAAGACATCGCTCTCTTATCGCGATGCTCGTTCGCTCGCTCGATCTTACCAGTTCGAGAAACACGTTCCACCGCCAGGTGAACATACGAGACACGACGAACAAGCAACCAAGGTTTTCCGTCAACTGTATCATTTGACGAAACATTAGTCACGAGCAGAGTCACACTATCCGTGGAATTCAACCGACTCTACACTTATTCGCTTCAACGGATCTCGTTTATCGAGCTCGTTTCACGAACGAGCGCCATTCCTTGTTCTACCGACTCTCGTTCGTTCGTGCGTTTTCTTTGGTTTTTGGCGAGCAAATATCTAATTTTTAACGTTCGCCACGATATTCTTGGAAAACCTGAAAAATCGAACGACGATTCTCTTTGGCTGTCACTGGCGGTATCGAGGTCGAAATAGGTCCGGATTATTCGGAATTGTTTGCGACTGGTAGAAATTACGCGTCGAAAAATCACGCGTTCCTATGTGACGCGATAGAACGTTCGAAATCGTATGAGTAACGAACCACGCCCGCGCTCTAAAGTATCCGAGAAACGAATACTGTTATATACGGGGCGTAATCGTGAGGCTGAGATGCTAATGGCAATTGATTCGCGGCTACTTCCTCGTTCGAGCGACGGAGTAACGCGAATCTCTCGCGAACTGGTCGATAACGACCGCGAGAGGAGCGATCCACGAGTGGAATCGACCGTGCCGATATATTCTAGCCGTTTTGCTCGTAAATTCATTTCGAGGACGTTTAGTACCTATGCATTTTCGAATGCAGTGAAAGTTGAGCGCGTGTACGCGACATCGGCATCCTGTTGTGTTCAGGGTCAGTTCGACAACGCGGACACGCATTTTCCTCCTGTTTTTTTTCCCCATCGTGTCCGATATTTTATCTTTTTCGTCGGTTGTTCGTGTCTCTTAAGTTTTTATCTGAGAAAAAAGGAAAGGAAGAAAGGAGGAGCGAAAAAAAAAGAAATAACGCTATTTGAGAAATTCAAGAGGAAACTATGCGCTGATTGCCCGTGGAACGACCACATTTCCGCGGCGCGGCGTGTCGAATGGGTATAATCCGTTTCTCGTTTGGTGTGCCGCGTCTCGAAAGACGTTCCTCTCGATAAGCGAAAGGTACGGAACGATAAATAACATTCGTGACGCGAGGAGAGCTAAAAACGCGAGATAAACGACACACGGCAGACTTTATTTTACGCGCGCGTCACGTTCGATCTATTTGTATTACAATGTACGGCATGCTTGTGTGCGTCTGTGCGCGCGTGTATATGCGCGCGCGTAACAGTTGCATCGGTAATATTATGCGCGTTATATAGTAATCGGTGTTTTCCACGGAACGAGGAGTAGGTCGTGCTCTTTTCCGCAAAGGCGTTACAACGTTAAGACGTTCGCATAAGGATCGAAGTTTTTACTCGGCCACTCGACAGGCTAAAGACCCCGACACACCTGTAGACGAGAGAGAGTCTTGCGCTGTAAACGCGAATGCCAGATAGGAGGACAAATCTCCGGGAATACCTCGAATGTATCGAAAGTTCAAGGCGGACCGAGCGTCCTCGGCGAGACTCGCTCTCGCCGCTTTGCGACTAACGATCACCGTTCCGTCCGTTTTCTGTTTCCTTCGTCGTTGGTTTTCAAGCGACTCGCTAGGCGTGTTTCATTTTGTCAGCCATTCGAATAATAACTTATCGCTGCGGCTGATCGAAGTCGGAGGGGACTACGATACGTCGATTAGAAAACTGTTTTGGATTGGACAATCTTTTCGAGCGCGTACAAAGGTTTATAGCTTTCTATTAATCCTTGCGATATTCGTAGATTTTCTTCAATGATTTCGACGCGCAGTTAAATGGAAATTTCGTGTATCGTTCGAGGTTTCGAGTCGACTCGTAAATATTATCTATGACGTCATAATCGGTCCGTGAATATTGTTTCATATTTGTTCCATGCGGCGTGACGGAGATGTTTCGTTCGCTACGTACTTCGGCTACAATTTATGTACTCTCGAAGCGAAGATTCTCAATTGATACGCTGCGTGTCGTGTCTGAACGCGTAGCCCCGTTCATTCAAAGAGGCCTTTGCTTTCTCGCACTGTCTCGTATCGAGCGCTCGGTGCTCGTTATCGAAGTTTCGCGCGCTTGACTTTGAAAACAAGCGATCGTCCCGATTTTCGAAACGAGCAGCCGACGTGACGTCTAGTCTAGAAAGAAGATGAAACAGCGTGGAAGGCGAAGTTGCCTCGATGTCTAGGGTTTTCGAGCATTGTTCGTTAAGCGGTTCTGCTAGCAGTTGTCCGTTCTCGTAGGTCGTTAAGAGCATGTATTAACTCGGTACTTGGACGTCATTTCTGGTAGGGGATCGGTCGTAGCTTTTTCAAGGGGGAGGGTGCTGCAGGGATGCAACGAGTATCGTACATCGACGACCACGAGCACAACCACGACGACCAAGACGACGACCAAGACGACGACCAAGACGACGACGACGACGACGACGACGACGACGACGACGGGAGAGAAGAGCAGGCAAGCGAAAGAGAGCGTCGGTGCGAGAGTGTCTATTTACGAGTTGTCCGGCGCCGTGATGTCCGGAGTAAAAATACATCGTAGTCCGTATGCTGTGCGCCACACAGAAACCCTCTTGTAATTCTCCAATGCTCTCGAGCTGCCTGCCTGGTTGCCTGGTTGCCTGTTCGCCTGCTAGCCTGCCTGCTAGCTAGCTTGCTTGCTTGCTTGCTTGCTTACTTGCTTGCCTGCCTGCTTGCTTACCTCTCCCTCTTTTCCTCTTCTCGCTTCTTTCCTTTCTCTACCCTTGCCTCTCGGCCACCTAGCCCTCTCTCTCTCTCTCTCTCTCTCTCTCTCTCTCTCTCTCTCTACCTCGGACTCTCTTGGAACGCATCCAACCGCTCCCGGAGAGACCCGCGACATGTAGCTTTTGGAACACACCGCCGTTCTGTATTCTGCTATGCCACCGCCGATCACGCATCCTGGAGATAGATTTTCAATTTCTTCTCCTTCGCCCCGTTGTTCCTCCTTTCTTCCTCTCCTTCCTTTTTATTACTTTAATCGTAACTAAATGATCGTTCTGTGATTTTTCTGATCGACGAGGAACGGTGTGTTTCTCTCGAAGCTGAATCGAACAGTACGATGGAATCGTCGGTGGGGAAGGATGGGATAGTGATAGGGCAAAGGAAAGCATCGTTCTCGAGAATCGTCTGAGAAAAGTTCATCGGGATGATCGTTCTGTCCGATCTCCTTTCGTCTAGTTCGACGGAGAAAAGCGTCATTCAGCGAGAGTTCGGAGGGAAATTTGAAATGTTGCTGATCGATCGACGCGATCGTAAATCCGCGTCGCTGTTGTTATTCGGAGATCGCGTCAGAGGAATGGACGAGCCGTGTTTTGTTCGTGTCCTTCTCGATCCGCGGCTGCCCGGTGACGGATCTCGGGAAACGACGCAGCTTAACACGCTCGATCAGATATATCTCGATTGGATAATGCTCTTAATGTTAAAACTACGTCAAACGCGTTCTGTTCCGCGGGTATTATTAACCGTGTAAGAAGATTTGTTTCTCGCTCGGAAATACTGAGAACCGGTGCACGATATCCCGATGCGGATTTAGACAACTTGTTTATGTCCTCGCCGATGACTTAAGCGAAACGCATTAAGTCATCGTCCATGGAATGCAAACGAGTGACACTTTTGGCAAAATATAAAGCGGCTGAACTCTTCTGCGTTCGTGGTGATTCGAGAATCGGTGGCGGCCGCTGTTCGAGGAACTTATGACAAGCGATTTGAACGTGTTCGTTTAAACGGTTTCGAGAATTACTATTGGAAAAGGAATCTTCTTCCTACGCGTCCACGAAATTTGTCACGCGGATGGATCTGTTGGTCGATGGTTCTGGCGATATACATCGGCCGGTTGGGAAATTTCGGTGTTCGAACCACGGTGTCGTATTAAGCGTGCCGCATGTTCGATCGTTGTCTAAAATTTCTATGGAGTCAGGCAAGGTGGTAGTCGGTTCGCAAAGGTATTTGTTTCACGAAGGTAAATAAGAGCGGCGGTCGTGCACGGTGTAGTGTTTTCTACTTCCTCCCGGTTGAAAAGTGACACGTGAGTAAGGTAAATACGTTAGGTAGAGGGAAGACGACGAGATCGGCAATCACAGCCATTAGCTGTTATTTTTGTCGACCGAGAGACGACGTAGTGTTTTCGTGCCGAGTAAAGCCGTTTCGGACAAAACGACCACGATTCCATCCACATCCCCGTGTGCTAAGCCGCTGCCGTTGCCGAACGATGCTTTGCGATTTAATTAACCACGATGTTCGTCCCGCACAATAGGAGGAATTAGTTGGACGAATCGAAGAGAGGCTGCGGGCCGTGCGTGGCTACGATTTCAAGGACCCATGCTACACCGTTTCGTCCCGTATCGGAGCCAGATCGCGGTGTGTTTGGTAACTTCTCAAAACGGAGTTCGGGCTCATTCGTACGCAGAAACACACACACGCGGTACAGCTTTTGCCGCCGTCTGTTTCCGCGAAACGCCTTAAAATACGATCATGATCCATCGGAACGTATATTTCGTATTTTCTTATTTCTTGACTTTTCGATTCTCCGACCTGCCACCGATCGCGCTACCAATAAATAAAGGAGATGAATCCGAGCGTTTCCGCGAATAAAAGAGCACAACGTTCCGATCGCTGTTTCCTATTGACGATGAGATCGTGACGCGAAAGAACCGTACAAAGTGGTTTGATCCTTGGGGAAATTTCGTGAAATACGTTTTATTCTCTCTCTCGAGACGTTAAAACTCGTATGCTAACTACCGCTAGGCGCCTGCTGTTACTCCTTCGCGTCGTCTTTTGAATGGAACTATTTTTAGAATGCGCCTACTATATGTGGATAACTGTACGTGCCGTGGCGTATTCAGTTTCTGCACGGGGCCACGCTATACGTACAAAATAGCACGACGTCTGAACGTGTTATAATTTTATTTTCCAGCCACCTGACGCGAACCACGACATGGGAAGATCCACGAAAAACAGCGGCAGCAGCGAACGTGGCAGCTGTGGCTGCCGCCGTCGACAATGGGAAATCCTCGACCGGCGCTACAAATTCTCTAGGTCCATTGCCCGACGGATGGGAGCAAGCGCGTACTCCTGAAGGAGAAATCTACTTCATTAATCATCAGACACGTACCACTTCGTGGTTCGATCCAAGAATCCGTAAGTTTCATTGCGATCGACCCACTCTAAACCGCGTAGGTTGCTTCCAAAGGTCGATTATAGACGAGTGTCTTTATTTTCATACGAGAGAATTCGTACTTCTCTTCGTACGACTCGTTGAACTTTTACCGGATATTGTATCGAGCTCCGCTATTTCTCGTTCTAGCCACACATCTACAAAGGGCTCCGACTTCAGGTGCGATGTTACCACAAAACTGGCTTCAACAGCAACAACCCACAGGTGGTGGCATTCAGAGTAATCAAACATTGCAAGCGTGTCAACAGAAACTCCGTCTTCAGTCGTTACAGATGGAACGCGAACGTCTTAAGCAACGGCAACAGGAAATTATACGTCAGGTGAGTAAATTATTCGAGCGTTCGATCGCTCGCTTTTGTTTTTCATAATATCGCGCGATCTTTTCTATCTGTAGCAAGAGCTTATGCTCCGACAAAGCACCACCGACGCCGCTATGGACCCATTTTTATCGGGAATCAATGAGCAACATGCACGCCAGGAAAGCGCAGACAGTGGTCTGGGTCTTGGTTCTGCTTATTCTCTTCCTCATACACCAGAAGATTTTCTTGCAAATATCGACGATAACATGGATGGTACAAGTGGTAAGACGTTCTTTTATATGCGATATCGTCATCCTAGTCCTTAATTGTCCTAATTCTAGTCCTAATTCTGCACTCTTCAAACAAATTTAATCAACCAATTCACATATATCTCATTGATATAAAGAATACAAATTTATAATGGTACGATGAAAATCCCACTTAGAAAAACAACAAATATGTATCGAGTTCTTTTATGTTCTAACTTCATACAATAATTTAAAATTTCATTAACTTTAAACACAATCTTTTCAGTTTATAAATCAGCGAAGATAAAATAATCAAGAACTAGAGCGATAATATTTCACGGGAAGAGACAACGGCCCGTTTTCCATAAACTTGAGCTTAAAGTCTTCCTTGAACGTTATCACATTTGAACTCGCTTCGGCAATATTACGGTAATATTAAAAGCTTTCTTTCTTTTCTCTTCTACAGATGGTGGTGCACCCATGGAGACCCCAGATCTCTCTACACTGAGCGATAATATCGATTCGACGGACGATCTTGTTCCATCGTTACAGGTATTTATTAAATCTTTATATCTAAAAGTAGTTACAGAGATTGTTTCAAATATCACTCTCCTGTTTCTTGTAATTTTGTTTCCAGCTGAGCGAAGATTTCAGTAGCGATATTTTGGACGATGTGCAATCGCTGATAAACCCTAATACGACAAAACCTGAAAACGTGCTGACGTGGCTGTAGTATGGAGGAAAGAATTGTCTATGACAGGCAAGCAATTTATGAAATCGATTCGTTAAAAAAAAAATTGCAATTTCAATACGTCTAAACTAAATGGAACGATTCTACAGGATCTTACCAGTAAAGTAACGACTATTCCATAAAAAAAAACGCACGTGAACGGGGAAAATTTTAAAGTTTAAGTAGAATGGAGCCTTAATTACAAAATGCGCTATGCTCAACGTATATACAGAAACGTATATACAGAAACATTCACAGGGTGTCCTAGAAATGTTGACGATAATTCGGAAGATTATAGTTCTTATTGAATTCCATACTACGAACTTCTTGTTATATACCGTGTTTGTTGAATGATGAGAGGTGGTAAAAAATAGTGAAATTCGAAGCCTTAAAATCTAGTGTTCATGGCAAGCTTGTCGAGTCTTCCTGAAGAAATTTTTGAGAATGTTGAGCAGGCCGTAATTATCGTTGAGGCTTCTCCAGAAACTAGTTTTCTCTTCCACCTTTTTTTACCACCTGCTGCGTGGAATAATCGAAATTGTTGGAATTGAATGAAGAATACGATCTTTGACGTTGTATTCTAAGATTTTTAGGACATCTTGTATGTAAAAAATGTATTCGGGTCTTTCTCTTTCTCTCTTATTATTAGGGTATTTGAGTGTTCGTATGCTTGTATGCGTGTATGAGTGCATTTGTCCCCACAACTTTTTGTATATAAGTTTGTATTTCTATACTAAAGCATTGTACGAGAGGGAGCGAGAGAGAGGACTGAATATTATTCATTTTATTATGAGTAATAATATTTAATGTGCGTACAGTTCGGGTCAATGGAGGAGAGCGCAATGAATGGAGAAAGCTCGATATACTTCCCGATAGTATGGAGTAGACAAGTAAATTGTTGTTTAATTATATTTATATCACGTTGGTTTACAAAGGAAATCTGGTATCATGACATATCAGATTTTTTACGATCATGGATCTCGCATGTGATTTAAATTTAAAAACAATAGCATCATACCTGATGTGTTCACGGAGTTTGTCAACATACACTGAGAACTCGTGAAACGAAATAAGGACGAAGTGCAATTATTATGAAAACAATATGTACAGAGAGAACGAAAGAACAAGAAGAAAGAGGGTATGATGTTCGATAAATGATATTTTATTCGATATTCGTCGATTCATATAGCGGTGATCTTTATATGATGTTTACGGAAGCAACGGCAAAGTCTAAAAGTATCGAAGCATTTTTAACACACGGACACTTGTCTATACTTCGAAGTTGGCATACGGAACAAGTCGTGTTACATGTATGATTCAGATTCGAAACAGATTTCTCCGAATCGCATGTGTGTGTGTATACATATGTGTATATATGTGAGTGTATATATATAGTATATATATATACACACATACACACATGTACATCGCAATCGAGTGTCGATAATGCTCAGACTATTTTACAAGCGATATGCTTAAACGAAGTGCCTTTTCTTTGCAATCGATTAGAACGACAATATTGATCGTCATGTTTTAAAGCAATAACCGTCCGTCTATACGAGATGTTTATATGAACATGTGGTAATTGTTAAAATAGCAAACACGTTTTTAGACCCTTTTAAATACTTTGAAAAGGGGAACACAAAATGAATATATATATTTTTTTTATATATAAAGTCTATACCTGTTACAAATTGCAGTTATTGGTATTTTGAAATCACTGTTAGATTATAAAATTCTCTTACGTTTTATACTACATACAGTTATATTATGAACATTAAAAAAGGAGAGTATATGATGTTTATAGATTACCTTTAAATATCTTTAGCCTTAAGGATTTTTCGCGTATTTCTTTCCCTTAGTTCTTGGGGATAAGAAAATTGAAAGAAAAAAAGAGGCCGTTAATCATGTACTTTGTATGTTCCTCGCGAAACAACCAGTAGTAATGGTTATTATCAAATAATCAAAGCGACATGGTAAAGAGGAGACAATACGCGTACATGTATATTTAGTTACATGGCAGCTTAAGTGTATACATACGTTATAAAAAGAAGGGAAAGAAAAAGAAACAAAAGGGGGAAAAAAATGAAGAAAAGAAATATCGGAGGTTGACGTAACTTTCTTTTGTTAGTCCGAAATAATGCGGCGATAACGTTGATAAGTACTGTACCCCAGTGATAACAATCACGCGATCACCAATTTTATCCGACTGATCTATTCCATGTTTTATGTTTTTTCTTTCTATAGTTCGAAGTACACGGGGAAAGAGCTGTTATCTTTCTCAAATAATCAAAACATTATCTTGTTAACGTTTCCTTGTTAATCATCGAATTTCCATTGTTATCGAATCGTCACAGTTACGTCTGCCAACCACGGTCGTTCATCGAGGATCATATAATTTCATTGATAAATTAAAAGAAAGAAACGAAAAGAAAACGCAAAAAAGGTGGAAGGAAAATCCGTAAGCTCTCCTGCCTTTTCCCACAGTAAGGAAAAGTTCCGGAGACGCAAGTTAAATTTTTGTTTTGTAGTTATTCGCACGCTTGGTTTTATCTTTTATACTGCTACAAAGGTAGCTGTGCGAGTAGCACGAGTATTCGACCTCTTTTTATTTTTTAATGAAGTAATAAAACGATCATGTAATATTCGTTCGATATTTGTGTTACTATCTGTATTATTCGACTGAAACTTGGAAAGCGATCGCTGTATAGTAATTACGTGTAGCAACACAAAACACGGTAGACTTAACGCTCCTGTTATCTCTATTAAAAATCATTGTAAAAGGAAAATTTGTATAATCGTTTCATCGTAATTTTTTTTTTTTTAAATATTAGGCATGATATATATATCGTTTCTCGAATTACGAGTGTCTCTTCCTCATTATCGGTATATCAAAAGTTTCTGTATAGTAATATCCTAGCTATTTTAAAGCGAATGGCTATATAAAGAATAAAGCTGTTGTACAAACGTATAAAAGAAGGCATTCATAGTTTGAGAAGTCTATATCGAAAGCGATTTTAATCATGTTGGGAGGCACAAGATCTTTCTTTCTTCGTTGTCTACTATGTTTTCTGTTCATGGTTATTATGTTCGATCGTAACGCGAATCTTGTATTAAACGCGAAGATCTATTTTAGAGTGCGATCCAGAAAAGTTACCATCGTTAACAAGGATCACGAAATCGTTGCGTTACGTTACTCTCGTTGCGACAGCTTCCAGGCGTGCAGGTCAGATACATTTAATGTATTATTTTTATTGCTAGTTAACGATAATATTAATATTACCATACCGTATCTTGCTTTTAGTCTAAACTCAATTTAGTTGTTATGTGTAGGGGCGGGGGGAGCATCGCGTGGAGGCGGAGACCTCTTACAAAGTGCCTTCAATTTAACGTGAAAAAAAAATAAGTGTTATTTCACGAAATGGAAAGCGTTTGTTAATAACAGTCGAATAACAGAAACAGAAAACGAAAACAAGTCAACAAACTCCCCTTGGGTGACATCCATAATATCTGAGATTATACTACGAGAAGCAATTAGTTGTTTAATATCAGTATTTATATATGCTCATTGGCAATAATTTGTGACGTACACATTTTTATATCGGTAACAAGTGCCTTAGTAATAACGATAATGATAAATATATTGTTTACTTACGTACTGACAAACGCTGTTATTTTTCTATACTCCTAAACATTGCTCCTATTTAACACGTTCCTCGCTGCGTGGGGCGTATACGCCCCACGCTGAACTTTCCGTTCAAATTCAATCTGGAATTTTCATCGTAAACTGAACAATTTAAAAGAAATTAATTTTTACATCGTTAAAAAATATTATGTAAGAGCATCCGACTCGGCTGGTAGAGTAAATGTCCAACCATGTGTTTGTTAAAACAATTGCTTAAAAATTAAATTTATTCCTTTGATGTCTAATGCATTTTAAACGGTACATCCTTTTCTTGTTAATTATGTTTTCTGTACTATTAAAAAGATTGTAAGGCATAAGCAGAGCTATCAGAAGCGAAACTATTAATCGTAATAACGTGGGGTGTATACAGTCTGAATGGAAAGTAACCAAAAATTGGCGCGGCACAGAACGTGTTAAATCATACGTGTGTTTCTACATGGTAACATATACATATAGAATTGCCTATATGCATATGTACGTAGATGTAGCGAATCTCGATAGGTATGTCCCATTTACCATCGTCCCACGCAAATTGCGAGGCATCCAAGTCTCTCATTTTTCTCTATGTACGTCCTTGCGTTCCCGATTTGCCATTGTTGTTAGTCATCGCGTCCGCCTCGTTCCGTAGTGGAATGATCGATCGACAAAACGAGAGGAAAGCGTAATACTTGTCCGATGCGTTCTTTTTTCACGATACCTCGGATCCGAGCATCAGCCATCGCTGTCGAGACGAGATGGAAGCGGCAGATTTCTGATTTGGCAAGGGGTGGGATTGAACGGCGATAGGGAACGAACGGTGGCAGTTTGCGAGGGTGGCTACGAACCCCATGACGTCCTGCGCGCTTCACGAGTATTTTTATGGATTCTTCCAAATGCGTTCGATCATTCGAAACGCAACTTTCTATTTAGGTATGCTTCCCTCGTTTCCGCGGATACTTAACAAAACCAATGCTTTTCGAACGATGCCTATAGAGTCGTTGCGTTGCAGCTGAAAGATTTACATCTTTATTGCTCTCTTGATGGAAGAGACGCTACCTGATGAAGAAGTTTAACGAAGAAACTCATTACCGAGAGAGGCGTATACACTTTTGTGTTCAATTTTTTGAAAAAACGCTCATGGAATTATAAACATAGGAAAATGTTTTGTTTTAGAGTTTTAGTCGAGGATTAGTTAGGAGTTAAGTTTTTCCTAACTCCTGCTACGATGTTTTACTGTTTAATATCCACTGTCGATTGCAACTTGCTCTATCCGCAAGAGATCATAAAATGATTCCAGGAAGGCGTGCTGTCCAGCTTTATTTTGATATATTTGTGACAACAGGCAAATTCAAAAGATCAGGAACAGACAATGGGAGCGGACGTATAAATAGAAGAAGTCATTTCTTATACCTGCATTAACTTGGTAATAAAGAAATATTTCACAGTTCATTTGAATAAAAAAGATACCTGGAGGCAGAGATGAATGTTTCTTCTTTTGCAAAATTTATGCGAACAGAAGTTTAGTGTACCAATCAATAACAATAAAACACACTATAAATATTACAAGATATTGAGAAATTAAATATTACTGTGTTCTATGCGTTGTAGACCTTTCTCTGTACCTTAAAATTTGCTTATTTTCCGGTAAAAGATATTTATAAATCCCACAAATATCAAGTTGTCCGGAAAGTTTCTTTCGTTTTTTATAAGGAAACAATAGACGCACCGACATTTTTCGTTTTCTATTCTTTTATTGAATCACGTATGATCCATTTCGTTCCGTTTCTATTATTACGATCATGCGTAATTCGATAAAATAATATGAAACAAAAAATGTCGTGCGTCTATTGTTTCCTTATAAAAAATGAAAGAAACTTTCCGGACAACTTAATATATGATGTTAGTGAAGTTCCAATGCTATTTTCAATTTGTAAAAAAACTGTTTAAATTAATTCTTATCGACCAGGTGTCTTTTGAAGCACATTTCAAATAAATTTATTTTAAAATTATAATTATTTTATTCTTCAAAATTATAAAAATATTTAAAATGATAGGAAGTTGTTAAAAAGAAAATTAAAGAAGAATTAAAAGTTCATTTAGTTAAGCGAATGACGTCGAAAATCCTTGTACTTTTCCTTTGAAACTTTCCAACGAAACAATGAGGGTTAGCACGCGCGAGGACTTCGGTTACAAACGTTTCTCTCACGAACACATGTACGGGTTAAAACCGCGTAGATCGAGTCGATTAGAAGAAATGGTCTCCTGTCGATCGATAATAAAGCATCCGCGAGGACTGGACGAACATTAGCGACAGGATACCTGGAAGAATGGAAAATTTCCAGCTTCTCGAATTATTATCTGTATCTGCAGTTTTTTAACTATCCTTAGAAGATCGTTCGTACTACTAGAAAACGGATAATCCTTTCTGTAGTGAAAGCGCTGCACCAGGAAAAAATAATTCCTCGAATGTTTTTTATTGAACGACAAATACGTTAAGCGTCGAGGTAGAGGATCCGCGACCAATCGTGAGCTACCGTGGTGTAGTTAGAACTATCGCTTTTTGTTAAAAAAAAAAAGAAGAAGAAGAGTTTGAAGCTGAAGAAAGTATTTTTTGTGTTGAAAATAAACCCTAAATGGAGAAAACGATAAAATAAAATACATCCGCTAATAATATAACAAAATCTACACATTTTCGGTACCACATAGTTGCACCTGCGTCTAAACGCAGGAGATTCCGATGCAGGATGGTTTTTTGTCGATCGCAAAAACTCGATAGAAAAAAAAAACAACTCCACACGGTTACGATGCTTTTCCCCTATGATGTACCGCGTCTAATAGAAGCAAAAAAGCTCCCCTTCTCTCAACAGGTTGATATCTATTGTGCAAGCGGGTTGTAATGCGAGATCGACGTAAAAAAAAAATTAAAACTACCCTCCCTGTAACAGGTGATCTTTTCACCGAAGGGGCTCTTTATAACCGGCATCGTTGAAATCTCTGTTACCCTTCCACATCCCCCTCCATCGAAACACTCGGTCACAAACTACACAGGCTTGTAAGTGTTATATCTCTATTAAAAAGTAACCTACCCGGTTCGATTCTACGTAGTTCATTATTTTATAATATTATTTACGTCGAATGCAGCCGTGAACGGTGGATCGATGTTCCTACAGTAAGATTTTCCGGAAAAACGCATGGCTCGTTAAGGATCGTCCATATGTCGGCGTCCACGAACAGTCAACAATTGTACGATGACGTTGCAGATCGATCGGTCGTCCCAAACGATGCGGATTTCATTTACACCGGGGATTCCTCTTTTTTATGCGTATTTTTCCGTCGCTCCACGCTTCTTTTCTCGACTGTCCGGATACAGTGCATCAAAACGCCTTCTTAATGGCCACGACTTGGGTCCTTTGTAGAAGCTTTCTATTTAAACGTCGTTCCATCAACGTGTTGCTCCTCCATCTTCGTGATTTGCAAAAACTCGCAAGTTACAAGGGGAAATCGAGAAAAAATAGAGAAGAAGTTTCCGAATGGATTTTGAGACCCGTGCCATTCGACATTTACAATTTTTACGAACAGCCCGTTTGAACTCGTTCGAAGCGCATTTCCTACTTTAATGAATTAATTCTTTTTTTAAATGCGATAATGGCGGGACAGAAGAGCTTCTGGAGATTAGTTAACAGTGCTAGAGAAACCGCTAATCCTCGCTGACATCCAGGGAGCTTAGACTAGCGATTAAGCGCAATAAATGGTAAAGGGAGGTGATTGCTGCGCGGTTTCTCAAGCCGACGCGTGTCTTCAGGAATCCAGAGGAAATTTACTGGCACCTATGCGCGCGCGCGCGTACAGTTCCGTGTTCCTTTCAAGATCGTCGGATATATACGTAAAATGGCTCTATAAATAGGATAAGAGAGACGCAGCTGAGGCGGAAAGCGGAAATCACGGGGAAAGCACGCGCTTGGGGTCGTATCGTATGTCGAGGCAGCGTAACAAAAAGACGAGAGAAAAAAAAGGGAGGAAAACTAGCAAGGGAGGAGGACGAGCGGGAACCGCGTCGGCACCAATGGGTATTCGATGTTCCTTTTTGCGGATTTTCCGAGAATTCGTTCGGACAGAGATTCCGATTGCTTTGGATGCCCTTAAAAAATGTCGAAATGCAAAATGTAGATGGAAAAAAAATTAATTTTTTATTCTTGAAACTGTTCGTTTTTTCCTTGACTGATGATTTTCGAAGAACGCGCATGCGATCAGACACGTAGGACTTCAATCGGCGACAGTTCGAGGTACATATTTGGGTAAGACGCGAGTACGAAGAGGATAGAGAATGAAAAAGAGAATAGGAGGTGGAAGGGGAAGGGAAAAAATCCAGCAGGGTAAGGACGTTTGAAAAGTGGCCAGAATTAACGCGTGCGCCTTGGCCACCCTGCGATCTCTCTTTTCTCCCGCCTGTCCACCCTTCATACTTGCGGTGCCAGGAGGGTGCTGTAGCCCCACGCTCCGCCCTTTGAGGGCTGACTTGCCCCTCGCCAGTCGATACAAAAAAAACCCTATAAATGAAAATGATCAGAGCTCCACGTGAACGGCACCGTTTCCTCGTTTCGTAAAAACGGAATCCGATTACGCGCTTCTATCATAAATGATGCTCGACCGTTGTTCGGCGGCGTAAATCCGTTGTAAAACGCTACGGATTACGTTGTTGTACGCCTATTCATCATAACGCGAAGATGATTAAAAACAGATCACTACATTTCGTGATCTAGAAGAAGTAAGTACTAAACAAGAGTACGCGCTTAATATCGTAGCTCGTTGGTGCAAGTACAGGATGGTCTAATCTTTTATATGTTTCAGTAGACGGTCGCAGTTTTTGCAATCCGTAAATGCGTTGAAACGTAATCGTTATTAGGGCCGGCCAGTCATTAAGGTCGCACGCACACTCGGGGTGTCCGGTTTTCTGTAATATAGGGTGAAAATGCGATTCCAGACTTTCTCACCCGACAATCGTCGCGGATTCGGCAGAACGGACGGCTGCAACAGTCGTTTTCGAAAATCTTTTGGCTAGCTAGGGCTGGAATCTGGCTGGACAATGGTCACGTATGCTTCCATCTATAAATCTTGCATTGTCCGGTGCTGATGTTTAGTCGCCCGCATATTAACCTAGGGGTGAAAAGGCCGCGCACCCGACATTGTTCAATAGTTGACCCCTCTCATGGTTCCGTGACCCCCGGCTTTCTTATTTATCAGGTTACGAGTCGCTCGTAACCGATCTACAATTCCGTCCTGTCGAATCTGGATCTGTCATTGGTTTCGTTCTCCCTCTTCTTTTTTCGCGCGTGTCCGCACGCTGACCGCGCGCCTTCCGTGAAAACCAGAAGTCACCGTAATGAGGCTTCGCCTCATCGCCGTATCTCCGATTTCCGAAAGGCATCACGAGACCAAAGCGATCGAGCATTAGCCGTTATTAGCATTTTTAGATTTCTGCAGATCGCAGATATTTACGAAGGTTCTGATCAATTTCGATGGCAAATCATAGGAATTTCTTCTTTAAGGGAATAAAAATCCGATGGGTGGTCATTACGAAGCTATGGCAGGCTTTCAAAGGAAATCGGAGAAAGAAACGAAGAAGAAAAGGCCGAGATCGGGATCTATAAAGCGATAGTCGATCTCGTGGACGAGGCACGAGCCAGATGCTACAAAGAAAGGGACATCTTCGAAGGTGACTTCTTAAAAAAAATCTGTATGCAAGCTAATATTCTCGTTCGATGACACCTTGCGCTCTGAAAAGAAGAGGAGACTGGAAAAAATATTTTTTCATCGCATGCTCAGATCGATCCCCTTGTTACGTTCCATGGGTGAGTCGAATTTTTTGTAGACCTGTTCCTTCCGTCTAATAATCTGTTTCTCCTTTTTTTTCCACTCGTCGTGCTCTCGATTCACGTTGGCTGCACGGGACCGTTTTGTTCCGAAGCTGACAGCGGACTAACGATCCCTCGAGTGTGTGTTTATTATACGCGATGTGAGTCGCGCCACGCGCTCGGAAAAACCAGTCGAAACGAGGAGGGGAGAGAAAAAAAGAAAGAACAAGCCAGGGTGAAAAAGAGAAAAAGAGAAAAAGTGGAGGGATGTCCGTTCTTCCGATTTACGGGGAACATAAAAAGCTGGGGAGAAAGGAAAAGACGAGGGCTGGGAAAGGCAAGGGGAACATAGAAGGACGAACACGCGGACTTGTGGGTAGAACTGGCACGGAGTGGATTGGGCCACTGAATATCGAGAGCCCTTCAATCCGCAGACAGCGTCCGCGCGGACCGTTTCACGCAGGGGGGGGGGGAGTGAGGCGCGGAGGGATGCATCAGGGGAGAAAAAAAAATCTATTTCGAAAAGCGACTACCATCGGTCGCCGCTGACCGCCAAGTCGTCACTTAGGGGTCTCTTACAGACGCCACCGTTTTTTCCTTTTTTCTTTTTTTCTCCTAACAAAGCGCTTCGATATCCGTTAAAGTGAGATTAATGTCCAAGCTGGAAATTTCGAAGCTTTCTACCACTTACTCTTTTGTTACTATTTGTTACTATTTTTCTTACTATTCGTTACTTTTTTAAATCGAAGACTTTTGTACACGTGGGATACACGTGAAAATCATACACATGTGCATAAACACGTGTGTACCTCGCATCAGGAAAACGAAATGCGTTAGCCAATAACGCCCACGTAAGAGAAAAATACAAAGAAGCAGAGGACAGTGCCATCCGATATAATAATCTCGAAGCGAAGAAATGTTTGATATCACAATCGAAAATTGCAAATGCACCGCGAGATAGGCAAAGGGGGACAAGAATGCTGTCAGCAGATGAACCGTAAGTGTGGGTCAAGCCAGCACGAGCGTGGGTCAGCTGTCAGTTGTTTGTCCTTATAGAAGGGCGCCATTTGTGCGTTGCAGGCTGTGCTGCAGCCGCGAACGGCCGGACACCGATGCTTCCACGACATTTTCGGCCACCGTTCTGCTTTTTTCTATTCATCTCGCCGAGTTTTTGGACCCCTGGACCGTTGCCCGGAATAAGGATTCGGGGCACGAGACTTCGCCTCATTCACCGTTTCGCTCGTTTTCCTGGAAGTTTGATTCTTTCGTAAAAAAATATGGACGAACGGTTTCTTCTTCAACCGAGGAGAAATCTTATCCATTAATCTTCTTCCAACCACTACCGTCCCGCGTTTAAAGAGTTATCTGTACTTACAAATTTGAACTTACATTGATTTTGAATTGTCGCGTATGATAGGAATTCGACGTCAAACATCGGACGAAGCAAGTTTATTTAGAACACACGTCATCCAGCCAATTTTTCATCGAATTTTTCTAAAAAAGACAATGACTTTGTCTTATTTTTCCTCGTCAGTTGGCGAAGTAAATAGGCATTGTTCAAACGAGATAACAACTGACTATTGTCTCTTGGGTTCCCAAGATTATTGCCTTGTGGTTGCGGTTAATGCCAAAGAGAAGATTATAACGTGGAAAGGTACAAGGGCTGTGCTATGGTAGAAAAAATGACTTTAGTCCTCAAAAATATCGGATCTATTGAATTATTGTCTGTTTTCGTTAACAGGCGAAACGACGAGGGTTTCAAGACATTGTTCTCGGTGACAGTTTAAATACGACGAAACAAATCGTAAATAAATTCATTTATCGAGACGAGAGCAGGACATCCTATTTTTTATCATCGAGCTGTAAACAACGAATGGATAAACTCGGTGTTTGCGGAAAAGGGTCGAGATCGATACGAAACAATTAGTTGGCGGCGACAACGAAGAATCCAGGGGTCAGCGATTAAAAAGTAAATTGCATTAGTCGAGACGATGAGTCAAAGGTGGTTTAAAAAGGAGGGAAATCGGAGTTATATCGCGATAACGTACTCGTTATGCTTTTTCGAGCTCATTTACCGATGAGTGCTCGTTAAACTTGTTCCCGTTGACATTCCCGGAGTTCTTCGACTATCGTCTCTGTTGGAAATTTACCGCATGTCTCTGCGAACTTCCAATCGTTCGATCGATTATCGGAAATGAAACGGCAAAAGGGCGAAAACACGATGCACATAACGGGTGATGCGTCGACATCATTTTTATTTGGATACGCACAATGAGAGAATAGTTTTCTAGCAGGGCGGAGAGGAGATCGCAACGTATTTGTCGTACGGCTGCTGCGAAGCGGAACGGGAAAATATTTTTCTGGCAAAATTTCCAGAGACTCGAAAGGGGTGCGAAAGGGGTTATGCAGCAGCTGTTTAAACGAGCTTCGACACACCCACGCTCAGGTAAGGTAATGCACGCTTACCGATGCTTCCGCTGATCGAACTTTTTTACATGAATTTCGTTAACATATATTCACGGTCAGAAATGATATATTTTCGTACAAGTACTAATTCTGCAATTAATTTTCTGTCAACAATGATGATGGAGTAAATGAGAGAGGACAGGTATTGTGAAATATTCACTAGATCAGTTAACATAGTTAAATAGCGACACGGTATAATGTCCTTACCTTTCATTCTTTGCCCAATTATGTTTCTTCGTTCGAATTTTATTAGTGCTTCCATTTAATTACTTTATTATTTTAAAATGTTCTGTGGCTTATACTTGACCCCATTCATGATGTTTACAGTATATAAACATTTATAACCGCTTCATAAGGTAATTTATACAATGAAAGGTACAATAGTAGGATTTAAAAAAACTTAAAAGATACACGAAAATGTCATTTGAAAATATTATCCTAGGCTCCAATGCCAAAATAGTTTCACACATTAAATGTTTCAGAATGGGAATTGTAGAAAAAATAAATTTAAATTTTTTGTCAATTTTTTAATTTGTTGCTTCATCTAAATCCAAATTAGAGGATATTCCCATCCTTTTTTTTTTAATGGTCTGATAAATACTATTTACGATTATATAATAACCGATTGATGGTCGAATGAAAACAGAGTTTCTAACTGGACTGAATCCTTGTGTCAGAGTTTTACATAGGTTGCCTGAAAATCCGAGGACAGGGCAAAGGGTAAAATGAGATAGATGGCAGGCGCGAGAGAAAGAGAAAGAGAGCGAAAGTAGGAAGAAAATAAGAAGGTCATTGGACAGAGGAAAATTCGAGAACCTACTCTGAGACAATAATCTGACCTACTCGCTTGAATTACTGGCAGAAAATTTCTCTTTCTTTTTCTCGTGTGAGAAATTTGTTGATCAATTTCTTGTATTCGCTGATTTTTTGTAAACAATTGTGATGTTTGATGTTTAATATTTTTCGACCGTACTCTTAGACAGCTTTAAAAGTCAACAATCGTAGGGAAATTACTAGAAAAGCATAGGTTCACAAAGCTAGGTACGGAAACTGACAGGACAATTGAAATGGACCAGAAATAAATCAAGAACAGCAGAGGATATTACTCAAAGCTTAACCCCGTTAGCAAAGTAATATTATCCTCGACATAAAGAAGGGAAAAATTAAAAACTGGATTTTCGGTTGTAAATTTTGAGAAACAGACACTTGGTAGCAAATAAATCAAAAAGAAAAGTATGCAGATCCTTTCCGTTTTCAAACGGGTTTTCTGAATGCGCTTCCAAACGCTTTTCTGTTAATTATTGAAAAGGTTACGAACTGTTTCCATTGAATACTCGCTCGCTGCGTCGTTTTCTTAATAACTTTCATGCCTTTTAATTACTACCAAGAGCAAATGCAATTTTAGCCGCGTTTTCGATCGTGCATAGATGCATATTATTACGAGAGTCGTTTAAAAAGTACTATCCGTCTTCGTATAGAAACTATATAAAACGATGGAATATGTTCATGGAAGGTTACCCGGCTCCATTCATGTATTGGCATAAGTGATCAAAAATTTAGTGTTTAAATATTTAATATTGTCGTTGTATCTCACGTTTAAAAGGACCTATTATTAGCCTGTTACGTTCGATCATAACTCAATCCCTAAATGCTACAAATTATTTCCTAATAGACGTACGTGCGAGTATTATAGCTTTTAGTAGAATGCCTTTGATAATTTTCAAGGGTATGCCTATACACAACGCATTTCGTATAAAATACGTTGCGTATTTTCTAAAAATGGATATATTTTCTTGATAATTTCACGTAGCGATGACGAATTGCAAATGAAAAATCAGACTAAAAGAAAGGATTACGGAACAATTAATGAAGGAAAAAAATTTACAGCGTTTCGTTGAATACAGTATACCCTCGCATAGGATTTAGGTACGAGGGACCAATTGTTTAGTAAGTTTGGCACTAGTCCCTGGTTAGTAATATAGGACATCGTAGACTAATCGTGTTATTTATTACTGTGGCGGTAGTTAGTTAGGTTTTGCATATAAATGTCGTCACAATGCTTCGTTTCGTTATATTTACGACAAATTTGTTTGAAAGGAAGAGTAAGGTCGGGGTACGAATACACAAAGGGGTAGAGAAATGTAAAAATATTTCTTTCTTCCGTAAGAAGCTGAAACGCGTTTCTCGTCTTATTTCTGACTGCTGTAAACGGCAATGAGTTCGAAAGCTTTCGGAAAAATGCAAAACTGAATTACAAGGTAACGAAAGTTGAAAGACTTGGAACCTCGTTCGCAAAACTTCTTGAAATTTTCTTGTCAATTTATTGTCACGCAATAACGGGTAAAGCGTTATTGGTTAAACATAAAAATCTTTGAGCATCGATGGACGAGATTTTACGATAAAAAATTGGCTTTTTTCTCGATTAGAAAAACAAGGTCGATGAAGGGTTACCGTACAACAACTGTACGACAGACAAGAAACGGGAAAACTGCTAGAAATGTATGCGACCCTCTTTTTTCTTTTGACAGAGATTTTAACTGTAAAAGTACAACCGTAAACGTACAGTACAGAAACGGTCTCGCTTGCTAGAAAAGCAGATTACGGGAAAGGGTTGAAGGAAATTTTTTGATGAAGTCTTTATGGTTTCTAGACCTTTTCTTATCCTACCCAACTTCCGAAAGGGTTAAAGGACGATTTATAGTATCGAAGGTGCTGTACCAGTTGGTCAAAGCCCTCGACAATCCTCAAGGTTACATTTTCAATGTCATTTTCTACAAGATATGCAAAACACTGAATTCTACCGTCTTATCCAAATTTATTAGATTTTTCATGTTACCAGCTTTCTTCGCGTCTCCCTCCTTCTAGCGTTTGAGAAAATTTGACAAAATAGCGGAGAAGAACTTTGGAAAATTTTCCTGCCATTTTCAACGTTTTCTGAACCGGCAACAACGAGTTTGGTTAATGGTTTAGTTTGATGCTTTCCCGAGACGCGGGAAAGGGTGCGATCTGTCTAACAGGAGAGAAAGCAGACTGCCTCCGACGAAAAAAGAAAAGGGTGCGCACGCGTATCCACGCATTTTTCGTCCCTTTTTTTCGACCTGGAAATCGCCGACGCGAATTAAAGGACGCTCTTTACTTTTGGATCTTCTGCTTTTTTTGTTTAGCTAACGGTGCGTAAAATCGTGAAATTCGATTAAACGCAGCAAACTGACGAAAGTGCAGTAAGAAGGTACAGTAGAAAGATACAGTAAAAAAGTGCGGTAAAAAGAAAAGTTATAAAACAAAATTATATACTTAAAAAATCTTTAGACGAGTATTAAGAACGATAAGAAACAGTTGCAAGGTAAGAAATTATCGATACTTCGGTTGGGCGGGAAATGCTCAGGCTAATAGAAGGGGAGGAGAGAAGTTCCTTGGAAAAGAAGGAAGACACGCAAAAACTGTGTCTAGGGGAGCGAAGAAGTGTCACGTAGGTAGGGAGTATTGGTTGATGTAAAGTGGTAATAGTTTTCAATATGCAGGAAGCATGACAGGGTTAAGGGTGGGAATTGAAAAAACGAATCCGGGCGTTTCGAGGCCTCTGATTGGGCAAGCGGTTTCGAAAGGGAGAGGGTAGCTGCCCTCTATACATCCACAAATATAACTGGTACTTCATTTTGGGACTTAAGTTATGTTCGCCAGTCGCTCGGCAGTTCCTTGCGAGTCATAGGAGACATAACTCCTAGTGAGGTTTAGTTGTCTAGTTGAATATTTATTTAACATTTGACGTATCTGCCGGTTTAGTTATGTGTATGATTATCGACAGAGTTAGTTTTTTAATTTTCTTTTCATCTTTTTTTTCTTCTTAAATTAGAATATTACTAGGATTAGTTTGTGTAATTTTATGTGATTAATTGGTGTATTAATTTTTCGTGATTAACTTTGTGTATTAAGTTAGTGCAAATAGTGTATAATTATAATCTACAGTTTGTGACGATGAAGAAAGCGCAGGACTCAAGTTCCCAGGTTAGTAGTCTTTTGACTTTTCTAATATGACATTGAGTGACAATTTACGAATAAAGATAATTGTGGCACAAACGCGATTTTAAATCACGCGATCCATAATAAATTCGACGGAAAAGGGAGAGAACTCGAAATTAGAACAGCAGAATCGTTCTCGGAGAGACGATCGCCGATCGTTTCCTTTCGTTCACGCGTCTGTTCGATCGTTTTGCATTCGATCATGTATTTTTTACGCTGCTCGTTTGTTTTATACGGATAAAGTAAAATGTTGAATTGCTGGTGTATGCGCGTGTCGTGTCCAATTTAAAGATTCGCTGGCAACGATACTCTGGTTTCGAGTTTCTTTCTAAGTCCAATACGAGAATCATTGACTTTTCTATCGAGGTATACGCGCGCATCGAAATTAGCCGTTGTTTAGTTTGCACGTTTCGAAAAGTATCGATATAATATAGCAATAACATCGTGTACGGGATCGAAACAAACACAGAGAAAATTCAACATGTCGGGAGCAACAAGGATATCGGAAAAACAAACGTTATATGTTTTCTCGTGAATATGGTCGCAAATCTTTTCGTCTTCTTGTTTCTCACTTCTTTCGCCTTTGTTCTTTTCATTTTTTGTTTCTAATTTTAATTAAAAAACAGACAGGGCAGCTGCGAAGTCAGCAACGATACTCGCCGATTGTTTTCCGAATCGCCATAACGTCGGTGTACGCTGTACGGTGACCGATGGGAATTCACGTTTGCTTAGTGTCGCCTCATTAAATAGTCTTTCAAATTTACATTCATTGTCCTGATACATCCGTATTATTGTCTTCTAGTCTAGCATAGATACAGGCTTCAACTTTATACAAATAAACATTACATCGTGATTTAATAGATAGATAGTTTTATTTCAGTCTGGCGACCTTCAAATAAGACGTGCTTCACAAATTTTACAAACTTCTCAATATTGCACATATCTTAAAACTACAAATTCCTGATTTAATACAGACATTGTAATTTCTTAAACAACGCTTTCTAGTATCACCAGTATCAACAGTTTTTATTCCTCTAATAATTATTACCGATTCCACAGAGATTTTACTTGTAACGTTGCAAAAAGTGACTACGATTCATTTTATCAGACTCTACTAAGTTTTTTTAGCACGCATTCCTTTGATACTTTAATTCTAATCGTCCATCTCGAACGAGTTCGTTTTCCCACGGATCTATAAGTCATCTATATTCGCGAGTCTGTATCCGTTTCGTCCCTTTGTTGTAAGTTTTCTATTTACCTACTGTTGTGATTGTGCTAAGAATTTCGAAAGGTTCTCTTCCTTCGACCTTTACCAAAGTCTTTTTGTTCTTGTTCAAACGAGCACGATGGAGTTCGCTTTAATCGACTTGTAAGCGTTCCTACTTACTGGAACGCGAATGTTTGTGCGTCGCCGAAAGAATTCCGCAGCGGATGATCGACGCGAAATTCTCCGAACTTACAGTTCGAAAAAGGTTTGAATTTTTGGGAATCGAGCGTCGGATAATTCGTATCCGACGTAGTCACGGTTAAAATTACGCCATACATTTTTTGTAGCTGCGACTTAAAAATTGTAAAAATTCCGAAAATTTGCATACGATGCGTTGCTAATCTAGGTTAGACCGAGAGGACCTTGTTAATACAAGGGTTGTTTTGTTATCAATCGGATTCTGGGTACGTTTAGTCGTAGAACAGTCAAGCAAAAATGAAAGACTATTTGTGAATTTATGACCATGGTCGTACGGGTGCAAAAGGACAATGACGTTTCCAGCAGAAGTCAAAAGCAGGATCTCCAACCCGGTCAGTTTTTGGACCTTTTAAGCATGCTCTACTTGAATAAATGAGTTAGGTCTTAACCCTAGTACCGTTCATCCTTCGGTTGGCACGTCGCGGAAGGTACAATATATTTTCTTGCTTTTATTAGCTGTTTCTCATCCTTAAATTTCACCAGGACATTTATATTTTCAAAATATGCATCCTGTCGTAAACGTACCAACGCAGTGCACGACGATGGAAAAATAAGCTCGTTAAATATTTCAAATTAATAGGATCCTCCGAATAAATCGGTTCCTATCGATTAAGATACCGATAGAAATTTCGAATTATTTTATGGGACGATGTTTCGTTTCTCGGAATCGTTGAACGATAGAGATACGTGTTTCCGATCGGAAGGATTTTATCACTCGTTATTTTCGAGTAAAATAGCCTGATTGATTCCATATATGAAAAGTAATTTGTTCTCGCAACGCGTACAAGGCAAAAGGACGACGGGAACAACAGGCAAACATTGTGAAATGATTTTACTTGGAATTTGCTTTAGAATAGGCGCAGGCTAGTTGCCGAGGTGGTCTGCTCCCTTCTTCACGGAAATTCATTGTTGTACAATTGTTGTAAATATTAACCCTTTTCGACTGTACTGTACGGAAGGTCGAGTCAAGTCGAACATAATCGTCCGTTTCATTGTTCCATCTTACTTAAAGTTTCTACTTCCATCATCGAATTTTAATATCTGTTACTGTTCGTTATACAAATTTCTAATTTCCGTCTACGTAAGAATTTTAACGATTATCGCATATTCGCTAATTATCGCATAGACTTCGAAGTAACGCGCTTCAAATTAAATACAATTGAACATTTGTTATTTACTTTGATAAGCAAAGGGACGATAGGAGCGCGGACAGGGACGATAAGAGAACGGACAGAAACGAAGGAGAGAGTAGCAATTGTGAAACAGATCAAAAACGGAGACGAACCATGGCCCAGGAGAAAGGTCCCCCCCTCCACGTTCATTCGTCAACCACGCCCGCTTGGGGTAACGCCGATAGAAGCGTGGTGAGTAATCGTTTCAACCCCTCTCCGATCGGTTCCATTCTTCCCCTTTAACTCATTCATCCCTCTCGTTTTCTCTATACTCGCGTCTTCCCTTTCTCCAGCCTCTCGTTTTTTTATCCCCCAACCGCAGCCCTTTCTTCGTTTCTCTTCCGCGATCGACAAAATGTCGTTTCACTTAACTCGATCGACTCGATGGTTAACTCTTCGTAGCTTTACTTTCAGAACTTGGCTTAATATCGCTATCGCTTGACCGACCACTCGCCAACTTTTATCCACCACCTGTCTATCTTCCTACCTTACTTATCTTTGTTTTTCTTTAAGAGGCCGAGTATCTGGATCGAAAACCTTAACTAACAAAGCGCGTAATATTCTCCTCGTAGAAAGAAGAGCCAAGCGAGGACAAAAACAATGATTCAGGCGTATCACCTGATCATTATACGAGCAATTCAGCATCGCCGAGTACATCATCATTCTCGACAGCAACTTCTAGCATGTCACCGGAAAGCGGCAGTTCCCAGGATTCGCAAAACATCGAATGCAACACATACGATTACAAATCACAGGTAACGCCTAGTACCAGTCATTCATCTCCCGAATCTGGGCATAGCTCAAAGAGCCAACGTAAGCCGAAACAGAAGGGTGAAGGTTCCAAGGTGACGAAATCAACGAAAACGAAACAAAAACGTACACCCAAGAAGAATGTGCTGCGATGTCCTATTTGCGACTTTACTTCGTACGACAGGTAACTAATCTATCCTTTATCTTCGGCAGTGGTATGAAACCGAACAAGGACAAAACAAAATGAGGATTTTCTCTTACAGAGCACAATTCTCGACTCATTTAGCGACACATTCTACGTTGAGAGGAGACGCTCCAAACGTCGCGCAATCTATGGTTAACCAGCTGGTACCGGGATCAGCATCTGACGCGGTTGGAAACAGATTGGCCCCAAATCAAGGCTCGAGACAGCAAGGAAACGAGGAGCCGGGACTCCGAGTTCCACGATTGAATTCGCAAGGCAAAGTGAAAACTTTTAAATGCAAACAGTGTAATTTCGTAGCGATAACTAAACTCGAGTTTTGGGAGCATAGTCGGTGTCACATTAAGGCTGAGAAGCTCTTGTCCTGTCCAAAGTGTCCTTTCATTACTGAATATAAACATCATCTGGAATATCACCTGCGTAATCATCTTGGCTCAAAACCGTTCAAATGCAGCAAGTGTCCATATTCGTGTGTGAATAAATCGATGCTCAATAGCCATCTTAAATCTCACTCGAATATCTACCAATATAGATGCGCCAACTGTTCGTACGCCACCAAGTACTGTCACTCGTTGAAACTTCATTTGAGAAAGTATGACCACGATCCGGCGATGGTGTTGAACGCGGACGGTTCGCCGAATCCACTTCCTATTATAGATGTGTATGGAACACGTCGTGGTCCGAAACTGAAGCCGGTCAAGTCTAATGACGACGCAGGCCCCAGTAGCAGCGCCGCTGTTGACAGCAACGTTCAAATTCAAATGTCTTCTCCTCAATTCGAGCTTCCACCGCAAATGTCTCCGACTAACCAACAGTTACCGATGTATGGAATAAATGACTTGAGCATTGTAAATACAGCGAACGCTGCAAATACTTTGAACAATGCAAGCAACTTAAACATCGCACAAAATGACTTCAATGCAGCAAATACTTTGAACGTTGCGAGTACTTCGAATAGCGCAAGCCCCTTGGCTGTCGCAAATAACTTGGGTGGAGCGAATACTATCAACGTTGCAAATATTTCGAACAGCGAAAACTCCTTGAACATGGCAAACAACTTCAACGGAGTGGATAATCTTAACGTTGCAGGTACTTCAAACAGCGCAAATCCCTTGAATATCGCAAATAACATGAATGTAGGGAATACTTTAAATGTTGCAAACACCGCGAACACCGCAGGTCCCATGGACACCGCGAATATCTTCAAAGGAGCAAATACTTTCAACAGTGGAAGCCCATTGAACATCGCGAACAATTTCAATGCAGCGACCGTTTTCAACGCTGCAAATACTTTGAACAGCGGAAACCCCTTGAACGCCGCAAATAACTTCAATGCAGCGAATATTTTTAATCTTGTAAATACTTTAAATGGTGGAATCCCCTTGAACATCGCAAATAACTTCAACGCAGCGAATACTTTGAATGCCGCAAGCGCTTCGTATGCCGCAAGCGCTTCGCATGCAAGCACTTCGCATGGCGCAAGCACTTCGTATGGCCCAAGCACTTCGCATGGCGCAAGTACTTCGCATGGCGCAAGCACTTCGTATGGCCCAAGCACTTCGTATGGCCCAAGCACTTCGTATGGCGCAAGCACTTCACATGCAAGTACTTCGTATGGCCCAAGCACTTCGCATGGCGCAAGCACTTCGCATGCAAGCGCTTCGTATGGCCCAAGCACTTCGCATGGCGCAAACACTTCGTATGGCCCAAGCACTTCGTGTGGCCCAAGCACTTCGTACGGCCCAAGTACTTCGTACGGTCCAAGCACTTCGTACGACCAGAGCACTTCGTACGACCCGAGCACTTCGTACGACCCGAGCACTTCGTACGGCCCGAGCACTTCGTACGGCCCAAGCACTTCGTACGGCCAAAGCACTTCGTATGGCGCGAGTAACTTCAACGCTGCAAATATGTTCAACGGCGCGTTTAGCTTGAACGGAGCAAATCCTTTAAGCAATGCGAATATCTTGAACTATCAGAATTTGTTGAACTGTGCGAATATATTGAACGACGCTAATATGTTGAACAATGCTATCATGTTAAACGCTGCCATTTTGAATGGTGTCAACACGTTGAACGCAAATATCGCGAGCGGTGCTACCTCCGCAAACGGATTGAACGGAGTCATGCAGAACCAATCGCTCGTTACTTTCCCATACAATCAGATATTCTCTCGCTTCCCTTTAATGCCCTTCCTCGTTTCCAAGGGCAACAATATCATAAAAGAGTTCGACCAAATACAATCTAAAGTATTGATGGACTATTTGAGGATGTTAAACGAAGGAAGGACGTTGGACGAATCACCTGAGAATCTCGTGGTCAGATGCGATGAAAACAATATTTCAAATTATGCGGCAGATGAATCGCCTAATAACGAGGCAGCTCACAATATGATTTCCATTCCGCCTAGTTTGATGGATATCGAGGAAGAAGCAGAGGAGACACCTTTGGACCTTAGTAAACCCAGTACTTCTAATAGTGTTCCAAAACCAAGAGCGACAGGTACTAGTAGACGCAAGGGTAAAGCCGTGAAACTGGATCGTCGAGTGATGGAAGACTCCGATGAAGAGGAATTGTATGAGCGACAGGAACGATCGTCCGAGCGTTCAACTCCCAATGACATTTGTTTTTTTGAGCAAACAGGTTACGACTGGAGCAGGTTTAGACTGAGTCAGAAGATCAGTTGTCAACATTGTAACATTGCGTTTGGTAACATAGTGATGTATACCATCCATATGGGATATCACAGTGAGAAGAATCCTTACACTTGCAACATTTGCGGCGTTCGGTGTGGCGACAAAGCATCTTTCCTCTTGCATATCGCCAAATCGAAACATTGCTAGATTTCTTAGGCGGTAAATCTGCGATAAACTCTGATCGAGTTTTATGTAATTCTCGTGAAGAAGATTGAACGATTTTTCTTCGTATTTGTCTGATGATTATACTGCTCGGGCGTAGAATCCAACGTACCGGATGCGACTGAATCCGACGAAACACCCGAGCCTGTTTTGTTTTCTAATGCTTCAAGTTACATGCAATGGCGGGGACGCTAACTTGGAAGAATAGTGTGTCATGAAGAAGTTCCGTCTTTCGTGTGATTCGCTTTATAACATGTAGCTTTCTGTACATACAGATTGTTGCGAATATTAGGAAGAACTATAGATAGGATATCTAATAGAGAGAAGTGCATGGTCACCTGTATGTATATATATATCTATATACATATTTGTATTTTTATACAAATTTGCTAACAAAAATTCTTTATTTTTGTAGATGATGATGTTCAAGGCAGTTTCACTGGAACAAATCCCTTAATCTTCGAACAATGTAAGAACACATGCTAAATATATTAACTGAGAATGTATAGAATATTTCTGCGCGTATTATTTTTTTACGCAATTTTCCACACAACGACAAAAAGACGGAACTAATTTTATTTAGTCGTGAATGCTTCTACAGCCAAACGTGTTAGCAAGAAAGTTCTACGTCATGAAGGGATTTGATCCAGAAAAAGATTTTCGATCTATCACATTATCGAAGAATAATGGGGCTAAAACAATCGATACTATCTATATAAGCATATGTATCAATTAATAATATATTAATAACGTGCGTCTGTTTAATAACGAAGCTATCATAATGTTAAATTAGATTTTCTTGATGGCACTAGCGCGTTATTTCCGATCACATTCTCCATGCTAGTCATAGACGTCGAATGCGAATGACTAGAGCATCGCTAATTCCGCGTCAAATAGTGCAATCAAACATATAGTTATAACGACATCGTGCAATAGCAAAAGCATTTTTGGTGCTTCACGCTTTATAGCTACAATTCATTTGCTTCGTTTATCATTTGAAATAGTCGGAAGATCCAAATGGAATGAAATTTTCCATGAAAATAAGAGATGTTTCAACGTGTTCGTTGAGCGTTTTTCATCTTGACAAAGTTCTGTTTTCGTTTGATTTTTATTTTTTTACTTCTTTTTTTTTACTTTGAATTATATTTTACGTTTTGTCTCTTTCTGATACCGGACGTTTAATGGTTTGCGTTAAGGTAGATTGCAACTTTATTCTTTTACGAAGCTTACGTTCTTTTCTTTACGATTTTAACCAGGATTTATTTCTTTTCTTTTCCTTTCTTATATTTGCTGACGTTACGTTCTTTAATCGAATACTCTAACGCACTTAGTCGCAGATCTTACAGGACTTATCATTCTTTTACCATCTTTTTACCATCGCGACATTTCAAAAAAGACTTATCAGAGTTAATCGGTTACAAAACACTTTGTCAAGCAACGAACGAGAACATCGTAAATGAACCATCAAAATTTGCACCAAAATGTCACCAAATTTATAGAACAAATATGTATAAATATCATATTTGCATATTAAATTGTGTACTAAATCGCTTAACGTGCACTAAATTCAAATGTACTGTAACGTACATAGACAAACGTTTCCGGTTTTCTATGTTTATCTTGGAGCAAGACTCAATTATTTCGTTGTAATGATTATTGTAAATAGTAGAAAATAGTTATTTCTAAGGGAAAAAAAAATTGTCCAGGTTGCGGTAAAGATAAAAGAAGTAATTAAAAAAAAAAAAAAAAAAAATATAAAAACAAACTTAAAAGAATATTTAAAAACAAATACAAGAAAGCTATTTCGCAAGAAAACAATTTATGTTTACGTTTTCACATATTACATATTAAATATTACATTTTCCTTTATTGTTTATAGATCAGTTTATAGGCTTGATCCATTTGTGTCATGACTTTACTTAAGTTACTGTGTTCGCACATCAGCGTCGTTCAACTGACGATTGGCCCGTATCACCACGCGCGGCCTTATATCGGTAATTTTATTAGTTTCATTAATTTCTACAGCACACAGTTACCTTCTACAGTAAATGACTTCCGAATAGTTCTTAGAGTTTCTTTAACACGGTATTTTTTTAACATCGCGAACGTTCGCAGTTTGACAGCAAAACTCGAACTGTGTCATATGATAAAAATAAAATATGATAAAAGAAAGTCGCGGCACGCGGAGTAGTCCGCGCTCGATGATGATGAAAATAGATGATAGAAAATATTCCGCTTACAGCTGCAAATGGGTTGAATTGTATAGGTTTATTTGGTTATTCTTTGACTAAGCATCACGCTGTGTTTTGTTAATCTTTAAAGCAAAAGGTATCGCCAAACGCGACCACATAATTAGTTAGTTTGTTTTTAAATATTCTCATTTAAGTGTTATATACGTATGTTTTGTCGATTTGTATTTGTGATACTACATTTTAAGTGGTAAAATATATTGACATTCCATCCTGTAATGATTCCTAATATAATATATAGATAATTTATATAAGAAATGCATTTATCAATGTCTTTAACGTCTTGTTCTATCTACTATCGCGAAAGGTTCAGGCTTATAGAAATCTTTCATTTTTAGAAATCTTCACGCGCGGATAGGTAACTTACCAATCGTTTCGATCGATATCGCATCGAAACAAACGATAATCGAATTATAATTCTTTACGAAGCGTGACCGAGCGATTACGAGCGAATTAAAAATATATTTCGATTACCGTATCGTTCGTACTTAGATTTAATTAAGAAGTATAGCAATGTCGTATTCAGATTACGTGGAAACTGCGTGGACGCCAGACATCATCGGACCGATATACAAAAGACAGAGTACCAATTTGCGGGAGGTTAGTCTTTTTCTCTTTTTATATTTAATTTCGTATCCGCGTATGACGTTCGTAACAAAATAATTAGGTATTAAACGCTCACCGAGACGACAACTGCACTCGAACAATGGCGACGTTCGTTCCCGATGAGTTAATATACGAGAGCGACTTATCCAAGAAGAATTTCCGTAAATTTACCGCGGTCATGGCGATGATCAGCGTGAAACAATTTGTCCGCCTCTACAGAAAGTACATCAGTGGTGAAAATGGCGGTAGTCATGCTCTGTTCTCCCTTCTCAACCGTTACATAGAAATTATAATCGAAGAAGTGTATCTTACCCACGGAGACGTGTTGAAATTTTCTCGTACGTCTATCCTATCTATATCCTATATCTTCTGTATTAAGGAAACGAATCTTTTGAAAAATCGTCATTGCACGTAGACGATGTTCTGCTAGTCATGTGGAAGGTAAACAGAGATGAATTCGTTTCAAAAATGGTGCATCATGCGATTTTATCGGCGCAACGAATCCAGGACGCTGTTGTTCACGCGAAGAACGAAGATTTTGTCTCGAAAGGTACGATAATCCGATTTAACGGCGTAGAATTAAGTAAGACGCGAGTTGTAGTAATGTATCGATCTTGAGGTCGATAGTGAATATCGTAATCTCCACGGGAAGCGTGACGTTTTCGATAATCGGCGACGACAGAGCCAGACACTTTGTAATTGCTGGCAAGCCAATCGAGGATCTGAAGTACGCGAAAAGAATTAGTTTACCAGGCGATCTTGTATTATCCTCCAGTGCTTGGGAACATTGCTCACCCAGCCAGTATGAGTACGTAATCAAAGATTCGAAGAACATCAAGGTGCGAATAACTTCATTTCGAATAATTTCGAAGATCGAAGACTATGTTCTTAAATATCGATCGTCGGTATGTGGTAGATTATTAAAGTGGTTGGATCACCGCCGGAACCATCGAGAAGAAGCAGCGCATCGGTGGATAACTTATCGTTGAGTAGTCATCCCAGTTTGACTCAGACGATATCGGAAATAACATTCACCTCCGATATATCCATCGATACCGACATTAATATTATACACGTTCAGAGTAAATCGTCCCGATTTAATAGCAAATTAACAGAGAAATAAGAGAATTAACGATAACGACAACTTTTCACAGCGAGAGTTTCCGTAGTCGACGCGTTACGAAGACGTATCGGCGTATACTTGAAAAGTTACATATTCAGAGGGGTGCTGGCGATCGTAAGTTTCGTCATTTCCTGTGAAAAACCGATTACGTAAAAAATTTCTGTTCTCAGATCCAAGACGAAGAATCGTTGAGATATTTAACGGAATTGAGACAAGTTACCGTGGTCTGTATCAATATAGTTCCCAGTGAGTGTACCGTCTACGAGTTGATTTCTCTGGCGGACCAACTGTTCGAAATTATTCAAAAGTATCTCCGCTGGAATAGATTCTTTGGAATTGAAATTGTTCCGTGCAATTGCTAGATGTGGTGAAAGTTTTCATCCTTTGTCGCAGTATAATCGAGGAATATTTTGGATGCCCGTACATGGTGAATCTGTACGAAAAGGATATATCGTTTCATATCATATACGGAATGATAGGATATAATAATGGCGAGAAAGAGAGAGAAAGAGAGAGCGAGAGTAGTAATGCAAAGAACGCGTTATTGACCGCGATTCAAATAATGAAAGAAATAAAACGCGTTCCCGTTATCAAAACGGTTTTGATTGGCATCTCGACTGGTAACCTCTTCGATTTTAAATGTCGAATTTTTCAATTTCCGAGTTTTAATCGTTGCTTATTTAACAGGTACAACATTCTGCGGAGTAATAGGTCATGCCGTTAGAAGACAGTACATGATTTTTGGTACGCCTGTGGAGAAAGCGACTTCTTTGGCGATTGTCTCGTTCGATACAGTTTGTCTTTCAAGTTTTTAACAATTCGTTCTTAACATCCTTCCTTGTAAAATCTACAAAAATATTTATCGTAGATATGTTGCGACTACGACACTCTTCTAAACAGTGATTTGCCCAAGGAAAGATTTCTTTCGCGTGGTATAAAGATATTGAGAAAGTTTGGAAAATGTCACGTTTACGAATTCTCGGCTAAAGATCCGTCGTAATTATACCCTCGATCGTTAATTACATGTTCCATAAGGTTGTTTTGGTCGTCTATTTAAATCCACTCGGGTTCCAGGAAAACCGAATTACCGTCGAGCTTGGAGTATGTTTATCCCATTCTTGGCCGATATAATGAAATAGAATACTTCAAGGACATCCTAGATGACATCGGAGTGGCAGGACGTGTTTATTCCGGATTGCTTATCGAAGTTCTGGTCGAAACATACAAATTTCCGTATATTCAATGAAAATCAGAAATGTCATTTTGATTAATCGCACAGGGCGGCGAAAGATCTGGCAAATCGAGGATTCTCGACGCTTTCGTCACGATCGTTCGAAACAGACAAATAAAGCTCGTTCAACTTCCTTTGCATCCATCGTATTCGGAGAAATCTTACGCTGCAGTGCACCATGTGTTTCTCCAAGTAAATTTAAGAGTATCAGAATTTGCTTTCATCCGTGACGCCGCAACTATGAGAAGCTTTACGTTTTTTCTCGCGCATCCAGCTTTTCGAAGCTGAAGATTGTTTGACCATCGAGGATCGTGAAAGAGTTCTATCGTACACGCTGTCCAAAGTACTGAATCCAGAGGATTTCTGTTACCTGAATCCCATCATGAGAGTACAGTTTCCTCTGTCAAAGAAATATTGCGAGGATACCGATTGGCAGCGTCACAAAAAATCCACCGAGATCTTCGAAGATATATTAAACGAGGTTATAACGTTGCAAATTTTTACTTTAACTATTTTCATAAAGCGGTCTATAAATATTATTATATCGATTTAAATCTCAATTCAGATCATTGGTTGCCTATGCATCCTGCTGGACGACGTGCAATACATGGACCTTCTTTCCTGGCAATTTTTATCCTCTGTTTTGAATAACAATCGCGTGGTTATAGCCATGACGATGATGGAACCTACTTCTTGGAATAATTTATCTCAAGTGGAATCTGGCATTTGCCAAGATAAAAGACTGATGAACAGAACGCTGGAGGAATTAGAGCCGAAATATTTGGCAGCGTTTGCTTGCCAATTTTTGAACGTTATTGCGATTCCTGACGCTCTCAACAAGTAAACTCACCCTCTAGTCTCTTTCTATCGAAACGTCGTCGTACCGCGTATCAATCGCTTGACTCGTTTAGAATCCTTCAGCAACGTAGTAAAAATATGATTTGCTGGTGCGAAGCGTTCTTGATATCAGCTATACAAGTTAATTCATTGGAAATCGTCACGATCTCGCCTATGGAAGCGGCTCGCTATAATCTCGTTTTCCCAGAGCAATCGCTGTTGTCAAAGATCCCAGCGTATTTGACGCCTGAAGAGTCTGCACCACCGCTACACTGGACGCAGATGAGCGCGCTGGACGTATGCATATCGTTGAAACAGACGAAAGGTTTCGTCGAATCAAATCGAGACGTTACAGGTGACTTGTGGTTTTATCTATTGTTCGAATTGCGTTTTCAAATGCTCCAACTTAATATAAGACGTTTTAAACGAACGTCGTAACGTCGTTAGGCTTGAGAATCGATATCTACAACAGAATGAATTCCTACGAGCAACAGTTCGTCAAGTGTGCGGCGACTTTGGGTGAAATTTTTCTACGCAGTATGTTGGATCATGTGATGGTTAACGCTACACCGGTCTACATAGAAAAAGGAAGTATTAATTATTGAAAACAAATTTCGCAATTACCATATTATTGCTGATTACTTTAGCCGTAGCAGAGATGATCAAATTAAGGATTTTGGAGTGCGCTATGATCCAGAGAAAATATTACGTTTCGGACGAGTTGCTGTATCACATATTCAAAAAGCAGAAAACGTTCAGCAACATGCATCATTTGGTGACTTGCGAATGTCAACTGACCCGTTGGTTGACTGGAAAAATACCGTCGTCCTTGATCACTGCGGATCATTCGTGATAATGACATTTTGTTCCAGCTATATTTGTCAAGGAAACGTTGCCTTCGTACGCTTACTGTAAGATATTGAAGTTCACAATATCCTCGTTTCGCAAACTTTTTTACGAGGTACTCACGCCACTCGAAAAGCAAGACTATCACACGAAGATTGTAGACGAGCTTGAGAAGGAAATTTCAAAGTGTAATACCTGTGGCGGAGGCAGATTTTTCATAACGACCTCGAAGGACGAACTTGACCTAACCGTAAGCAGCTAAAAGATAAAAGCTCGTACTCGTAATCTAAAACGACTCTCGAATTCTTCGTTGATTGTTCCCAAGCCTGACGAAGAGCCGCACAAACTGAGCCTAACGGGACAGAAAAAGGGAACGTTCCAGACTCGACCCGATAGATTAGAGTTTAGACGAAGTACAATTTTTGTTGCCGATGTTAACGGCGATAGGCAGCGCGAGAATGAAAGTATTCGCAGGATTTCCGTTCTGCCGATATATACTGACGAAACCGATGGTAAATACATGTATATACTGAAACAGTATTAAACTTTAAACGCGTGTATGTACTTGCATCTGGCTCTACTTCTTTTCCATAAATCATACAGAAAGCCGAGACACGAACAAGAACAGCGACGTATCTAATTTTATAAAAAAAACGAAACGATCTAGTATTTTGGATACCGTATTCGAGGATTCATGGGACAAGCGTTTGAAGCAATTTAGCTACATCGATTATCGTAATTGCAGATGTATCGAGGTGATTGATTACGTCTTCTGGAAGTTGCACCATCACATTTTACTCATTGGTAGCGTATCGCATTTCTCCTAACGGTATAGTTGTTACAATAGCGGATGGTATAATTATTACGGGAATATACTTTTCAGACGATCCTGAGAAATTTGTCACGTTCATGTTTAACTATAGCGCAGGTTTAATCCAAGCCGGGCAACCTCTCTCTGCAATCAAATTTCTCGCGGCCATGACCACTGACTTCGATATCGCAGAGATCAAGGAAAAGTCGGGAGTTGAAGCTATAGTTCAAGCCATTGACAAAAAGAAATACTTCATTTTAATGGGTAAAGTCTGCTGTCTAGTTATCGTATGACACTACAAGACGTTATTCAGTAGAAATCGAGTTCTTGGAACGCGGTTGTTGCTCAGGGGATGCTTACGTTGCCTGTGGAAATTATTCTCAAGGGAAGAAATTTTATACCGACGCTGTGATGTTGAATGGCGAACTGCCGCACAGCTCCAAAGCAATCTGTTACAATATTGCGTTAGAAAAAGTACGGTATAAGATGCTAGGTATTCCCAGTCGTAGCGAAAATAAAAACTCCAAGAAGGAGGCTGCTGAGAAGATAGAGAACGCTATCACTCTGCAACGATTGTCCATGGCTTCGATGGTTCGAGACATTTCCGATCCACAAAATAATCTTGAATCTTTAATCGGAATATACGTATGACGTGATTGATGAAATTTCAGCTGCAGAACGAAATGAAAATGGCGGAACTTAGCATTTTGCAGAGCCTTCGAATCGGGTTCAGAAGCCCCGACGGCTTCTTGGAGAAAGGAGAGATTTATTTATCAGCTGTGAAAACTTTTCTTCAGCTCGAAGAACCATGCATGATAAAGCCCCTGGAGGTGCCGGTGTTATCAATGATTCAACAGAAGCTCGTTTGGAAGAAACCCGAAGAAATGATCTTGGTGGCTCGGGTCTATCAGGCAATATTCGAAACCAAGTAATTCAATAGGTTTGAAATATTTTAACACTTCGTGATAAAGAACAAATATTAATAATTGATTCGTCGATGAAAGAATACTACAGGGCAAGCTGGTGGAAGGTATCGAGGTTGGAATAAATATCTGTAAAATATGTAATTGTTTGAACTTGGACAACATAAAGCTTGCTATACTACCGTCGCTGATAGAAGCTATGGTAAATCTTTTTTAACGTTGCATCACGAATCTTTTTGTATTTTAATCGCGGCAACGTTAATATCAGGTTTGGACGAAGAAGATATACGAAGCTGTCGATTTGCTGCACGAATTGTATTATCTCTCTAACAGGGACGTGGATTATTCTGCTATCATATGGTACTATGCTCTCTGCATGGAATTTTTGTTAGATGCTGCCATGATGTTGGAAACGTACGAGACTTGTTATAATTTCTACAGAAATGTCGTGGGTAAGAATTTCCTCATAAGAATCTCCGCTGAGGTCTTCTTTGAGGGTTTCTCAGCTTCCAGATCGAACACTTGCGCCCTGCGGGATCCGGAGAGCGTGTTGCGTCTGACAAATTGTCTAGCTATCTGGCAATTGAGAATGTGAGTACTCGTGAGATTCGATCACAAGGTTTACCCCATCGAATAATTTTTTTTTTTTAGGAACGTAATAGTGACTACTACGTTCGTGGAAGACGTCGATGAGTTAAAGACTCATATCACGCAGAATAACTTTCAGAAAATATGCAACTGCTTCAAGGTTGGAACGAATTAATTAGAAAAATATACGATTATATGTAAAATAATAGCTTCTTGGCCATTCATCGCAGGCACTCGAGTGTTATTTGTTAATACTGAAGCGTCAAATTCACACCCGACGATCGAGCGATCTGTTCAATCGAATGGAGAACGCCAAAATGATTATCAAGTTCCTTCGTAACGAGTCTATATCCGCACCATTTGTCAAACCATTCTTGTACTTATTACAATCTTACATGGAACTGCTGTGTGCTCGAAAACTACGATCTCAATCAATCCTCGTAAAGGCGTGCAAATTCGCTTTCTCTCAGGAGAACAAACTGGTTCAGGCTTGGATCGAACAGAACAAAAGGGTAATCAATAATTATTAGATCATTTCCATGTTATCGCAGATCGAATGCATGTCGTAGACTTGGGAGGAGAGTAATTATAACAGTATGGCGCAGTATTGGGTGGAACATGTAGGTAGCATGGACGGAGTCCGGTGGGAGGAGATTGACTCGTTCAGTGTGAGCGCCTGGTCGACCATAATGTACCCGTTTCCACCTCCATATTCTAGTTTTTAATAGCCGATTCTTAATGCATTCTGGTACGCGCCTACGAAGTCGAAGCATCAAGAAAACAGAGGTAGGAATTGTAGCGAAATGTTTATTGATTAAAGGCGTATTACAGTTTCAGGTTCTAAAAGGTATACACGACGATCCCCTCGTATACACGATACTTCGTTTAAAGGTGAACACTCGGTTCTCTCGGTTCGTTTCTCTCGTCCGCAAGGCGATCTCCGCGCGTGCTGAACCTCCAGATCGATTTTAGGAAATCTCTCGCGACCGACGACGATTCCAGTTTTTCTTTGCACATCCACGACAATATACTTTGTAATTAATTAATTCATCTATCGGATTTGGCCGAGTACGCCAAGGATACAAGCTTCGAGCTAAACGAGAACAAAGAAGCAGCGAGCGGGAAGAGGGCGAAGAGTGGAAGAGAGAGAAGATGATAGAGCAAGAAAATGGAAGGAACGACAACGCGGTAAGAAGATAACCGCGAATCGGTCGATGCCTCGATTTCAGTATAAAGTATCGACCGATTTTTCCATTTCCACGATTCCATTTTCTGGCACAACGCTGTAAAGAAACTTTATTCGACGTACGATCACGGCTAATTAATCGAATGATATACAAATGTTGATGCGATACGTTAGTTAATTGCTTAATTAAAGAACCTTGAATCGCAACGATATGCAAGAAGACACTGTATCGATCTTAATATTCGCCAAACAAAACTAGGTTCAATTAATACGGCCTAATCGAGTTGTCTGAAATCGCTTAAATACAACCGACGTACATTAATATAATATACGACAGGCACACGTTGTATGGCGTGGCTAGAATTTTTGTACGTTTGCCGATCGGGATACAGAGACTCGAAACGTTCGGCCATCGTGCGTTCGTTCGCCGCGTCGAACAGAATTACTCGTTTCGGAAACGAATGCCTCAATATGAGTCGAACGACACGTTTCTTCGTGTATGTTATCGAAGACCCACCGCGTGACGCTAGTTCCTTCGCGATTTGTCCATTTTCGATGGAAAGAGGGGGGGGGGGGGGGGGGGGGGGGGGGGGGGGGGGGGGGGGGGGGGGGGGGGGGGGGGGGGGGGGGGGGGGGAAGGTGGTAGTGGCATGATTTCGAGTCGATTTCGTTGGCGTACTCGACCTGGATATGTTTCGTAGGACGTGGCTAGTGGAGAAACAAGGACGGGATATTAATCGAATCGGTGTAAAAACGTCTCATCTCCTCCGTTGGCGCTGCTACTCTTCTTCGGCTGGGTGGGCCTCGATCGCACGGAACACCGATTCTCTTTTCGTTCATTCGTGCGCATCGACGTCGTTGTCGATACGACTGCTTCGTATTCCGGTCTTGCCCGTCCATGGATAGATGTCCGGACACGTCTGGCAAGTCTTCATGTACCTCACTCCGCTCTTGTGCCACAGATTGCAGACCTTTGGGTTGTTACACTTCTTCGGCCGGTCCTACGGCGTGCATGAAATAAATTAAGCTGAAGATTTGTGCATGGATCGTTCTTTCGAAGCTTCTTCGAACCGTGTTCCAGAGTCGAGCGAACGAAGCAGCTATCGCCTATTAAATAAAGAAAGGAGATTTGTGCATACCGGGTAGTTACATCCGAATGGTTCGAAGGTGTGTAACAGCGGCAACGGTGTAGGATTTCTGACCCATTGAATCGCCTGCCAGTTCGTCACGATCCACACGTCGTCCATCGCGACTATGGTATCTAGGAACGAAATGAAGCCTTCCTTGTGATGGGGTTGCGTGAACCAGGCGGCGTGATAGAATAGCCCAAATGGCGCTCTGTAAATTAATTTCTTCTTACAGTTAGGATAACTGTACATTCGATCGATAACCGAGTAGCAATTGGCGAGACCGACCTGTTGGTCGTGTAATGTCTCTCGAAGTTCTTGATAAGCATCTTGTAAACACCGTCAGCAGTCGGTGGGTTGCTGCACGCGTCTCCCATCGAGCATCTACCTCCGTTCAGATCCTGCCACATCACCATAGGAACTTCCCACAAACCTGGATAAGACCTGGTTGGGCAAGGAGGAATCATGCAATCGTGGAACAGCTTGTAGTCCAAAGTGTACGGCCAACTTGGGGGTCGATTCTCGTATATCGGCATGGAGGAATCGTAGGTGAAGTTCGTGTCCCACAACATTTTGAACATGTTGTTTCCACCGACCTGTTTCGTTAGGATTAAAAATTAGGTTGTTATCTAGGAGTACGTTATATTCTTCATTCTTATCTGTTTAAGAACGGAGGCTCACCGATAGGAACGGCGCTCTCATTCCCCTGACATCTTCCAGCTTGACGCCTCCATAGGCTGAGAGAATTTCTCGTTGTCCAGCAACTTCTCGCGCCCATTTTCGCTGAGAGAACTGCTCACCGAAACTGTGCCTATTTTTGGAATTAATCAGCCTGTTGATCATCCGATGGCAAAGAAGACATGCGTTCGCAGAGTCGCGATCCAAGAACATCGATCGACCGGTAATTGTTTGCTCGCTTCCAAGTTACGAACGCGCTCATGCAGAAATGATTCGAGAACCCTTTGCGAGCTGCGCTTTCTATCAACTTCCGCGCAATGTCTTACGACGCGTTCGAAACCGGTTCTTGATCCGTTCTTGCATCCTGACCCACAGCGAGGTGCGAAAGCGGCGTCTTCTATCCGAATAAGCGATTGTGTCTCGCTCGAACGGACTAATCAAGCTGGCATTGGTTACTAATTGATCGGCGGTACATACAGGCTGAGCGTGAACGACTGCGATGCCCGACAATTGCTAGAATCGCCAAAGCGTCCCGAGATTGCTCAATGGTAATGAACACGTGATTAATGATCAACAACAGACGACGATGTAACACACGGTACTTCGTTAACTCGCTCGATCGAGCAACGATTCGCGGTGTTATCTTATGAAACAGAGTCAATTACGTAGTTGCTTCGGATATCGTGTAACGCGTCGATCTTCTTGTTATCGATAAACGAATACAACGATCAAAATCGTATAAAAGATTTTCGATTCGAAGGGAACTCTACCGATGAGAAAAAGGTAGAAAACTGCAAAGAATTGTTTGGAACGTATTTCTTCGTCGATTCTTCTTCTCTATCGAGAATACTTACGAAACCGTGTGGGAGGCAATCTCATGACCGCCGGCATAGAGATTTTGGACTTGGCTGTAGTCGGTCCACTCGTGGGAGACGTAGAACGTAGCCGAGATGGGACAGCCGTTCGGATTTTTTCGTCCTTTCTCGAACAGGTCGCTGTAGAGACCCTTATTTAAATCGTTCACAGAATCGTCGAACGTCAGGAGAACGATTTGCGGTATTTCCTCCGGAAGGTAGTCACCTATTTCGGGGATCGTTGTTCCGGATCGGAGGGGAAAGGGCAAGGTAAAGGGGAAGGACGGTCGGAAACGTGGACGTGTTTTATCGTGTGGGAACGTGTGCGCCGATTGTTCGTATTTCCGTAATTTGTCGAAGAAACGGCAATGTCGTGTGTATGAATGTACGTCGACGAGTGTCGCGATCGGTTCGGGTGTCGTTGCGTGATGGGAATGCGAGGGATGATTGAGTGATGCGAATAGAAAGAGTGAGAAAGAAAGAAGAGAGCGAAGAGAGAAAAGAAAGAAAAGTTGCGGTTAGTGTGCGTCATTAGTACACGGCACAGGTGCGGTGCACAGCTGGTGAAACTGCTTCGCGACCCGTGTCACCGTTCATCTCCGATCACGCTCGTTTCACCAGCCGTGCGTCGCAATTTACGTTTTATCGCGATCCTCGACAATCCTCTAATTGCCTGGCCCGAGCGTAACGCGGCATTCGCAATGGGAGCGGAGCAATTTGTTCCGGAAACACGGCATCGTATCTGTGCCTGTGCACGGAGAGAAGCTATCGCTTCTTTCTACGAAACGCTCCGATGCGCGTCAATGAAACAAGTCGTCTACTTCTTTCCAAACAACAGGTTGGGGGACATCGCGCGACGATAACATCGACTCCACTTTCTTCCCTACCTATCCTATTCTCAGGCCTGAAATAACACGTCGGCCGAGAATACGAAATCTTACTTTCAGATTAGCTGATTGTTTCTTCCGCGCAGTTAGGACGTTGGTATTCTTTCTTTTCCGCGCATCGTCTACTCCGATACAAATTGTCCCGGTTGCGTTTGTACGAAATTAGAGGATCGTCGAAGAAACGAAGCGTTCCAGAGTTTTTTTTTTTTTTTGGAACCAGCGCAGATATATAGGCGGCTACTAGACTCTGGAGTCTGTCGAGTCTAGCGGGAGAACGTTAGTGGAAGAGTGACGCAGGCGATGACGTTCGATGAACCATGTATTACGCGAGCAACGAATTAGCGTAGAAGCGCGACATTCGTAACCTCGTCCGTACCGTGTACGGAGCCAGAGCGAAAAAAAGCTGCGGCTACTCTTTCCTTCCGTTCAACTTACGAGATCGTATGCGATGCCATTTCGTGGCCGTCCGCGTACAGATTTTGCACCTGGCTATAATCGGTCCACTCGTGCGAAACATAGAAGGTGGCCGTGATCGGACAGCCGTTCGGATTCTTACGGTCATTTTCGAATAGATCGCTGTACAACGGTTTGTTCAGATCGTTCACGGCATCGTCGAACGTCAGCAGAACGATCTGCGGTGTCTGTTCGACTGGGATTCCACCTGAGTACACGACATTACACACATGTATCCTACGTTGCGCGATTTTCATTCGTCGTCCATCTCTAAGAGAGATCGCCAGATATCCTCGTGCATCGGTGGAATTTACCGCGGCCGAATCCACGCGATACGCAACGCTTATCAGAAAAACGAAATCTCCTTGGATAAAGAAGCGCGGTTGATCCGTTGCTTAAATAGAAACGAAACACAGGCAGAGACACCCGACTCTGGCAGATTCTTCCGGATGATTTATGCGAGGTATGCGGTTGCACAATCCACTCTAAACGCACGTACAGCCAGCTAAGCTGTTTTAATCGCTTACGTATCGCCCGGCCGCGGGCAAATATCATTATTGCGACTCGACGCGCTTCGTTCATCCCAGACGCTTTAATTCAATATACATGGATAGTTTTCTTTTGACATAACGCCTATAAGATGATACCTGGACGCTCCGAGCGTCGATATAGATACAATTGAAGCATGGATAGCTCATTCGGATTCAAATCACGCGGGAGCTTTCGATTTCGAGCAGTCTTGCGCGCACGTGCGAAATTGCAAGCGGCTAGGCGGATCTGTTTCACTTTCGAGCGGCCCATGGAACGGTTATGTGTAACGTTAGAACCGGAGAAAGTCACGGTGGCTGCTAAACCGATCGGCTAAACTTAACATTCATGGCGTACGGACGCTTGCGTCATTGGCTATACTGGCTACCCACGTTGTATCGTTTCGACTTCGACGATATCGATTCGACTTTTCCGCGTGTATAGAGCGTGCACGCGAGTCTCACCGACGCGAACCGCACCGACCGTTTTCCCCTGCTTCGGTATCGAGCGTCTAGCGGATCAGGAAATAATTTGCGTGTGCTCGCATACCTGGAATGTCCGCGCCACCGCAGCTGCAATCAGGAAGCAAGCAGACGTCCTTGCGACACTTGGCCGCCGGTTTGTCGACCTGAGGAGTCGGATAAATCGGCGCTGGCCTCGTCGGTGGATACCTGTAGATGTCGATGAACTCCTGTGCTTTCGACACGATCTCGGTGGACGGTTTCAAGGTTGGTCGCGATCGCCTGAAACCCCAAATTATCGATTTCACGGAATCGATCGAGAGAAAAAAAGGTCGCGTTCCGCAGTTCGCAGAAACTAGCTATTGTTTCCTTCCGTGCAACGTGATTTCACCATTCTGTCGACGACAGCGTTCGCGACCCATCGATTAAAAATTGATTTATCTCTGTTGCCGTTTCTATTCTTTCCTTTTTGCTTTTCCCGGCGGCCGATGGTATCCGTTAGAGGCGGATAATCGTTTAGTAACTTTATTAGCGACAGCTGTGCAGCTTACACGCAATTAACTTTCTAACTGCATTAATTCGATGCAGTCACGTTCGTTCACCTCGTCGGGGACGAGAAAAGACAGCGAGAGGCGACGCGACGCTGTCTCGTGATTTTCGACACCCCGGATCGCATGTTTGTTTTCGCTGCAACGATAATTCTCGTCATCAACCTTTACGATGTTAACGTTTCACGAAAGAACCTGATAATTTCGCGACTAATTGGAACTGCAGCTAGTTTCTCGAATACGCAGAAGAGCGAAATATCATGCGAAGGATCTCGACTTACGGTGGTGCCGTGCCACGGTGGACCTGCTGTGGGCGACCTCGGCTGGAAGAAAAACACAGAAAAGGATTGAAGACAACGGAGGCGTGATAGAAATCGAGGTAAAACGCGAGGAGGAGTCGCACGCGCGAGAAAGAGAGAGAGAGAGAGGCAAAGGAAATGAAAATGGAAAAATCGGTGATGTTTCCGGTGGTGCACAAAAGGAAAATGTTCGACTGCCGGGAGAGAAAGCGAATGCTTCGTTTAGCGGAATACAGAGACCGGCGAAATCGGGTCTTGGTCGATGGAGACGCTGCAAGGCCGTTCTTTCGTTCGCCGTGCAGAAATCCAAAGAATCGGTTCAAGTATAAACGGAACGAACATCGAGGATGCTGATCGAAACGCGTCGTAATTCGTTGTCACATTATCGAAAAATTTGGACGTGACTGAACGTGTTACTCTCACGAGGAATAAGTAATAATAATCCTAAGTAATATTACAGTGTTCAACGTCTTCGATCTCGCTTACGATAGTTTTACCACCGCTTTCACGAACTCTTGGGCGAGAGTATGTATACATGATAGAAGCGAACATGTACGAGCGTACTTACGCATTGCACTCAATCAACGTTCTCGCGTTTTATATTTTCGCGCCGAGTAATATCGCGTAATGATCTTCGATCGTGCAACGAGTCCCCGCTGAATTTCTATCTGTGCGAATACGAAAGGACCGGGGAATCGTATTTCTCTCGACGTTCGAAGAAAGCGAGAAATAATGTCGCATTCGTCATTATCGATTTGTCGGAATACTACGAAGGCAGTGCGCGGTGATCCTTGCGAGCCCAGTCCTCTCTGGTTGCATAATTCGGGGAAAAAAACTGGTCGACGACGACCGATAATGAGTATGTGAATACTCTACCTGGGTGCATTGACTGTGTAAGGCCTGTTGGTGGTAGTCGGAGGCTGCGTGGTCGTTGTTAACGGGATAAACGTGTCTACGATGGCATTTGGAGTCGTCACGTGAACGACAGGGTGGCTGAGCACGTTCGGTCTGCGCACACGCGACGATTAATTAATAAATTGACGAGAAACCGAGCAACAATTCTCCTTGTGATCCCACCGACGCTTTCTGCGGTGAAGGACCGCAGACGGCACTCCTGAGACGGATCGTTTATCCAATTTTTCTATATTATTAACCATAACCAACTGTGTAAAGTTTCTCTTTGTTCTTCTTCCTGTGGTTGACTTTACGTCGTTCGAATTAGGGGAGATTTATATAAATGAAATATAAAAATACCGCGATAAAAACATCCGATAGGACAGGCGAGAAAAAGGAAATTTAGCTTGAAATGGACTTTTAGAAGCAGCAAGTCATCCAGACCAGCTGGACGGGTGACTAGCAGGTTTCGCGCGTTTGTCTGCACCGACTACTATTTTTAACGCTCCTTAAACCGATAACTTGGCGCGTTTACGTAAGCACGATTTTCGCTTGATTTCACGGAATATCAGTCAGCGGTAAGAGTCCGCGAGCGCTGCACGGATGCGCCGATATCATCTTCAATTCCTAAGAAACGTAATTCGAAAGAATAGCAAAGAGACATCGATGAAAGCTCAAGGCAACTGTAATTCCCTTCTCGCTTCACGCTCGAGGAGAGAGTTTGAAGGTTTAGCAAACATCGACGAGTATTTTACATATAGCTATCAACGGTTTCGTTTCAATTAATAAAAGATTTCTCACCTGAACGACTGGTTTTCGGTAATGCGGAACTTGTTCTTGTTAAGCTGAGCCTGGGCGTATATCCGGCACATGGCAAACAGAAAAACACAATAACGATTCGCGATTTGCGTCCAATTCGTTTCTAAACGCGCAATTAGACGCTTTCCATCCTACCTGATTCTCGTAGATATCGTAGTCCTGCCCCGTAACGTCCTGATTCAGGTTGTACTTGTCCGCTTCATTCACCGCGACCTTTTTTGGCTTTTGGTATTGTTTCGTGTTCACCTCGCTGATCTTGACACTCGGTTGAACGGGCACTGATTGGTTCACGGTATATTGGTTGTAATCTAACCGGAAAATACCATCGATTACTTTTATCGAACTTATATCATTCTCGATGGTTTTGTCGACGCGCTCGTCATCACGGACGACTTCTAGCATTTCGACTGGATCAACTGGTTACGAGTCGGTTTACGTAAACGATTATCTTACCGTCATCTTTGTAAATGGACACGTCGTCGTCGTAGATGGTGTAATAAGGGTAACTCTGGTCCGGATCGTTGTAGTACGATTTGGAGATGACCGGGGCGACGGTGGACGCCAAGATCTTGGCGACTCTCGGCGACTCGGAGGATGGTACTTGCGTCCTGTGCCACGTTAAAGAGGATTAACATCCTGGAACGTTCTCTTTAGAGGGGTACTTATCAACGGAGAGAGAGTTATCTTAAACGATCACTGGCAGCTAGAGCCGTTTCGTGAGATAATCGGTGTTGGAAGTTGGAAAAAAGGAACGTCGAATCGACGTTACGTAAAGGCGAAGCAGCCACCGGTAGAATTAAAGGAGCCCACGGCGAAAGAGAAATCGAGTAAAAAGGTCGTAGCGCGCGCCGCGGCAGGGCTGCTCGGCCCGATCTCAAAGCAGATTTTACGTACCTGTAATGGGCTTCCGTTTGGGCACGCGTGCTCACCAGACTCTCCTTTTCCCTTTCCTGCGGGACATTAATTGAGAAATTAATTCCCGCCGCGCTCGTTTCTTATTTCTCGTCGAATTTATCTTGCTTTCAACCGCGCTAATTGATTTAGCGCTCGTGTGGCAACGATTGAGCGAAGAATTTATTCGACGAAAGTTATTTCCTACGCAACGCGTACGAATAGATTCAGAGCCCGAAAATAGCAGAGAAATTTATATCGCACGAACGCGAGTCTTCTGTGTCCCCGTTTTTACGCTACGTAGACTTTCCTGTTTGGCCGATCAAGTCGGGCAGTTCCAATCGACTGGCCTACGTTTATCTCTGACTGATCTATAGTTATCTTGTCGAACGTTACAGACAAATGGCAAACCGATACTTAACCATGCTATTTCTGAAGCAGAGTAAAGCAAGGCATTGCTGAATTTATCGTACTAATATATACATATATGCTATAGCGACTGAACGAACTCACCGAAATCACGTTTCTTCGGAGACCATCTCTGTCCCGCTGAACTTGGCCAATCGTCGAGGGTTGTCCTCTGTAGACTCGTTGCTGTCTATCGCTCTCTACCTCCGACGCTGGCTCGTACTCGTCCTCGTGATAGTTCCTGGCCTGTTGCCTCTGTCGAATCTGCTTTTCGGTGATTTGGGGTACGGGAGACGGCGTTGTCGTGATAGGAATCGGTTGTCTCTGAACGGGACGCTGTTGCTGTTCACGTCTGTGTTGTTGCTGCTGTTCTCGGATCTGCTGCTGTTCTCGGATCTGCTGCTGTTCTCGGATCTGCTGCTGTTCTCGGATCTGCTGCTGTTCTCGAATCTGTTGCTGTTCTCGGATTTGCTGTTGTTCTCGGATTTGCTGTTGTTCTCGGATCTGCTGCTGCGGCCGTTGTTGCTCCTGAAGGGTCTCGATCTTTGCCGATCTGCGCGATTCAAGAGAAACGATTGCGTCACGGTTAATTGACGGCCTTTAACGATCATTGCGGCTGTTGGGTTGGGTGGGTTTTTCTCGACCTCTGAGATTTCGCAAAGTTCCGTATCGAACATGGCACGCCGGAGAAAATATAACCAAGAAGTTGTCCGTGTTAGCTTAAACGAAAATTCATCGCGGTAAAGGAACGTAATCGGACGAATCCGAGCGGATCGACTCGTCGATCGAAACGGATCGATTGTAGCGTCTCGTCGGGCGGGCGTGCCGATCGAACCAGTTTCGATACCAAAACACGTTGCCAGGAATGGCAAGGACGTTGATCAGACACGGCGAGACGAAAAGAAGTGGGGCACGGGTTGGGAAATCGCTTCTTTCCCCGATTGCTCGTGCACAATACGTTAATGAGCGACCGGCGACCGCTCGTTGCCTAACTTCGCCTCGCACAAGGGAAGTCGTAGCCGGTTCCGAGGTGTAGTGCTCTCCGCGAGAAACAGCCGGTGAGAGTGGGAGTTCATTGTAGGCTAGCGCTCGGTTATACAACAAATTCACTGGGTTTCCGCTTAATCCTTTCGGCAACGAGTTTCAATGGACGGGAGAATTAACGCGTAACCGTTTTGACGGTTCTTTTGATCGAGATCCAAAGAATTCTAGAAGAATAAAGTAGCGTAGTATTGTAAAAGTGGAGGGAAAGCAAAGATAATAGGAAGTCTCGTATGTGGCAACCGGTCTGACAAAGCATGGTAGACCTGAATTGTAGTTTTAGCGGTAAATATCGAGGCAGAGGAAATCGTAATCGGATTAATCGCGGTCGATCGATGTTTATTGTTCGATTCTTGACGTCATTGCTTCTATTTTCTCAAGGTACTGTTTTCTCGCATGCAGTCGGATCGTCGATCGACTCGTAATTCCGCAACAGTTTCGACAACTGGAAAAATACGACCGGATCGTTCCGACGATACGTTTCTGTCTCGATCGCTACGCCCTTCCCATTTCGTTTCCTCGTCGTTCCAACTCTCACTCCGTGCGGCTTTTCCTCTTTCCACATCAACAGCGAACACGGGTGAAGTTCGAACACGAGCCGCACGTTGTTTGGCAATCACCGTCAAAGCTAAATCGTTACGCAATCGACGGACGTCCGGTATTATAGATTGATCGAGAGAGGATTATGTTCTCCAAAGATCGTTCAAACAGATCGGCCTGGAGGCAGCTCGTTCTTGACTAATCGTTCGCATCGAGTAGCAAAGGGAATAGCAAGGACAACGGAACCGTCGAAAACTGATAAATAAATCGCTACCACGAACGAGTAGTTAGACCTTATGGTAACCCACGTGTGTAATAGTTACAAACGACACGTAATAACGTTGAAAGCTCACCTTTCCAATAGCGGATCTTCTTCGGCTTCCTTACTGGGAGATCCGCCTTCGGGGCAACCTACGTTACGTGGCCAATCGCATGTTTGCAACTCGTGACTGTAGGAAAGAAAGCAACACAAATTTCTTCGATATCGATCGTTGTGGTTCGTTAATCGTTTTTTGAATTTCTTTTTGACAAACAATAGCAGGGTTAGTATACTTATGATAACTTGTGGAGATATTCGAGGGTCGTTTTACGCTTTAGGTTTCAGGTAAGTTTAACAGTATCCCTAATTAGACGCGACATTATCGTCGAGCCCGGTTTACTTTAGGTTAAACGAGTTTTATAACGGATTCATTACTTCTGACTAAGGTTCAGCTAAATTACGTTCTATTCTTAATTTTTAATCACATACTTAGTATTGTCCTCAATCCTAACGACACAGTCAGACGTTCGGTTAAAATTTGACATTCTAGTAATCTGTGCTAATGGTTGTAAGTGAAATCCAAATGCGAAAATAACGATTACTTAAAAGATCGTATAGCCGATTAGAGACAGGTCGTTCATCCGATGATTCACACGTAATCCCAACGGTAACTTGTCAACTTTTATATTATTCGCCCACTATATTTGACGTACGACGTGCCTTTTTCGATCGAACATGGTGATTCGACCAGGAAACAAGTTTCTTCGATTACCGACTCCATATCACGCGATCCATCTCGCGTAAACGGAATTCTTTTATTCGATATCAAGATGTTAGTTGAAAGTGCATGAAACGTATCCGCCAACAGGCGATTTTAGATGGTTGAAATTTTATTCATAGTTTGAACAACAGAGTATTTGGTGTTATCAAAAGCTTTGTTTCATTCCACGAGTAGTGCAGCTTGCCGGTGGACGTTCTGAGGTTTGAGAAGCATTCTGTTCAGGTCTGGAAACGGACAAGAAATAGAAATCTCCACGGAATCTCGTAATACACGAGTCCTGGGAATACGGGAGAGTATATCCATTAGACTTGTCTATATCTGGACGACAATACCGCATTTCGCTTTTGATCCGACGCCTCGTATTATTCGCTCGAGTTTCAATTTACCGCGCTACCAATTTCTACCCATATTAGTTGATCGAGAATCGTTTCCACGTTTTTGCTCGCAATCCGTTTGTTCGCCCGTTTGCACGTGTCCTCTCGATCAGCTGATTCGAAGAAACGTTGCGCGACTGTATTTTACAACGAGAAAAAATGTTGGCTCGACAGTAGCGCACAAGTTATACGTTATAACCCTTCTAATCGTTGAATTAAATTAAGTTATAGTTAAGTTTAGTTAATTAAGCTAAAAACTGGTATTATATATCCTATTGTAAAAACGATATAATTAATTTATAATTAAACGTAGAATCAAATTATAGTAATAGCTCGTGCTAAAACAGCTAAAGATGAAATTAATAAAATTGCTGTAATTAAATAAGTTTCTTTTTTTTTTTTTTGTAAAGTTCGATACATTAGAATAACTTTCGAGGATTATACTCGCCTGTACATTAATCCTCCTGTGCAGGATTCGAGCAAAGCACCGCCAAACACGCAAACATAGTATTGCGTACAGTCACGCGGATGAGGATAGTATCCAAATTCCTCGGGACACTCGAATTCCAATACCGCTTCGTTTCTACTCGCTCTGGCGCTTCTAGGAATGGGGTTTCGTTGACATTCTGAAAGCAGAATAGGATACGATTAAGTTGAGACACGTTCGATATCCGCCTCCGCAGCAGAAGTGGTTTAATGAAAAAATCCAGAACGATAAAAGATACTGTCCACGAGGGTCCGATACAGTTTGAATTATAGTAGTATATGTCCTCGTATCTCGATGTGGATCGGTTGGGGTATTGGAACGTGAGCGGTAGACGAGATGGTGGATTGCGTAACGTGGATTGTAAGTAACCGGATTTTTTGGTCGACCTTGCGCGTACGCACATTCGAGAAATTCGAGCAGTCAATGTTTGTAGATTCGCAGCGCCAAAACAACGCCTCGGGAAGGGAAAGGGGCAACTGAAATCGTAAGGTTGGCGCCAAATTTTTCGTAATCGATGCGACGTAGTCGCTGCGGTGCGAACTTGCGAACGATGTTTCATCAGGAGTACAAGGGAGACACGAAGCGAGCGAGATACGTTGCGTTTGGCAGCGGTTGCGGTGCCACTTTGTTACCAGCTAAATAACATGCTATCGTTGAAAATAGTTTCTACGTTCTACCATTGTTTCGCCTGCCGGCGGATTCGATTATCCCACTAAAGCTTTCTGGCACAACTTCATCGTGAGACCGCGCCAGCGCTGGAAAGACGAATTGATTTGTTAGAAACGTGACTTACGCCATTCCTTGTTGTACTTTCGTCGTGAGAATACGTGTCTGTACAGTAACGCCTAGGCCGGCTGGTTGTATGTAAATCCTTTTTCACGTCGTTACCGCTTCTACAACGGTGTTACCAGAGTTGGGACTAAACTGTCAAAATCTATGAGCCAACGCTTCCGCAAAATGTCCTCGTTCGCCGCTTAAGACAGGGTAGCACGAGTGTCGGATTTGCCAAAAGTTAGGAAAAAAACGAGAAAATGGTAAATACGTACGAAACGAACTGTACGAGTCGAAAGTTGGCGTTCGTTCCTATTTTCCGACTTTTCCCCAATCGCCGGTCGAAAGCGATAGCAACCACGTGCATCGAAAGCATTTCTGGGTCAACGTTTTTGCGCTCAGCGGAGCTGCGAGGCGCGGTGAAACCGTGGAACACCGGACTCCTGGTGTGTTTCTTTGCCTTCCCATGTGCGGCGACGGAATAACAGAGCGATTACATAATTGTCATTAGGCTGCGCGCATCTGACGCGCATCTGACGCGCGAGATACCGGTAATGAATTTTCGTCGATGCGCAGGACGAGAAGAGACACCCGTTACCGGTAGAATTAAGCAACTGTAATTGGAGACGCGAGTTGTATCGAAGCCGCTGAGAAGGTAAGCCTCGCGTAATAACTCGTAGACGCGATCGATCACCGAGAACGCGTTTAATTAGATCAAGACCGGTTTATCGAGGCAGCGGTCGGAAATTCAATTCTTTCGCAAGTTTAACACGCCCTTATTGTTCAACGAGACGGAGAGCATTTTTCTATACGATAACACCGAGGAACAAAAACGATGAAAAACGAGAACCGTTTGGTCAACCTTCGCCTTCCAGTTTCGCGGCGTTCCATCCAAATGCTTCCAGTTTTGCAAGTAAAATATGAAGTCATGCGGCAAGGGTTCGACGTACGTTAGAAATTTTCTTCGTCCGACAGTGTAAAAACGAACGGCCTGGTTTGCAACCGCGAGGGTACTTTCTATTAGCGACCTAACGTGGTTCGTAACGGTCGCTGTTCGTAACGTGCGTGGACACATCACGAATACCAGTCGTTAATTGAAATTACACGGGATTGTGGAAACTGGTGCGCCACGAAGCGCGATTAACGTGGCAGCCCTTGGCAAACAAACAAGAAATTATGATTATAGATGCAATCGTTCCCACCCAAGCGACTTTTACTTTTATACCTTGTTAATAGACCGACCTCGCTAAATCGCGGCACACATGAATCACACTCTCGTTTCGTAATGCGAAAGGCTGCGTAAATCCTATTAAACCACTCTACCATCGATGATCATCGTGGTCAATCGCGAACAAATTATCCGCTGGAATTGTTTATCGAACTTGGCGACGATTACGAGGGCAACGCGCGTCCTCGTGGATGTACTTCGAGCAAGGAGACGCGGCTTGCCGCTCTTCCCGGTGTCATTGAAAGTATCAACTAGCCGCGACGAAGGTCATCAGGAAAAATCGAAATGGAGGAAAGTGAGCTCTCTGGAGTGCGTGACGGGGTCGACCTTGAAGAGAATATAGTTCAGAAGGTACAACAAAACGAGCGTTCGAACGAATATCCTGGTACCGTTCTCTCGACCTTCCGGTAGAACGACGTCGACCTTGCCACAGTGGTAAGGCAGCAGATCCTCAAATATTTGTCGACCCCTTCGATCATAAATTCCTGCGATTCTCCTTATGGAACACGATCGGTTTACGGCTTTCCTTTCCGGAGGAATGATGTACGATACCGATAAGCCATCGTTGTTGAAAGGAATGCGACGTTGCAGTATTTATTGCGGTATCGCATCGGGTCGCAATTCAATTTCCTCCGCAGCGGCGCGATCTTTTCTCCTGGCGTGAAATCGTTTTCGCGTGAGGAATCCTCTTTCCTTAAGAACGATAATAAGATTTCTTACGGATCTCGTACGATTCTGACATTTGCTTGGCGTTTGTGTAAAATGTAATGCGATCGAGCGTCAGGGCCGATGACGAGAGGTGTTTCAGACGTTCTAGAAAGGCGAATAATGTACCGATCCCGTGAATGTTCGCGCACTTTGGCCGCGGTGGAGTAAATGTCAAATGAAACGCGGTCCCACCTTCGACGCGCGTTCCAATTTTTCGTCACTCGTGTACGCGTACATTCTCTGACCGTGCTCCTTGACATTCTTTTAGTCGTTTGACCTTCGGTGTTAATGTCTCCCTGTATTTTATTTTTCCAATTCAACGCGAGCTACACGTTGTTATCATTCGATCGACGTGTTAAGGAGCCTTTGCGGATTCGTAGGAGGGCGCGTGCTCGGCGAGACATTCCTCTCGTTAAAATCTTGATAACGGAGAATAAACGGAGGAGTGGCGGTCGTGCGCGGCTCATTGTGACGGAAAAATGACAAAACTCGTTGAACGGCCGAGCCGGGTTTCGCAAGAGCTGCGGTTTTCGGCGGGTTCTTTTTGTGAGAGAGATACTCGCTGAATTTTCACATGGCATCAACCAGGGGTGGGTGGCAAAGAGAGGCGGGAGATCGTGGATGTAAAGTTACACCATTCAGCCTTATTGAATGTTGCAGAAATGTGAGAACTGTATTACCAGACAGACAACGTGGTCTCATTATCGCTCACAATAAAGCCATCCTGGAGGAACGCCTTCTTCGATGTATAGCTGAGAAATGATTACGTTACGCTGATTATCGTAACGCGCGTTTTAACGAGCACTCTTTACATCGAGAGCTACCCGATTTTTAATTTTAAATCGTTAACGATTTCGGAGTAATTGGGAAAACCGTGAAGCCGTAGTTTAACTATCTCATGTTCGCGTTTGGAATTCTCATATTTCAAAGCGTGTCAAGCGGGATCAATCGCATCGGAGACACCGATTTGTTCGACACGAACGTAAGAATGGGATAAGTCGATCTCGCCAAAGGTATCGTCAACACCATGGAATCTCGAACACGTAATTTAACAAATTATCGTCGGTAACGTGGTACGCGTGGATTTCCATGCAATTAGTACCAGCGGTTGGTAATTTGCCTAATTACAGCCTTGCCGCTCGTTCAAACATAATTTGGAAACGATAAAATCATCGTCGGTGCAAAACCAATAGGAACACCGAGTTAAGTGACGTCTAAACGTGTCGTAAAACTGGCAATTTCAGCGGTTTCGCGGAACGTGTCTAGCCTTTGGCAGCAGAGGCGATAATAGTTGAAATTTAAGAAACAGATCGCTTCTCGGTAGCGATATTACCGTAAATTCGTCCCTCTAACGACCTACGGCCATGTAAGGTGCCTATTTACCATCTGTAACGAACTCGTCAGTCCATAAATTACGTAATTACGACCTGTTAGAAAGGCTAATTAGGATTTTTACACGCTGAGAATAAAGCTGGCTAAGTACGTAACGAAAGACGAGGATCGCTTCGCGAGTCGCGGGAATTGTCGAAGGAACAGAGTTTCCAATCAGCCGTTGACGCATTACGAGCCTCTCTAATCGACTACGAGGTAAATATCGTAGCGACAACCTAACAACATCTTCCACATTGCGAGCAGCTCGCTACCTGAACGTCGTACGTTCCTGGGATCGTAAGATCACGCAACAGTTGGTCCGTGCAAAACGAAACGAGCAACTCCTTCGAAATATGAAAACCGGGAGGACGATTTTCGTCGTCGCAACGCTATCGTAAACTTTCTAAACTAAAAGAGTTTCGTTCGGAAAGGCTAACGTCGAAGTTCGCGATAGCCGGGAACCGCGAAACGGGAAACGATTTTCAGTATCGATCGGTGGAGCGCCCATAGTTCCAAAGCAACGAGACTCGCCGGGGCACTCTGTAAATCATAGGACTACGGTTTTCTAAGGCGTTACAAGTGGAAGTTTGCAGCGAAAGACGCGGGGCGAGGAAGGAACGACTTACGAAGCTAAGAGAAGTGAAAGTCATACGAATGGCAACGAGAGGGAGAAAAAGAACGCGGGAAGGAGACAGGCCGAGAAAGAAGAGCGAGCGAGAGAAGTCGTGATAAAAGAGCTAGCGAGTGAATGAGTGAAAGTGAGTTGGAATACCGAAGCGGGGCTTTAAAACTGGAACACGGCTTGCATAATATCGGACAGTTTAAACAGTTTAAGGCGCGTGCATGTCCGCGGTTACCGCGTGTCCACCTTGCCACTTTGCTAAACATATTGCACGGAAATTTGCTTACAACTTCAAACCGGACGCGCATTTTCAACGTTCATTCCCATTAATTCCGAGAAGAGATCAAGATACTTCCGCGGTACCTATGGTCCGCAACTTACAATTTCAATACGATTACGCAATCGAATACCGCATAGCACATCGATAGTCTGCCCTTTCTTCGTGCGAGCTAATCCCATATGTGAGACTCGCTTGTTAATGCATTGTACTCTCGAGTTTTCCCATGATTAATAAAGGTCCATACAGTTGCGGCAAATTAAATACCTTCGTTCGCGATTGCATGCAACGCGAAGCAGCAATTACACCGTTCTAGACTGTACAAACCTAAATCACGTTTGCGCGAGCCCGGCAATGTAGCAACGTGATATCATAAGCATACTGCGGTTGCATTAAGTTGCCGCCAAATAAACTCGCAGTCGCAGAATTACTGCGGAATACTCCTACCGAGCAATTGCATCTTGTTGGTACGATAAATACAGATCTTAAACTTTGCGATTTTCAATTTTATAAACTGTGCAACGGCAACGAGTTATCGAGACGGTTTTGTGTATTGAATAACACGGTCGATAGGTGACTCGGAACTTTTCCTCGTGACTTAGGCTTTCCTGTGTTCCTCTCCAGCGATCCGGGACACAACCTCGGAATAATTTGATTACTCCCTAGCGATCGCAAAGGATTGCTTGATGATCGAATCAGCTGAGCGCACAATTACCGTCGAGTCACGCGTCCAATTACGCAAAGGAAAAGTGTATAATTATTATAGATCCAGAGTGCGCAATCTCTAGTTTTTTATAAGAACACCAAAGGCAGGGAATCTTGTCTTTGCTTCCCATCTATGGAATTCTCTTGTTTTGGAAGGCTGAACGTAAACTTTGAAACCGACTCCATCAGCCTCTTGGGCGGAGCCGATGATGGAATTTATAGAAATTGGAATATTTTGTGATCGTGTGGGAATTGAAAGACTCTGACAAAAGCGAAAGAAGCGAACTATCAGTTACAGTTGGGAAACTATAATTCCCGTATTAAGCTCGATCGTAAATCAAGGTAGGAAGAAATGCTGTCATTAACAAATGACATCGCTTACAAATTGAACGTAATTAACAAAGTCGAGCGCACGTTGCTACCGATTTCTACGCGGAAGCGCGGCAGTTTGCATCAATTTCGTGATACAATTTCGAGGCCTGCTTGCTCTATCTAACCGCTGTTAGTGGTCCCACCGATCAACGCCAAACTGAGCGGATTTCTCTTTCCGATATAGTTTCCTCGCGGCACGAACACCCAGATTGTCCGTGTACCGGAGCGGAGTTTCGCAATCTCGATCGTTGTGTGCGCCAGCAAAAAGAGGAATTTGTGAATCGAGCAAAAAGCGTGGAAAACACGGGCCTATCGCGTCGGCGAGTCATTTCGAGTCAGAGAACACGAGTAAGTAAGATTCACGTCGTGATTTGCTTCGAGTTTCATTGCCAGCCGCGACTGCCACGTAACGGATAGGCGTACTGTTAATTTCGATGTTCCTCGCATCTGGCATGGAAGCAGAATGTTGGATTTCGCGCGATCCAACCGCTTTGCCGAGTATATCACGAAAAACGTGGCATTTCAGGCATCGCCTTGCTGTCGTTCTTGTAAATCTCCAGAGTTTATATGGTTCGTTGAATAGACTTCCGACTTCAGCAGAGAGAGACAAAGATACGAGAGTCTGTGAATCGAGGCATTTCTCTTGATCGACGCGCCGCGTACTTCGTTCGAACGGTAAAACGAGCATTGCGCGTGATTCGCAATAAATTAAGAGCAGAATCGTTTCCGCGTCGATTTCACGAATAACTGTGACGCCCACGGGCTGGGAAATCCAACGAATATATTTGCTCTGGGTAACGGTTTTTAGGTTTCTTTGCGTGACTTCGGGAACCGATTCGCACTTTAAGTGGAGCATCGAATCGTAACCGCACCGCCACCCGCTACACCCTGCGCTTTATTCAATCCGATAGAGTCTTGGAACACGATATGATTGGCGACCGTAACGAAACGACTCGTACAGCGCGTCTAAAAAATGCGCATGCCATTTGTCTCGCGTTTCTCGTTAGGATCGAAGCCTTCTTCTCCTTTAGGAATTACGTAGCCGTCCTTCGAAGACAGGGAGATCCGTTTATCTAGGAAGGATGAAAGATAAAAGGATTAGGCAATACATAGTAACGAAGTGGAAACAGTGGATTCGGTGAAACATCCGTCGACCTTTCTCATTATTAAACGACGGAGAACGACCTCGAAAGGAAGGGACAAGTGGAAAACTAGCAACTACAAAGATGTGCATCGCGCTGTGTCTCCGCGCATGGGCATCGTATATGGTAATAATCAGAAAATGCATAATGCTTTGCGCAATCGTCCATCTATCCAGCCACGTGTTCGGATTAGGTGAGAATTAATCCTTTCGACATTGAGAGGGCGAGTGAAAGGTGGAAACGTTCCCTGACGATTAACGTCGACAAGTGTCGTGGAAGCAAGCGCGTACGAACCAGCAGAACGGAGACGCGCGCCGATAATTAGCAGTAATTCCGAGAGTATCGTATTAGCGGTTCGCAATTACATTCGTAATCCCAGCAGTACAATTGCAAGATGAAACGCGACGACCGAGAATAACTCGCAACCCAGTTTCTACATCACGTGGACCAATTACGTTCGCCGAGGAAAACTTTCTTGGGGAATTTCTCTCTCGAAAGCGATACAGTTTCGTGGCATTGTACGACCGCTCGCTTTCGTAACACTTACGTTTTCATTTACGGACTGTGAATATTCGTTACAGCGACATTTCGTCGCCGACAAACTCAAACCGAGTTAAACGCGTCGAGCTAGCACGAGCTAAAGTTTTCCTCTTTGATACGTTTCGTCTTTTGTCTCTTTTTTCCTCGTATTCATAAAAGAAACTATCAAAGGGCGAGTGTATTAGGCAACTGGTTAGCAAAAACGCAAGAATCATGTGCCACCTGAGCGGCGACCGAACAGGTGTTAACAGATTCCGATACGCAAGTCGTATCGTGCAACGACAAAGACACGACCTCGATAGTTGTGCCATCGCGTCCATGGAAACTGTTTTCTAGTCAGATCGACGAGATTCCCTCTACTCCAGCCGTAAGCCGAGTATCCTCGGGTGAAAGAGAATTTACAAGGCCGCAGGCTTCTTGGTCAAGTGAATCGGTGTTTCTAGACGCGCGTCTTAGTACGTGGACGCAATCGGGTAACGGTGCCTCGTCCAGTTGGTCGGCCTTAAAAGTGAAAAGACGCATCTGCCAAAAGAGGTGGCGATGAATACGAGGTCGTACTCGTGTTCACGCGTTTCCGTCTCTTTCGCTTCGATATTTCCCGCGGTAATTCCGTTTTACCTGGCCTACGGAATACGTAATACAAACAGCGTAATACAAATTTGATAGAACGAGACAAGCGCGCTTTCGTAACCATTGGACGACTCGAGAAAAGTGCAGCCTCGACCATAATTTAGCGAGGTTAGCCAAGTGAAGTTAGAAGACTTCCGCCGTTCTTCGAATCAACGATATCGAACTTTCCACCCGCCGACCGTTTAATCGTATATCTTTCAAAAGTCTTTTGTCAATCAGTCGCCATCGAAGCAACGCGATTGAATCATTCTTTTAACGTTAATATGGAACGTATCAGCTATCAACTTCGAGCAGCTTAGTTAACAAATATCGGTACCAAAGACCAGCGTGCGAAAGTAAAGCAGCGTATAATGGCTAGTTGCTTTTAACGATCGATTTCCACCGGAATATGCCTACGTTAACGATTAACGTTTGAGATGAAATTGGCAAGCAAGCGAGTCGAATTCCCACGTGCGAAGCGGCTAATTAGAACGTCGCATTATCGAACGGTTGCTCGGATTAGAAGTTATTGACCGACGACGCAATAGCGCGAACGTGACTCACAGTGACGTACGCGACGCGATCGAAAGCATATTTTACGAAATAAAATTTTACAATCGCGGGATGCCGTGGGATAGGCTGCGCGTCATTCCCCCTTACCCTTTTGCCCGTGATTAATCGTCTGTTTAAGAGAAAGACCGCTGGGAGATCGCGTTTGTTCGCAGGGCTGCTTGCAACTTCACCGATATACACGGATGCATAATGGTAACCAGTGAACGCCCCTCGCTCCAGTCTTCAATCCTGCGGATCACTTGGGAACACCTACTCACGATTCGCCGGATCCCTCGGCGTTATTAAAGATACTCCGACCTCATCGGCATTTGTGCTTCTATCCCACGATCTTCTCTCCCCTTACGAATCTCTTTCTGCTTAAGTAGCGACCAGGTGCCGGAAGACGAGGCCGTTGATGTTGCGTGGGCAGAGAATACACCGAATATTCGAACAGGACCTTAACCTTCCGCTTACACCGTTAGCTAGATGAGTGCGCGAATCGTCGTGAAAGTAAATTCGTGAAGTCATGGCACGAGGAAGAGGAAAGTAGGCGTGAAAGGAGATACGTGAGTGAGTTTTTTTAAAACATTCGCAAATTAAGTTGCCGGATAACAACTCGCGCGAAGGTGCTCGTTGCGTTAGATGCGGAAGGAACCGTTAGCGATCTGCGATCGGTGCGAGACGTCGGATGGGCAGCGGCAATTCGCGCTTAATCAAAGACTCCGTATGAAAGAAGCGCATAAGGCGCTGCCGTTTCTCGAGATGATAGCATTGTCGAAGCGGTAAGCAATCAGTAGGTGGTCGAAGGCACGAATCACCGATTGTTTAACCTTGCAATTCAGGTTATGCAAAAATCGTGCGAGACGGAGAACGTAGAAAGCGGTTACCTCGTTAAGCACGATTATTCCGTTCCGAACGAACACATGATTAATTACTATGCCACGAGATTGACATCGAACGTTCGTTGCATCGACCGAAAACAATTCGGGGAGACTGCCTTGTGGCGCGAGAAGAGAGTACAAAGAAAGTACGAGGACGAAAGGTTACGCAAGTTAACTTCTGCCAAATGTTAACATCCGAAGGTAGAGACAAACCACCAGATTAATCCACACGAATCACGCTACGAATATTCATCGCGGTTATCGTTAAATAACTGACGAAACGTTTGTTCAAAAAAATGTTCCCGCTATGATTTCGCGGATCCAATTCATAATTCCGATGCCATAGATTTGATCGCGTGAAATGCACACAGGCGTAGAAACGTACCGATCGGCCATGAAGGTTACGCAGTTGCAGGGGCGTGTGCGAACAACGTGTTTAACCTTTGCTATTTCGATTCGCGTACAGCCACGAGTTAGAAAGGTGCAACACGCGGGACACGGTGTTCGTTTCAAAATTTCCTGAAATCCATTCCCACCGTCTGTCCGTTCTAATTTTCGTCTCGTGTCGTAAACAAGGCGAACCGCGCGCAGCCGCTTGGAATTTCCTCAGAAATTTGCATGAATTCGATCGATTCGTGGCGTCGTGAATCACGACGCTAATATCGAAATCCGAGCCACGTAACGTCTATCGAAAAAGATCCTAAACGATGAAAATCTCGCGCGAATCTTTAAGATAAATTACTTGTAAATTTGAGACGCTTGTTTCCATTGAAAATGACAAACGAGGGGAACAGAGGGATAGCTGTCAAAATGTAGTTAATCTTGCCTTTCTACGCGTGACTCGAAACGATCGCTTTGCGAAATTCTATGCTCTCAGTGGAACAAGAGAGCATAAGACTCGCGTGATGAAGCAAGTGGAAAAGGAAGGTAGCGATCAGGCGCGATCTCCTGTGCTCGCAAGTACTTGCAGCCGTGATTTCAAGAAATCCGACGTTCGGTATATTCGAAGTATAAACTACTATTGTACGCAAAGTTTCGACATCGGCGTCGTGTTACCAAGTCTATAAGTATACCGAATGTGGCATCACTCGTAAAATGCTACTTGATATCGACAAAGTGGTAGCGTTTGACCACCGAATTAATTTACGAGTGTTCGTCGAACCGTACCCACTTTCGGATATCTTACGTCATCGTTATTTAGGCACATCTTTCTACTATTCACGCTCATTTTTCTCAGCCTGTATCGGCGATATTTTAAACATCGAAGTTTCTCTTCGTTTCACAGGTCGACGGCTATAACCCAAATCGAGATACGAGTTTGCAATCACGGACTACGAAACGTGAGGAACCGAAGACGCTGTTCGAGTCTTCGAGACAGAACTACCGATCGAATGACATTATAGATTCTCAGTATGGCGCGTTAGCTGTCGAAGCGGTACAGGGCATTTTCCATGAGAATATTCTCGTGTATTAACTAGCCACGAACGTCCGCGAGGTTTCGAAAGCATCTGATCTCACTCTCGCTATCGCGGGCCGGGCATACCGTTATCTTTTTCGCGCTTGATATCCGATACGGTACGCTGCACACCCACGTAAACGCTCGACGAAGTGAAACACACGTCCGCGCACTGTGTGTGCGGGAACGGGGTACGTAATGAGGTGAACGGTTCCAAGGGACAGACAGATACACATCGAGTGTGCCCTCGTCTCCTTTTTACTCGGTCGATGTTCCACGCTCTGGCCTCCAGAAAGAGAAGGAGAGGCGACGAAGTGTCGCGGAGGTCGGGTTAACATTTAGTAATCGACGAACGGCCAGAGGACTGTGGCTCGTTTCGCGGAAATTCGAGAAGAGTACCTCGCCGTGGTTAAATACGGTGGTAAACGTAGTAGATTCCTAGGAGCGACTCGTTCCTGACCCGGATATAACTGAACGCACGAGTATCGTTACGTGGCGCTCTGTTTCGTCATTCGTAATACCAGGACGATCTTGAATGCTTTCGACGTCTCGTCGCGAGACAACCGCGACCGAGGAAAACAAAGGACGCGAAACTTTCTATGGAAAGCGGTGGTTCTACACGAGAACCCGTGCATCGGTTCTGCCGTTCTACGTACGAATGGAAATTAACCGTTGTACCGTCGGTTATTATAGTCACCGGATCCTAAACATTACCTCTCTCTCGCGATTAATACCGTCCCGAAGTAACATTCAGACTATCTGTTCAACGTTACCGCCAATTCTAGCTCGTAATCGGTAGAAATCAGCAGCGAGGTTATCGGTGACAGCGATCTAACCGGTAATATCCTAATATCTTTTGCTTCTATTCGCGTTTCCTAACAAATACCCCCTCGATTCGATCTATCTCTCGTCCCAATTAATTTTCGGCACGCGCAACGTTCATTGTGTTCAAAGGCTGTGAAGGCTAGGAAAGCTAGCGCGTGTTGGCCAACCATTAGCCAGCCATCCTCGATTTAAGGTGAGGCAACCGATGGCCTGTAGATCGTTAGAATAGACGTAGTAACGCGTCGAGAGAAAAGATAGATATTAGCTTATCCGAGGCGCGAGCGAGTTTCGTTCTCGACCCTCCTGTTAAGACCTGCATCATCTCTCTCGCGCTCGCGTCGACGTGGAAGTCACTGCACCCACGTAATCGACGTGCACACACCTACGTCTCGTTGTACGCGTTTCTGACTAGCGGATTGACTAGCCGCTGCCATGTAACGAGGTGAACGTTTGTACGCGACCGCCTTCGATCTCGGTTCCAATCGAATCAGCTGACCACCGAGAACGGCGTGAACTGACTCGACGTTTCGCCGCGCATTGTCAGGCCATGGCTCCACTGTGCTCGGAACGTTTCGTTAACAAGCACAATACCGAGCAAAGGAATTCGACCAAGTACAATTCGCTGGACGAATGGTACGCCGATCATAGAGGATGTGGTTTCTTTCCACGAGCAGATATCGATTAACGCGCGACATAAATGTCGTATGTGTCAAAGTTTCTTTCTAAACTAGTCGAGGGCAGATATTAGCAGTAATATTTTTACGTAACTCGAGTCTTGTCGACACCAACAGGTTAAAGAAGGTGTTCACTCATCGGATGGTACACGTGCTCGGTTATGTATCGTTCGCGCGTAATCCGAGATTAACCGAGGCAGAAAGCGTCTGGCTCGTCGTATTATCTCGTGCACCGTGTAACGTAAAATGACATTTTTCCTCTTCGCTACTTTTCGATTCCTCTTGAGAAGGCTATGCGCACGGCAGACGCACTGTTACGCAAGAAGAGCGGACAACTGGTTCGTTAAAACAATTGTCTTCGTAACAACCGTCTACCTGTTATCGATCCGTCTGAATGACCGATCGTTGATCTCGAGAAACAATTAGGACATTGTCTTCTTCTTCTTCGGTGAGACGGAACATAGATGGTCTCGCCCTTGATGAATTTCTAGAGTCTTCTTCGCGCATCGCGATTTCGTAATCAAATCATCAACGACGCGCGTATTTTCTTGCTGCGTGATTTCTTTTTTTCCGGCTGCGCGGCTTTCTCCCGCGTGCAAGCTCCTCGGAAGCGTGCTGTGAATCAGACGTAAAGCAAGTTTTGCGTTTGTAGACGCGATTTAAGACATCGTTTCCACGGGAAAGGAAAGCGCGCATCATCATTACCAGACATCATCGTCGGACGAAAATTGCGCAAATCTTACGTAAATTTTCAATGACGTTCCATCCAGCTGACCCAATGCGTCAGCAGCTATCCCTCTGTACTCGATTTGTACGTTTTCTTTGTGCAAGCCGACATTTTCCAAAAGAACGGATCAGATCCTGGGAATTCTACGGCATTCGCTCTTCCACGTAAAAGATTTAGAACGATGCAACGATTAACGTAAGTACGTTCTTTTTTGTTCCCTCTATCCCATAGGCTTGATTCTCTGTGAAACGGTGTTCGCGAGCCTTCACGTACTTACTCGTATCTTGGTATCTGTATCAATAATGAAAAGTAACGTAGCGTTAGGCGGCGGTACGAGACTTCGACTCCTGATTGCGCAATCGAACGCTGAATCGTTTCCAGGAGCCCGTTCGTCGAGCGATTAAACAGCGCGTGCAGGCGAGGACGACACAAAAGGCTTCGCCGTGATGCAACCGGATCGTGATGGAGAGCGCGATCGTGCGTTGAAAAATAGATCAAAGTCACGCGAGCGTGGATCGCGCGCTGGCATCGACCCGTTCCCAAATCGGTGACGACCTTCGGACCATTTACAGCGAGGAACAAAAGCTTCGGAACGATAACCGCGCGTAACCGGTCGATCGACGTGCCTTCACTTTCGTTCGCGCGTTACGATTCTGTCAACACCACGCCTGAAGTTCATTATCATATTGTTATCGACGCGCGTCACTGGCGCCCCTTAATGCAGGTGCTCCTTAATTGGATCGGCGAGAAGGATTACGTCGCGTTACGAAATCGCGACAATGTGACTGGAAATAAAATCGCCGAGTGGTTCTCGGGAATTAGAGCGTCTCCGATATTCGATGAGAAACTTATCGAATTGGCAACTTCCGCTTTCTCGAGGTGTCGCCAACGAGAAAACGTCTCGAACGTGACACGCGTTTTTTGAATTTCGAGAGAAGGTCGCATGTTGCGATCGTGACCGGTCGATCGAGCAAGAAAAGAATAAGATACTCTCGATATGCAAACTCCGAGGCGTCGGCTTTGAAAAGAGGGTTGTCCGAACGCAGAACGCGCGAAGTCAGGCGATACGTTGGCGCCGAAGGTCCGGTGCAGCGATTTCACTTTCACGAGAGCGGGACGTCGTGTCCGGGGTCAGAAGAAACAGAATTCGGCGACAATCGCCAATTGGAATCGCGTTTGCGATCCAGAGAAAGGCTGGATACGCGTCCCAAGGCTGCTGGAATACCTACACAGGCGTTACCCGTTTCTTCTTGTCCGACTCGAACGCCTCGTGTACGTTCACTCACGGAACTGAAGACATTGCCGCGGTCGATCGTTGCGATACGCGTACGTTGGCGAAATCATCGTTTCATTTGCCATTGTTTTGAACTTGTTCGACGTTGGACCACCTCTGTTGCCACGGGATTGCGCGAATATCCCGTGACTCGAAATTTGTCCTGAGCGAGACATCCTCGCGTCCAATTCTCGCAACCATATGGTAATAAGTAGCGACGTGTACGCGGGGTTCTTCATTAAGATAACGATATGATTGTTCTTGATTTTAATAAGCGAGCCAAGATCTGCATCGATGCCTAAAAATTTCCTAACCGACGGACTAAGTTGATGAAATTTTCGCGATGCAACGTTCCCAGAAGCGAAGGCGAACGACTGACCTTTCGTTCTCGATACTCCTTTCCTCTTAACTTGCCAACTAAACGTGAACCAAGAGTTAGCAGTGGAAAAATCACTCGCAGAGGGTGTTGCGATAGACCGCCGTCAAGATACGATAGCCTTCGAGATAATGTGGATAATTAGATGACAATTAGGATCGATAGCTCGGTGTGTTGATTAAATCCTGGCTTCGTGGATCGATCTCGTGCCGTAATATACCGAGGTTATTTCTGCTCTTAATAGACTTCTGCTTCGTGCAATTCGCCTCTTGCGTTCCGGCTATATATCCGCTTGTAACGTTGGCGCGCAAGAAATAGCGGCCTCCGACCGAACGAAAAGGGATCGCTAATGCACTTCACGGTAAATGACCGCAAATTCAGATGGAATTGCCCGACTCGTCGATTTTTCGCGCCACTAGTTCCCTTGGCTAATACTCTCGCTAACGATCAGCAAATTATGATTTATAGCCTGCCCATCGGCATACGTTCGATCGATTTTTCGATAGAATATTAGCTACACGTTCGAACGTCGTTTCGCGCGATTCTTCAGCGGGTCTACTCTTTGTGCCTATAGCAGCGTAAATCCCTGCTGGTAAGGGTTTCATCGACCTGTAAACGAGTTCCAAGGTTGTACAGATGCAAGAGGCGTTGTTACCTAGACGCGAACGCCGCACACACGCGTTCACCCGTGAATCCAGCAGAGATATCGCGCCCGGTATACAATCGGCTGCGATCGCCAGGTATACGTACGCTTATGTACGTCGTAGTATGCGTGCGTCTGTGTTAAATTATCACGCCGACTCTTGTTACGTGTTCATACAGGATGATCTAGCCGGGATCAGCTCGAGAGACGGTAAAGCAAGCAGCGATCGCGTACGAAAGATTACACCGCTTGTTAAGTTAAGAACAAAAGCCAAAAAATTTATGACGCGAATTATATATGTTCCTACGCGTAACGACGATAGAAAAAGCGAGCTTCTCTTTCGAGGGCGATTTCTCAGGTGTTAACAGCGGCAGGTAATGGATCAGGAAAGAAACACGATATTCTTGCTTTCCATCGATCGTTCGGGGACAAAAAGGAATATCGTAATTGTGGTTTACGAGTTCGCATCGTAGGGACTTGGGTTCCGTTGAGCAGAGCTAAAAAAGACCAGCCAGACTTTCATGGGGAGAACCGGTAACTCGTTTGTGCGTGCTATACACATATTTCTCGATCGCGTACGCGTCATGATTTTTATCGTTTTTACGCGTTTCCACGGTCGTATATCTCGACAGGGGTCGATTTGCGAGGTGGCATCGACGTGAAACGAGTTGTACGATGCACAAAAGCAACAGGTCGAACGTCGGGGCGATAGGCGGTCAACGTGCGTCAGCATGTTCGTATTTGCCTCGATATACAGGCTCTCGACACCGAGATACGTCCCTTCGATAGCGTTCCACGTCGAACGAGAGAGGGTCAGCCGAAGGCTTTCCAGACGCGAGAAATCCACCCGTAGATATATCGTTGACATGCTCCGCGTTTTGCCTTATACGTTCGCGAGTGATCTGCACGAGTTTTGTCGCGTTGCGACACATTTCTCGCGAAACCCGTCCTTCCACCGCTAACTCCCGATATGCAAAGCTAAATCGTGACCTGTCGCGTTGGTTTCTTTTCAGACCAAAATATTTCCAGGCGTCGGTCCGTCGTTATTAACATCGGCGTCCGAACGTGACGTCTGCGTTTCGCCTGAATTTCAATAGGAGAGTCAACCAGCCAACGATCCAACTCCCTTTCGATCTCATTAGCGCACCGGATAAGCGCAGCAATGCCGAGAAACGCACGGTTCACCAACAAAAAATACCGCGTACTCGCGGCGCGGCACTCTAACGCGTATATTCTGCAATATAACTTTCTCCGTGAACGAGCTACTTGCTTGCTGCCAATTCGGCACACCGATTACGTTCTGTTCCGCTATGCCGTCCGTACAGTTCGCGCGGAAACATTTTCTTTGCGATCTCGTTAGATCATGAAGGTTATGTCACACGAAGCGTTCGATACAGACGCGGAATCATGGGAGATTCCGCTTACCATGGAAGAAAAAGATTTATACTGCAAAGATACGTGCGATAACGCGTGCGCATAATCCTAATTACTTTCTCCGTTCGCCAGGTAGATCTCAAGCGGAAGGATCTCGATCGCGTTATAAAGGTCGATGCTATTCATCGTGAAATGGAAATTGCTGACTCGCCGTCTCTCTTGCGATTTCCTAGTTTCGATCTCATTATTCCGCTACGCTATGATCGAGCGTCACCGCTCGTGACAGGAAATTTAACCGAGAAGATGACAAACGCTCATCGCGGTAGGTAATTGCATTATGTGAACATTCGAACGCTAAAAGTCGCGGTGTCACGGCGTGCACAAAGGAATTCGATCTTTTATTGGGAGTGAAAAAAATTGGAAAAGAATACCAATGCGTACGACGGGCAATGGGTGCGTGCGACGTCGAGAAGCCGAGTTAATCCGCCTTTCTACGAGTGGAAGGTCTGTTGTGCGTTCTAACACGCGCGCCGGTTACGTGCCACGCGTGTTTCTTAATACTGTATACGGTTACCGTCAGATTTCCGTGGGAGTGTGCAGAATCAGTCCCACGGATCGATCAAGGTTTTACGTTACCGATCGCGGCCACTCGAGAAAGGAGCAACCGTCCTTCTCTTTCTCTAGTTTCGTACCTTTTTGCTGTCACCTTTATCGTGTCTATTGTCGACCGATAGCTTCCGATAAGATCTCCTCGCTCGCCGAGGTTTTCAAACCTCGTGGCTGTTTTGTTCTTCGTAAGCAATTTGCGCAACCTTTGTGGGTAGCTATCAAATGGGTCGGACTTTTATAAAATTTCTAAAAAATGCAAATTCTGTGAATCGATTTAAAATAATCGATAACAGCTCGTAACTAACATAGAATGTGAATATAAAGTGGCGCTTCGATGTTTCTGTTACTTTAAATTCCACGATGAAATCTCGGCGACTCTCGAAGGCGGATCTTCGCGGTCCGAATCTTTCGCAAAAACGTCAGACAATGTATGCGATTTACGTCTATTACGTCTGATCTTGTTTTCGTCGAACTACAGCCAGTGTAAGGAAAAAAGGACAATCGAAGGAGAAAAGGACGAGGTTTCGTTCGTCGTGAGGCCAATTTAGAAGCCAAAGAATCGAGATCTTATCTGCGCGTTGCTGAATCTAAAAATTGTTGCCCGAAGGTGCCCGGAAACCAGAGCAGGTTTCGTAAACGAAGGTCAAATATTCGAGCAGCTATTCTTTCTCTGTCGTTCGTTTGGACGCATGATATATCGAGGCCGTCAACGTCGACAAAAATTTGCATAGGCAGCGAAAGGTAGGAGGCCTGCTTTTGAAGGTCCTACGTTCATTTTTTTACGTCTCGCCGAGCGACTGCATTTTAAGCAAGATAAACAGAGGTTCTTTGAACCAAAAAGTTTCTATTCCACCCAAAAAAACCCGGCATTCTTAGCGGATCCTGTCGCCAAAAAAAAAACAGCAATAAGTTAGTCCAAAGTAGCACAACAATACCATAATGCTCGATTTGTGAATTTGAAAGGCATTTTTTTGCATACTGGACACATAAATCGTCTCGCGACATAATTTCCTTCGATCGCTATCGGATTATTCAAATCGCTTTTGTCGTCGAATTGATACGTCTTTGCATCGTAAATTAACGAGACGCAAAAAGTGAGATATTTGTCATTGACAGACTGCGAGATACGAAAGATTTGCCAGCGATAACGCGCGCGACTGTTGCCGAGAACGAACGAACAATTATAAGATTCGAGGGTGTACGCGTAACGGAATCGATTAATGAGATGCAGCAGAATGCACGAGCGCGTTATCAGGCCGGAACATTCTCAAGAACCACGAAGGAAATCGGCAAGGACGCCTCGAACTCCGGGTTCAAGATATTTTTAGGTGGCTCGGAAATCTCGGAGCGCGGACACGTATGCTGCCCTTTCTCTTTCAGCTGGTTACGAGGACTTTGAGGGAAAGAACAAGACGTCGACCTTCAAGTGCAAACTACGTTACGTTTTTTCTCATCGTCGATGCGAAAATAGTGCGAAAGAAAGGTGATGCGTGGTATTGAAACTTGGAAAGAAACGCGCGACGTCTCAACGAACGGGTGACGGCATTTACCGAGGACCAGCTTCTTCGATTGCAAGTTCTACGTCGGTTTTGCGTGGATTCCAAAATAGTAGGTATGCGTGGAAAGTGAAACGTGCCGCGCGGCGATACACATACCTTGGATTCCGTCGAACTCAGCGAAAGGGTGACGCAGAAGCGGTTTTTAAAAATTTATAGCGGCGCCAACCGAACGATCGGAATGTAAATCGTGCCACATAGAAACGACCAAAAGTTTAACGAGTTATCGTTGTTTGCTACGATGCCGCAAAAACAAGTTACCACGATCGGGCGACGATCTTTAATTTCCGCTAAAAAGAAAGAACTGACACGAAGAAACGAAGAAGGAAAAGAACGCGGCTGTGTACACGGTTAAAACGCAATCGCTCGACTACACGGTCGAATATCTTGCTTGAGAATCGCGCTGAATTCTTTTTCATGAATTCCTTAATTAATTAGACCATGCAACGCGAGCGCTAGCCCGATGATCACACGCTGTCTACGCCGCTCCGCAATGAAACTTTGTCTACACGATGAAAGTAATCCCACAAACGAACAGCCGTCTATGCGGAACGATTGCATTCCGTTTTTTACCAACCCGTCCGTTAGGCTGCTCGTGCTTGTTTGGTTTTACTTCTAAAACTTTATTCTGGAACACTTGTGCGACAGGAATACCTGAAGGAATAGCGTGTCGTCGCTGGGTGAACAAGAAATCTTCAACGTTCGTGTTCCTTCCTGGATTTTCTGTTGGTCGAACGATATCGACCGTAAATGATACCGATTTCCGATCTTTCCACCGATCTTCTTTCCTCTGATACTATTAGGTTGCACGGGAAGTTTCTTTCGTTTTATAAGGAAACAACGGACGCACGATATTTTTTGTTTCACATTATTTTATCGAATTACGTATGATCGTAATAATAGAAACGGAACAAAATGGATCATACGTGATTCAGTAAAATAATAGAAAAATGTCGTGCGTCTATCGTTTCCTTATAAAATGAAAGAAACTTTCCGGACAACGTAATACTTCGCGCGAACGATAAGTCGTTACGTTCGTTCTCGAGCAAAGACAGTACTAAAAGCTTGCCTGATTATTTTGGTAACGTTGTTTCCAATTCTCTTGCATTTTACTTGTAAATTACCGCTTGTGTAATAGGGCATCGAATGGCTGTGGGTGATTATTGGTTCTTTACGTGTAACGTGAATCGACTCCACGGTGTGCTAATAATTGTAGAGGCCAGCGAGGAAGAGTTAAACCACAAGATCGCGACTGCGTTTCCTATGTGTTCGCGTCGAGCGACTACTCGATTGCATAACTTTATTAATACGATGTAACTCCTCGCAACCTTCCATTATTACCGAATTTGTTAACCGCAGAAATTCTATCTCGAACAAACTAGAGGGTAAGACGCCCCGAAGATATGAGAACAGCTACCATTACGACTATTATTGTATCTATCGACGTAAGATTCTAAATTCCTTGTCCCGAAACGCTAATCCTAGTAGCATCAGAAGAAAACGTAATAAACAAGTAGTTATGAAATATCGAAGACAGCCGAACGGCACGCAGCCGCTTTCTTTCTCTCTTCAAAGTGTAAGTGAAAAACTGATACCGGATATTGACGACCTACATAGAGAAGCAGCTTCTTGGTTTTGCGAACAAGCCTTGAAAAAAACTTGACCGATTTATTACAACACTCTGTCATTAGCATTGTTATTAGAAAGAAGAAGAAAAAAAAACAGGTAATCGCAATTTTGCTCGGAAAAGTTGCTCGTGTGAAGCGTCTGCTGCGTAATCAAGCATCTATCGCGCTGTTTTCGCTATCGTTGTCGACGCAAGCGCAGGCTCGCGCGAACGCACGTGCGAAAGTCCCGTGAGTAGTAGGATTTCGCTGACTCCCCAAGCCTTTGGAATCGGTGTTGTTCCTCGCTTCGGACACCAACGACCGAGTGAAACTTCCTTTCTCGGCTATTTTCTGTACACGTGTCGCGCACTTCGTTTGCATTAATCGAAGTTTCCAACACACCACACGACTATTGTTTCAGCTAATTTGACAACTATACCGCGACTCGATTTCGTCAAAAATTATTCAACAGAAGTTGCGGAAGAAGGAAGATTGACGCAACACCGGGTCTTGTGACGAGCAATTAATTTTCATGAGCAAGTTGGTCGGCGTAATTGCGCTAATGGTGCGGCCTCGGTAATTGCATAAGAATTTCAACGACGAAACGTGGAATATTTAATTGTCAGCAAGCTATCCCGTCTAGATTTGGTCGCCTCGGGTCGCGGACGTTCGCACCAGTGAAAAGGCAAAGAGATACGGAGCGAGGATACCGTTCGAGTTGTCGAAGGAGAAGGTGAAACCTCGTTTCTCGATGTACCGTGGCTTTTCGAGGGCACGGGACGTAAGTGCGAGCGTATGCGTGTCCTTAATAGCCGTTTGATTTTGTTTTTCCCGCGTAGATAGATTCAGCGTAAATTGGGTAACCGTGCGAGCGACAAAATTCATTGCGTATGTAGGTAGAATTTAATTGCGTTCGGTGAAAGATACGAGAATGTTCGATAAAAACGAACGCGCTCGATAACTGGATAAATATTTCAAACACAGGGCGTAGAGCATCTTCGATAATGGTAAGATCGCGATAAACGCTCGCTCTTTTAGAATAACGATTTTACCAAGACGTATACGTTCGCTGTTCGCAACTGAAAGGTTAAACAACGCCCGATCGAAAAACAATAGCAAAATAACGGTGCATGAAATCGCACGTCAATATCTCGTAAGACTAATGGAGCAGACACATTACGCCACTCTGGTCGATTTCGAGATAACATCGACAGTGTGTCGTTCCATCGAACAGGATCTCATTTACGACGTAGGTAGACGATTGTCCGGTATTAAATCATATTGGACAAGCTTCGACATCCCTGACGACGTACGAATGCGTGGGCGTTTCTTTGCGACGTGAAAAATGCTTGACCTACGACACCAAGCATCCTCGACGATTCTCTTACTGGTTCGACTTCAACTTCCACTTGGAGCAGTAAATCGGTGCAAGTTGCGTTTAACGAGCTACGCGCAAAACCTAACCGTCTTATTTACTGCGAGCCTCTACCGAATCTCTTACTGCGACTGATAGACGACGTAAGCGAAAGTTTCGTCTCCCGGATTGGGAACGACTTTCAGAAATTTCACAGATAGACTATACAGAAGGCGAATATTTGATCGATCGATCGTTAATACGATCAAACACGCGATTCTTGAAGCTCGACCGTGGTAGCCTTATTCGGAGGAATCGACGAGTAGGGGATATAGCACGATGACGCGATGACGAAGGATCTTGGATGTTTGACATTTGATAATCGGCGATGCGGTCGCGATAGGTATGGACGAGCAAAGAAGGCGAGTACTTTGATTTCGGTGCTCGGATAATTTAAACTCAAGTTCAAGCTGAATTAACGTCTTCGTTATACGCACGAATGAACGATAAAAGTGGTTGTTTCGAGTGTCATAACCGGTAATGATCCTGGTTATTTGCCAATCCAAATATGGATCCTGGTTCATCGATCGATCGTTCGTAGCTCTTAAAAGTGATAGCTGGTTCTACGCGTATTATTATGGTTCTCGACTAACCATTTCCTCTACGTATTGTTCCGAATGTTTTACGACGCTAGCACAGACGTTACCGCTGCGTTCGTAATAGGTAACAAGGTGTGTTAATACCATCTGGTGCTCTTAAATTCAAGAATTTAAGAATGTGCTTTGTACTTATGTTCGTTTACATAATTCGACGAGATTTACGCTAAAACGCGTCGGTAAATAGAAGTGAACAGGAATTGACGCAAGCAAGGGTCGCTTATAGCAGTCCGTCAGGATGGTGGAAACTCGTTGTTGTTGTTGCAGAGATGGGTACGGAACCAGTCGGCGGTCCAAGGATAATGGCGGCTGAGGAGTCGAGGAACTGATATCGGTGCATTGGCCACGGTAAATTCTCTTGGTAATTGGCGAGCAGCAAGAGCTACAGCGAAGACATCGATGGATAATGCGGCGCGGAGAACGTAATAGGCAACACGGCGCGGTTCATGGCATAACCTATGTACGCCGTGGTAAATTCTCTCGGTAATTGCGAACAAGAGGCAGAGGGTGTGGGTGCTGATGGAATCCCGAGGGAAGGATAATGGCCGGAGAACGTTTCGCCGCGACACAAAGCGGCGAGTTTGCTGGTACTCGAGCGGACAGATCCGTTCTCCGCGCATGCTAACAAACGGAATTACAAGCCTGCGATATTACGATATCGGATACCCTCGAGGAATACTTTGTCCGTCGTGGAATTCTATCCTCGCTAAACTACGCCCTCCCTGGTGTAATACCGTGAAAAACGTCTAAACGTATGAGCATAATAACCGCGACACGGCGGTCGTCGATGAGAGCGAGAAGCAATTTCCCGTGAAATCGATGGATAAGTCGCGAGCCGCCGTTCATGACAGCACCGATACGCGATTTATATTATATTCCTAAACTTACCATAAACACGGCACGCTATGATTGGCCGTATAACGGACGACAAGCATCACAAACGAATTCTTGCAATAATTGCGAGGCAGATGTGCAGTGCGGGTGCACTTGGAATCCCGGAGAAAGGATAATAGCCGTGGAACGTGTCCAGTCACGGTTTGTATCGTATTCCTTGAATATTGGACGAGCACGTACTACTCGAGGTATCGGTTTTAATACGCCGCGCGAACATAATTTAACCATCCGACTGTCGACGGATAAAATATCGTCGACTGGCTTACACGAACGCTTGTAATCCGGCCTTTTAAAGGAACAGTACCGGCGAATTAAAGACGCGAATACCTATGCGATCCGGTTAAAAGGGGGATTCTGTTGGCGAAACGATTTGTTCCCCGCGACATACGTTGTATCAGCGAGATCGTCTGCTTCGGAAAACATTGTAATAATTCGAACAATCGTTCGGTAAAAAAAAAAACGCGACCGCTGGCCGATCTGGTTAGCGCCAGAGAGAAACAACTCGAATTCGCGATAATTGGAACGATCACCGAGCAGGTTTCTCTTTTGCTCGCAATGCTGCAACCCGAAAGTCATACGAATTTTAGCGAAATAATTTGCATCGCAGAAAAAGATCATTGTTCTCGGTTGGCAAAAATTACTTGCAAAAACTCCAATCTAAATTTTCAGATCTATGAACCTTCGAGGAGATCGACTGATCTAGCACAAGGCGCATAAATAACTGGAAGTTGTAATCGTGAACAAAGAAACGATCACGACCTCCTATCCCAAACGATAATGGAAAAGCTAGAGAACCGTGAGGTAATTCATACTGTTTTTTTTCAAGAGTACCGACTCGAGAGGTTTCGTCGAGCCGCACCCTGCGCCACCCAAACGTAATCTCGGTAATATTTCTAACCGAGCCCTTGACGCCGAGGTTGAGATTGGGGGCGGATAAATTACGGGGCGTAAACTGCATCCTGACAGTAAATTACTCGATAGCGGTAGACGATACCGTGGAACGTGGCGCCTACGCGTGAAACTACATCTACTTCCATAATCCTAGGACCCTTGATCCGCAGGATTCCTGCGAGAATGTTACGAGGATACCATCGCGATTCCTATCTTTTCTCCGATAAATTACCTTTTTTCTCGCGGTTCTGCGAAATCTCCACTTTAATCGACCGAGAATTCACGATGATTTAATTGCCTGAATAATATTATTTTCTTAATTTCTACGCGTAGGACGAAATCTATTTCAATTTGTCCGTGACTGAAGGAGCGAGAACAAATCGGAGAGAGATCGAATAAATTTGAATACTCGTAGCGGCAGGCACGTGGCTGCGCTCAGCTGTTTTCATGGATAACATCTTCGTCATCCCGTGTAGCGGTGTATTTCTAGCGAGAAAAAAAAAAAAAAAATATTGAAACTACCGTCGAAGGTCGGATTCCAGTGAATCTCTGCATTCTATTAACGTGTTATCACCGCTGTATCTTCGGGAAGTTACGATAAAGGTCCACTGGCGAATGGCGCTATTCAGCCGCGTATAATCGTTATACTCTCTCGTGTTGTTGCAACAAGATGATTCAATCGCGCGTTAAATGTCGCCGATGCTAACATTTTTGTTCAACTTTTCGATAGCTTTTTAAATGGCTCGTAAGAAATGCGTTAAGTCATAAGCTAAGGTCTCATAGACATTCCCTAGAGCGAACGTAGCTGAATCGAACGTCGCTCCTATAATTTTTACAAAAGCATCGATTTCGCAACCGGTATAATTATATATCGCTTTCGGTATCAAAGATCACAGGCGGTTAGAACCAACGGCGGATGTACGTTACAGCGTGCGCGTTCCTTCTTAACCGATGGGAATAGATTTCTGATTCTATCCACAGTCGCGGCGGGCGTCTCTTGTGCCAAGAGAGCACCGCCAGCAAACGATTTCGCAAATGGATCGTTTCCACGGCGAGCCCATCAACCGTGTTACCGAAATCTACCACGGTGTTATTAATATTCTCCCTTGTCCGCGTCTAAATCATCTTTGAACCGAGTCGTTTCGTTTATTTAATAATTGAGATTAATAAATCGAACCTCTTCTGATACGATCATCACGGTTCACCGGGGCACGATCGATCGTCAGTTTTGCAATAAATTTGTTAGACATCGTTTGTTGTCGATCGATTCGCGTTTACTCGAGAATCGACAGGATTCGCGTCCCACCGAAGCTTTCGTTTCCCCTGCGAGAACGTAAGGAAATGATTTCGTTGTGAATAGACGATTTGCTACGGCGAGTAATTTTTGGCAATCAGTAAACAGCATTGTTACTTGCTACTCGATTACAAGCGGTTTCTGTTGATTGTCCGTTTCAACGATCGACGGGGAGAAACTCTTGCAATCGAGCTGCTGGTAGGTGGATTTCGCATGCGAAACGACCGTTTTGCGAAATCCTGTTACGGTGGCCGCAGACTTCAACGGAGGCGCCTAGGTGAATCGACGAAAATTAACAACCGCGAAATTAGATTGAATTTGTTATTACCGGATTACGACGAAATATTTCAAACGATCAGATTGGAAATCTGCGGGTTGTCCTAAATAATTCTTAATCAACTCGATATGCAAGATCCAAAAAATGGATAAAAGAAGAAAGTATAAAGAAATCCCATTTGGGAATTAAAATGCTATTCCTTAAGAAAATGTAAAATATATTTGGAAAAGTATCGAGTATTCTCGGCGTCTCTCGATAAGAACCGCTAACGAGTAGCGGATTTTTCTCAAAGCAGTCCAAGCGAATTAAACCGAACTGGCTATTCAAGGAAGCGTTTTAGAACGTGTCACCGTATTTGGGGTTCGATCGAACGAGAAGGGAACCGCCGTGAACGTCGAGAGTGAAAAAAGAATCATGCGCACCCTTGGGGCACGCCCTCGGGATCAAAAGCATTTTGCTTGATTTCAGCGTGTACCAGTTATTCAACGATCCAAACATTACGTAAACTGACATTTTCGCGGCTAACTTAAACCACTCAAAGTGTACGGTAATCGGCAAGTCAGCAATTCGCACAGAGTGTACTAGCAGAATTAATCTTTTTGGAAACTTTCTTCACGGCTCTGTCATTGAATATTCTATCTCGTAGCGGAAATATTAAATAAACAAGCAAGTATACTTTAGAAATAAAGTTTGAATATCATAATTCTATAAAAAAAAAAAATTGGCAATTCATATTTTTGTATTTGTTTCCAAGTTCTTTAGTCAATTTTTTCCAAGTATTTTTATTATAAATTTTTTTCGAAACCCATTCCGAAACTAGTAAAATATCACTTGTGCATTATGTAACGTAAGCCGTAAGCTATTCAAGATATTTAAATACAAGTTTGTGTCGCGTCGCCGTTCACCACTTCGTCTACGATCGGTTTTCCTCTTCGACCTTCGAGAGTGATTTAAAGACGCCGGCGCGAAATACGTTTCGCGCGAATCGAATTTCTGCATAAACGAAAGCGCGAGTTTTACGCAGAGCCGCGCGAACAAGTTGAACACCGCAGTTCGAAACAAACAAAAATGAATGGCAAAAACAGCGTACTTGTACAAATAATGATGTAATAAAGCAAAAGATATCAACTAAGCATTCGATACAAAGCAAAAATTAAAGTTCAGATGTCAAAAGAACGATATCTGAAATTCACTACATCGGCGCATGAAAATAAAGAGAAAATAAAATTTAAAGATAACGTTAAAAAATTGAGCAACACTCACCCACTCTTGACACGACCGCCAGTAGGAGCAACACGCTGCTCACGATGATCATTTTCGTGTTTCTTCTGTGTGATCCTAACCGCTCGACGAATTCACGCAGGAAACAAATTTCCAAATCGATAACGGCAATGTTGATGCTTGCTATTCGAACGTCGAAGGATTCGCGCACATATGCGTAAAAATAGTCGCTAGTTGTATACGAAAATGAAAACTAAGTTAACCGGTGAAACGGTGATATCGCGCGAAACGGCCGACTCCGCGCCGACGTTGTTGCCGCGGTGGTTTCCTTTCGTTTTTCGTTGTTTACGTTTTTACCGAGCTTGATCCCGATCGAACGAACACTGGCGGTCTCCAGGTGCGTTCCTCTTGCTCAAGAATTCGGTAAAAATTCAACGAGAAAAAGGGAAGGAAGGAGGCAACGAGGAGCCGGAGCAGCAGCTTCAATAGTAGCGCCGTTCAAAGCCGTGAGAGCTCCATCGACGTCGCAAAACATATGCTACGGTCACGAAGAGAGAAAGGTGACTGGGTATACGCAAGGCGTGCTCAATACCTCCTGTCTTCTTGGCATAGTCACCTTTCTAGCAAAGCAGCAACAAAGAAGGGAGTGTTGGTACTATATCGCGTGGCCACCACCATTCTCGCGCTCGCGATCACCAAACGACCGATGGTGGTGGTTACGGCGGTGGTGGTACCGATACACCGATCAGCCGCCTTCCACCACCAAATCCGCCTTCCTTCGATCAGATTTTTCTGTTCTTCGTATCGGTAACCCTGAAACCATTCTCGGCTTACGTGACCGGCCAACGAGAGAAAAGTTTGACGTTGATCTCGGCGCTCTTTCTCCTGCAAGCGAAATGCCGAGGGTTAATTTCGGTTCTTTGCGAAGACACGGCTATATAGTCGCGTGAAATATTCCTACCTTTCTTCGTGTCTTCCAGGAATCTTTAATGGTGTATTATGTTTCGGAAGAAATGTTGCGTAGTCGAGTTGGGAGGGTTCATGGGGAAGAAATATGGTTCTCTCATGGAGGTAAATTTCTAATAAAGAAACAAGCAATGCTATGGAATGAATCATAAATAAAAAAACGTGAAAAAATAAAATTAATTACAGACATATCCTTCCCACGAGCCAACGATTGTAGGTTTGTATAAAAACTTTATTTTCTCGGCCATATAAAATCACCAATATTTGTTCAAACACACGTTATTTTGACGCAACAAGGTTACATTGTAATTAGCTTCGAATTATAACGAAAACTACGTTAATTTAAAAATATTCTCTTGTTAGAATTAAAAGTTAAAGTTTGATACTTGCAACAAACGGCAAAGCTATCGCGGATAACTTTGTCCGGAATAAAAGTGACCATTTTGCACAGTCCCGTACATAATTAAATTTATAGGGTGCAGAGTATGCAGGAAAGAAGAATCAAACTTATTCGTGTCGATAAATAGCAACAATGATAAGACTTTGCTTTCTCGCGACCTTAATCTCTCGAATAAAAAAATGCAGCGAACCAGAAAATATTTATCAAAAAGTATTCTTTGTTCCTGCTGACCTTTTTGGTATCGAAATCAGCGATACGATAAAAAATATAACGCTTCCTATAACATATAGTATAACGTATACCGCGACAAAGAAATGCCATTGGTGGAATTACACAGTCCTTTTTAATCCTGCATCCGATAATTATGAATATATCACATGATAATTATGAACATATCACATATATATGTACATTATTTTCATCTTTTATATTGTGAAAACACAAATACGGCATCGAGTTTACCTACGTGGATCATGTACTTTTCCCTTGGGTGAACCAATATAAATGAACATAAACGACTAGACATACTTGTGATGTTTTGTCACAAGTAATTTCTTATTTCCTTCCAAAGGTCTCCTGAGAGCGATCGAACTGTACACGTATTCGTAAAGAACAAAAAAAAAATACGCAACATCTGTATGTATACATATACGACAATACGTAAAACCTTGAAATACTTTCTACGTACTTGATTACAACTTACGAATAATCTGTGCCTTGGATATAGAGAAACTTTTTATAGAGAAACTACATACGTACGGAGTTGTGTTCACATTGAGAAACGAATTTAAACGTTTTAAGTAAATTTACATTTACTACAACGACGAACCCTGAATAGAGCCAAACATTCACTTCTTTGAAACTTGCAAGGATAACAGCGTTAATTACTATCGGCGGATTATCAAAATTTATATGTAGAAATAACAAAATTATTATCAATTGCTCTCAGTCCATGAAATCGTAAGCTGCATTTCAGTTCTCGCGTTACATAGATCCATCCCTGAGGCTACTATTATATTTTCAACACTCAATCCGACACAGCTACGTTTTTTTGTCTGGTTTATATAAAATATTATCTGCGCGATAATTATTGTTTCAACGATTAGAGAAAAGTAAGCGTTTAGTAAATTTGGTTTCGAGCGATTTCAATTGACTATGATTAGAATACTTTGTGTAGCTTCCAAAGGCCGGTTTTAAAAGTCGAAGAATTTGTCAAATAATGTTAGCTTTTTTTTTTATTTTTTCGTTTTATTAGTAACTGTGAAACGATTCGTATGTACATCAATTGAACACGGCAATATATACAACAACGGTTGCACGCCGTGGCTCGAGTTAGATTCGAACAATATTACAAGATACCCCATACTTTGTACAAAATTCATTTTGCAAATACATAAAAGCGCAGAGTATCGCCATTCCTCGAGAATGAAAGACCTTCTTAATTTGCTGCCCGATAACCACTGAAACACAGTGGTTTCTTACTTACAACAATGTAAGTGTTCTCTATACATTTGGAATAGCCTCTAGCGCGCACACGCGGCTGCAATTAGCAATATGCGCCACTATTTAATAGAGATATTTGAGGCTATATATAGGATGCCCGTTTCAAGGGTAGATAACTGCATAACTGATAAAATATCCTGTATAATTCTAGTTACTAACTAATTCAATTTGCCTATACTTTTTGCGCAAGTTGCTTACAGAGTCTTTGAACAAAACAGGGTCAAGCCTCATATTGGATCGTAACAACGGCATGTACCCGAAAACAGCTACAAACGTATTCATGCACGTTTGCCGTTGTATAAAATGATCTGGATCGTTCCATGGGGATCTGAAAATTTCACGTGTCAAATAAGAGAATAAACTGAAGATGCTATTCAAGAATACGACACTTTGCTACGCAGGTATAACGATGCATTATAAGCATCGAGCGGACCTTATGAAAAATATATAATTATTCTACACATCGACGAATAATATTTTTAAATCATGAAAAATAAAAAATTTAAGCTTACCACAACTGCAATGAAACACAATGAAAACTCAATTCAATTGTTTCTAATATTTGTTGCACAAATCAAAAACAAAATGAAGATAAATACTTTATAAATTTAACTACCGACTAAACGGATTTACACATCATGGCGTCGCTTTTATTAATGGCGGAAAATTTGAAATAACTATCCGCCAATCAGAACACGACTGCTGCAGATCTAATCGATATTATGAAAAATCGATTATATAATATAATGTCATTGGCCGATTTTAAATATTGAAATATCAATGTTCTTTAGTTTAAAAGATTGGGTATGAAGGAATAATGCTTACAGTTAGCAGTGTCAGAAATATTATGTTCATTGTAAAAAAAGTGACGAAGTGGACCATTTGTATGCAACCAAAGAAAAAATCGCGATGGGCGCTAAAATCATTCGGTAAACCATATTTACCTGCGTAGCAGCTTGACAAAAGTACGTAATACATACCTGATTCCACCCACTGTAGTATCTTTATACAATTTCCTTTGAGTTACTTTAATAGGTGGTCTTCGCGTAACATGACTTACTAAAAAATTCATAAGTATGTCCTCGCAATTTTGTGATTGCTCGACAGTCTTGTGTAACGTCGAACTCAGTAATTCGGTATACAACGTGTTATAATAACGATGATAAAAGGCGGCACCAGTAAGAATTATACTATAATCATTTGTCCATTTGCTTGTATAACCCCATGAGCGCTTTAAATGATAAAAAGATTTGTACAAAAAGTACCGTATATATTAGAAGAAAAATGTTGTTTTACACTTACTTTAGAGTCATCCCAATAATGTGACCTTGCTGGGTAACCAACTATCCGGTCAGGAAATGATCGCCATACCGTAAAGGCGAAATCAATCTCATCTGTATTGAGTGTGGCATCTTCGTCTAGAGATAATATGGCACTAGTTTTGATTAATGGGTGAGGATAGAAACGTTGAGATATACCATCGACCGTAACGACATGTATTGATGCTTTGATCCCTTGCCATCGTGGTCTTCTTGGTAACGGAATGTCCGAGTTCCACATGAGAATAATCTAAAGCGAATTGTGTGTTAGTACAAAATATAAAAAAGAATAGAGAAAAGAAGGAGTTGATTCATATGATAAGCTCACCTTATCTAGGTATTTACTTTTCGCAAGACTTTTAAGCAGGCGATATAGCACAGCAGTGGATCCCAACTGCGAGTATATGATGGCAGTGAAGGTATTACCTGGATTACTTTTCGAAAATGGAAGTTCTTGCTGACTATCGGCAAATTGCGGTAATATCGCTAATGCTCCAGGACTAGTATTCCAAACAAATTTTTCTCTTGTACCTTCCCAAGGCAAACGCTCGCGGATATTCTACGAGTTCGGCAGAATATTAGGAAATTAAAAAAGGAATTATCCTCTTATCGCTAAGATATTAGCGTGACTTTATAATATTACCTCAAATACTGTAAATACAATTTTTTCTATCGAGGAGAAGTATCGTTCCCAAAGGAACTGCGTTTGCTGCCGCAATTTAAGAATATGTACATTGGACACAGATCGCACTATATCTGGAATCTGAGAAAACAACATTTATGTGTAGTTCAATTTGATCACTTTTTTGATAATAGCCTTTATTGTAATCTTATTTACTTGAAGTAGCAGTCTTTCATCGGAAAATATAACAGCTTGTGTCCAATCAATTCGTTCATGAAAAGGAAGCGCCCAGCCATTACTTAAAATAACCGGAATGCACCCAGCTCTTAAAGCTTCTAAAAATCGGAAACTACCAAGTCTTCTTCCTCTTGGTACAAGACAAAAGGTAGCATTCATTAATAAAATTTCATAATCATATCTGAAAAAAATGGATTAAATATCAGTTTGGATTTTTTATTTAGAACAGTTGTTTGTTAGATTATCTTGATACTCACGTATCATATTCTTGATTATCTTGTTGACAGTGTTCATCTTGTAACTCTCTCCATGCTTTACCATGACGGCAAGTTGTAACAAATACCAAATCCTTGCCATTATGTAAATGATAGAGAGCATTTCTAGTTTCAGAACCTATACCATGGACGTATCTCTTACCCTTGAAAGCTGCAACGTATCTTTTATTATTAGGAAAATTATTTTCTAAAGCTTGACCTGGTTCTCCACCGCGTTCTGGATGTTGTTTTCCAAACAATGGTATAGATATGTCAAAATCTGGTCTATGTCTAAAGATAGACATACTGGCCTTAGCAAGCATAGCATATCCCAAATCAAAGGCCAATGATTCTTCTGCATAATCAGGCCATGTTCCAGAATATAAATTAAATATCAAATGATTTCTGCCATTATTCCAATATGGTAAACGTATTAATTTTGAAGGAAGATTATGCACAAATTCCGTTGATAATGGATCTCTGTCTAATGTATCAAGAGCTAATACAAATATACATGCCCGAGTTGGATCTGATGTATAATATCTTGATTCTGTAATAACATTCAATATTTTTTGGTATAATGGACTTATGACATCTTCAACCGGATACACATATACTGTGAAACCTTGCTTGCATCTGGTAAAGTCAAAACAAGTCTCCATACGGCATTGTTTTGTACGATGAGACATAGGTGGGATTCCATTTGATGTTCTCAAATCCTTGTCATAGAATTCTTCATTTAGACTTAAATATGAAGGCAATCGCTCATAAGGCAACTGAGATCTGCCTGTCCATTTCTCACTTTTTAACCGATAACCACCAAAATAACAATATCCAAGAAACGCACATGTTACAAATAATAATAAATAGCGCTTCTTGGCTTGCATTTTTAATGCAATCAGGTTATACTCCAATAGACACTGACTTTAAACATTATTTTTCACATATAGAATACATGGCATCTGATCATAAATGCATTGTAATGGACCTATTATTATTTCAATTTTATAAATACACAAATTCAAAACTTACTCCAAACTGGAATTAATTTCATTCTTAAAGATTGCTGGAACAAAAGAAAAAAGAAACAGCTATTGAAGGAAATGAAAACACTTTCACACTCACACACACACACACACACACACACAAGAGAATAATGTAATAGACTTTCATGTATCATTATCGTACAGTATCTAAATGCAATGCATAGCACTTATAAAAAAAACTCCTATATATATTGCAACATTTTTTTTTATATTAATTTTAAATAGATGAAATACATATTTAGTTACCTCCGAATTTGCATGATCCGATATTGGTTAACAGGAACGTTTTAAAGGTTGTAATTATTACAAAATACATGGCAAAAGACGCACTGTACCCAATAAAACATCAGCTCTATATTTATATTTATGCATTACAATATGATTTACAAAATGTCGAATCTAAATGACAGATTGTAAACGTCTATGGACGCTGCCGTGAGTTAACCTATACGTATATTATTACGGACATTGCACACGAGAGCGACAACGTCAAACTTTTCGAAGTCGACATTCGATAAGGCGGGGACAAATAGAGGTTCATACTTTTTTACAATAATCTATTTTCTTGTTAAAACAACACAGTGAATTTTTTCCTTAGTTAGGTTAGTTCTGACGTACATTCAATTCGCAGAACGTGCCGGCGTTATTACGCCCATTCGCATTTTCGGTCGGCGTCACTACACACGCGTGACATCGATCGGAAAACGCCTCCAAGTGCAAAATCATTGCACGTAGCGCATTAAATAATTGGTTTAAAAAGCAACGCGAGTTATGCAATGACGTTGGAACGATTAGACTGGCAAATCGCTTATTGGTTACTTCATGCTGAGCTTTGCAGAATGTTTGATTGTGTGAGAAACACTGCAAACTACACTCCTACAAATCTAAACAAAACTGTCGATCAAGGTTATGCCGCTACCTAGTGGTCAACCGATAAACCTCCCGAACCGTTTCACCCGCTTCGATTAAATTTATTAAAAGCACATATTTTTTTTATTGTAAATCAATACTCTTTAAGAGAGACATAGTTTAGCGTAAAGGTTGTACGGCATCAATTAGAGTGAGGGTTATTGTGTTACACGAAAAGTTTACTCAAGTAAAGAAGAGAAAATAATAATAGAGTGAAAATAATAAATGAAAAAAACGTAGAAATGACTTTTTTTTATCATAAAAACTTACCTTATATTACGTTTTTAGTATCGGACCAAAATTTCCGTTTTACTATACGAATTACAGAATTTACCGTTATACAATTGTACATACGTTTCGATAGAAATCAAATATTTTTATTTTTTGAATTATTTCACACAATCATGCTTTACTTTACTCACTCTCTTAACTTATAAACTATTTCTAAATTAAGTACTATCCAGCAACCATGCTGCACTAATAATGATTTTACTTTGATCGTCGATTCTTGCGATTGATTTGCCGAACACTTATACTATTACAGCATGCTCTGTATATATATATATATATATATATATATATATATATATATATATATATACACACACATATATATGTTTTTTTTCAATATGGAATTTGAACTTATCTATAACGTGACGTAAATGTGTATACTTAATAACGCGTATATGCATATGAATATGTCATTTGTTGCCCTCACAATATTAAGTGACATAAATATGTAAATGAACTTTTTTGTCCTGCTTCTTATAGACCTTGATAATTTCTTTTAGTTACAATTTAGTACATAAATGACTTAATTACGAAATGAATTATAAGGAATATAGTGATATATTTTTAGTAATATATTTAACAAAAATAAATTAATAACAAATAACTGTAATAAATAATAATTTATGATAGAGTACTTTAAGAAATTAAAGATACACTTTTTTAATTAATTATATTCCTGTATTCTTCAGATTAATAGTGTGAAATAGTATGAGATAATATACTAATAATATGGAATAATGATATAGTAATAGAATTCAATACATTTATAAGCAAATAAAAATTTTAATAGCACAATAAAATTTATACATCTTATTTTTAAGTACAACATAATCTAAAGCTTTACTTTAGTTCTTTATCTGTAACTGTTTGTCCTATTTCTGATTCACCATCATAAATTTTAAAAGGTTTCGATTTGTGTCTTCTATGTCTGTCTCTAGTGTCTGGATTTAATCTCAATTTTCTTCCCGCTACAGTTGGTTTATCCCTTACATTCAATAAATATTCTGCTGCTAATTTAGTACTTTTCATTTTAACTATCGCAGCCCTAAACATGTAATTTTGAGATTTGTGTTTTTACATATGATACTATTGATACATCTACGTAAACAATAATAAACTTACTTAGATGCCTGTGAGTATGGTTTTAACATTTTAACAGATACACAGCCTGGGATAGCTGCCTTCAATTCATCAGAATTTGTTCCACATTTGATGTTTGATACAAAAAGGCTATTAAAGATATAAGCACACTTTATTATTGGTATTTCATTGTAATTATAAAAAATATGAAATGTACTTACTGTTTTGTAAATTTTGTATCTTCTTTTACCTTAGGTATAACAATCTTTTTTCTTACTACTGTAGTTTTTCTTTTAATTTTTGTACTTGCAGGTGCAACTACTATACGTTTCCCATTTATCCTTGTATCTTTTACTGCTGTTAAATTTTTCATCTTCTCCTTTACATCGGGAAATACTACATAACAGTACCTACTAGATTGTCGAAGCAAATTTACTTTAAAATTACCAGTAAATAATTTTGCAACATCGTCTTCATCTCGAATTGTATATGGCAAACGAACGTATAGAGCTTGTTCTTTTTCTTGTTGTCGTTTTTTAATTTTCTTTGTAACCTTCATTTTTCTACTTTCGCGAATTCAATCTTTGATAGATATTTGCATATTCAATAGTCATCAATGCGCATGCAAATTAAATATATTCCCAATAGAAGTGGTCATGCGTTGATAAAATTTTAGGTTATATTTGTATTTGTGGTTAGGTTTAAAAAAGTATGTAAACATAAGATGCGTGCATTGATGCACGTGCGTAAACGGAACTGATCAACTGCTCAAATGAATGAGGCCTACTGATTCGTTAGTTCCAACAGGTTCCAACAAGGAAAGGTCAAAGAGGACAAATTCTGTGGAGAACGTCCGTAATACTGGTTAGCAATATACTAACCAATTGTCAGTTAGATCTTTTAGGTAGAAAAGTAATGATTGGTTTATAGCATAGTTTATATTCCGTTGGATGTGCATAAGGAAAACGAAAGCGACATCTAGTCACTATTGTAAACTAGTAAAAACGTAAGAAGTCACAGATGGCCGTCTCAAATCAACAACCGGTACAGTGAACGAGTTAAGTGACGCGGTTATGTACGCAAAACAATCGCGTCAGACGCGCAAAACGTCGTAAAACATGTAAGGAGTTTCTATCGTAAGTGCCATCGCATTGAATTTTGCGTTTCGTTTTGTTTTGCAATACCATCGATCAGCAGTGAAAGCAAATCTTGGTCCGATTCAACGTTGCTTTCACGAATTGGTTTTATCATTGGTGACGTACGGTTCTCGAACACCGAGGCCAAACACAATTTGCTGTTCGAGGATGAGCGCGAATAATGTGCAAGCACTTTTCGCCTGTTCAAGATGTTTTTCGAGGCATCCTTTTGAGGAGCTTTCACCGGGGCAACAATTGTGCAAGGTATTGCTTTGGATTTTTGTATTTTTCCTCGAATTCCATTACGCGACTACTGTTTCTTTTGAAGCGTCATTTTTCGTGTTTGTGAGATACGATGCTAATAATAGAACTTTTAATTCAAATGCACGTTCCGGATATAATTGTTGCTGTTTTCATACAATCAGACCTTAAAATATGAGTTAGATAAAAATTTGGTTGCGTACAGACTCGTTTGTAAACGAAAATTTAAGAACAATTGTGCATATGCACCTAAGAATCAAATAATTACTGTTTCAACTGATCATTTTTGTTTGAAAATTGTCTCGATTTAATGAGGCATTGTGATTTGGATTTTAACGAACATTTTTTTCTTCCAGTATTATGTGTTTTGTGCAAAAGCTTGAGTAATGTGTGAACATTAAAACTGACTAAATGTAAATACATACATTATAAATTTTTATATTTCTGCATTCTTTTAATCAATTTTTACTATATTATGTTGCTTATTTAGGAATGCAGAGGTGCATTTCCTGTGGTGAAATGTACATATTGTAGGTCAGAGTTCCAACAAACAGTGTAAGCGCCATATAAGTTATTTTCCATTTTGTCTAATTTATCTAGTACATTTCAAAACAATTTTGTTCTTTACTTTGCAGAAAGGGTAATACAAGTACTATTTGTAAGAAATGTGAGCAGAATGTGAAATCTTATGGTAAACCATCGGCCTGTGAATATTGCAATACCATAGCTGCATTTATTGGTAGTAAATGTCAAAGATGTACAAATTCTGAAAAACGGTATGGGCCACCAGTTACTTGTGAGCAATGCAAACAGAAGTGTGCTTTTGACAGACAAGATGAAGATAAAAAAGTAATTCATTTTGATAAGATAATGATTTATTTGTAAGTTGTGAACGATAATTACTAATATTTTGATTAAAGGTTGATGGGAAGTTATTATGTTGGCTGTGTACACTGTCATACAAACGAGCATTGGCAAAGACAAAACAATCAGATGCTGAGAGAAGGGCACATTTGAAACTCGCACAACAACGAGCAGCAAAGCACAAAGAACAAAAGTAATTATCCAAATATGTAATGCCACAAGGTAACTTCGTGCTTAGTAGTCTTAATTGTTTTCATCACAATTTCAGTATCTTTTTTGTTGTAACATAACCCGGTAATGTTTAGTATCTAGGTATTTTGTACGAGCTCCTGGTCAATTTGTTTATTTTGCTTTAGATTAAAAGGTCACAATAAGAGACCACACAGAGTCGATGTAACGAAACTACCGCCTCAGTCCGAAGGTACAGACACAAACGGTCCGACACCGGTGAAAGCAGCGCGGGTGGGTGGGGTTCACGATCCGCATGATCCCAACAGTTCGGATCACGTAGTTGCAGTTACACAACTTAAAGAAAAGATAGCCCATCTCCAGAAACAAATCTCTATTAAAGATGCGCAATTACTTGCTAAGGATAGACAAGTATGTATATTTCGAAAGTGAAAGTCTCTGAAGTGCTATCGACGTGTTTTGATACAGTTAGAATCACTCTTGTTTACAGATTACAGAATTGAAAGCAAAAAACTTCACGTCGGAAACGGAACTGCGTAACAAGATGAAAGTGACGGAGAAAGAATACGAAGCCAAAATATCAACAATGCAACTCAAGATCTCCAGTTTGCTGAAAGAAGTTGCTTCCCTGTCGAAGAGTTCTAAGCGGGGCGACAGAGTAGCTGCCACGAAAACAGAAGCTGGGACCAACAGTGGAAGTGGAACAGACAGTCCTGTACCTTGATAAGGTAGGACATTTCACATCTTCATTATTCTTTGTCAATTTATGTTCGAATGATCATACTCTATATTTACATTTTAATTCGTCGACGTGACATATTTATAATAATAAAATGTTGTAATTGAGTATATATTTAGTGTTTGGAATGATATTCTATTTGTGATTTGACGTTCATGGCTTCCTAATCTTTTATTTCTGATAAGAGCCAAACGTTATCAGGATTCCATTTCTTGTGCTTTTAGTTGTGTTCTATTATTTCCAAATATGTGTATAAGAATGTATAATTTTTGCTACCTCGCTCCTATAGTTCCATATGATGTATTGCTTTGGAGTGATTTTACGATACAAGGCTCATAGTTTCCTTTTATGTTCCAAACGTTATAAAATGCTTTATTTTGCGTTAAAAATTACGCGTTTCGACAAAATTATTTTGATATTACGATTGCAATAGTTACTGTTACTACGAGTCTTCTTTATCATTCTTTTTTCTTTATGCGTTATCGTTGCTTAAATATTTTAGATATGAAATTTATAGCACTATCGATGATTTGTGCTTATGCTGTTCGCGGTTATATAAGATAGCACGAAGTAAATCTACCTTTTCGCGCGTATTTTAAACAATATTTGTTCTAGACAAAGAACGTGTAATTTTTCTGCGAGATGAAAGAAATCTTAAAATTGTTTTCAGGGACTTGGTTAGCCGTGACAACATACTCGAATGTCCATACCCACATAAATCATGTAGTATAATACATATAGCTAATTGTTTCCATTTAACAAGGCAAAATCTGTATTATTTTTCTAATTGATATAGGAATATATATTATCTTTGACGTGTACACGGAAAGTTTTACACGTTCTTCTAATGGGGGATGATGACGATAATGCAAGTGTAAAGAAAAGGTGTTATTCGTAAGTTAGGTAGCTGTCCCTCTTTTGTTCCATTTTTACCATTTCGCGGCCGCAAAATTTTGCGATTTCTATTTCGCAACAAATTTGTTTATGTGATGAAGAAACTGCACTTTATAGAATTGTATAATAATAAATCGGAAAGGCATTCGGTCCGAGAGAAGTGATTTTTAAACTTTACAATCGAAGTTGATACTTGCGAAAAATGAACAGAGTTATATGCAGACACATACACATATACACACACTATAATTGAGCAATAGTGCTGCTGTAACATTTTCCTATCTATAACGATGACGATGTAACGATGATGAACCAGGATATGGTGATTGTAGATCAATTTACAATAAAAGGTTAAAAACGATATACCTCGCCTTATAAGTTGAAACATATCCTTGGACTTCCTTCCTGTTAGAAGGATCCGTCTTTCTATTCGATCGTCGTTTTACACGATAGCTTATATCGACGGAAAACAACGAACGATTTTTAATTTTAAGGAGAGGTAAAGTGAATGATTGAAGTTAGACCTTACAACTAGAGAGAGAGAGAGGTGTGAATGATAGGTAGTGATATGTGCATATAAATATCCAACAGCCATATATTTATTCTTTATTTTAAGAAACAAATGCTAATTGAGCATTACCTATTCAATAATTGTAATGATAATAAATGCGTAACAATTTACTATATACGAAGTGTAAGGATAATTAACATTTAATTTATAGTCGTTTAAATACGTACGAGTGTGTACACGTGTGTACAGTACAGTTGGAGTTATCGTTTAATTATTACGAGATGGTAAGAACTAAATATTGCTTGTCTGTTGTCGAGGCGGTTAGTCGCTTGATTCCTTCGTTTATCTACTTTCAGCGTATTTACACGATCTTCTTAATTTTCCATTCTCTACACCGTTTTTCGTTTCCTGTTTTTGTTTTTTTCGCAATTTAAATCTTATACTTTAGGTTTATTTCTCTTCCACTTTCGCTCTTTCATTCTCTCCCTTACTTTCGCCCTTCCGTTCGTTCGTTCATTCATCTGTTTTCTTTCACTCCAGCATTCTTTCTTTCTCTTTCATCTCTTCATCTCGTTATTTATAATAGTGCGTTTAATGCAGGCAAGGTAGGAAATCGAGGCAATATACGGAATGACAATCGTCAAAACGTCACTGGAAACTATCTCCCGAACTTTGATATTATACTTTGAGTATTATGTAAAAAAATATACCTGATGTGGTTGAATTCGGTAATCAACACTTTTGCGATCGATGGGTTCGAATTGTGTCGGATGTCTTTTAGCATTTGTTAGATGTGGTATAGTCGTAGCCAGCCTGATCACTCAGCAACGCTATATATATATATATATATATATATATATATACCTGTCATGTTAGCAGTCTCGAAATTTCAAGGTGCATTACTTAACTAACTTATAGTAGCACGGTCGCAAAAGTATTAAAATCAATGATTGGAATGTACATCTGTTATGTTTGATGAGTGCGAAACGAATGGTGTCGTATCGAACGAATGTAGAATCTTCTATTCATATAAATTGTCGTTTCCAATGTCGTTTTCACGGCATAAAATACATGCAGGCCTAAATTTACTACCGAAAGTCAACATCGTAGAATCGTTCAGTCCATGTTTCTCCTACGATTTTGATGCGATCAAGGTAGTCCTCAGCGTCCTGCGCGTGTCTCGATTAGCCGATAAATCGCTAGTATAGCGTACACATCGTGTAAGAAAATTTTCATTTGGCCTAGGCATTCGGTAGAATGCCCGAGTCTTCCACATTGCCTGTTAACCTGTTTGCAAAAATCAGCATAAAGGCCTTGCGAATCGTATCGTTTTTTCTATCGTTCTTCTTCTTTTTCTTTTTGTCTTTTTTTTTTCTCTCGTTTACCTTCTCTTCTGGGATACGTATGAACGGAGATTCGCCGAAATAAAGTTAACATTAAAGCTGCCTTAAATTTACGACGCATCGAAATATCGTTTCCCGATAAAGATCCTATGATAAAGGAGCCTTTACACAAAAGGGGTCAGCGAAACGGAAGAAACGAACTAAACGATCAGTTCCAAAAATCTTACCACGAGCACCATGATATTTGCAGGAACCATAGAACTTGTCACGTTCCAAGCTAAAACGGATAGATGATGGATAGATTGCGATTACTGGACGCGGAACCTTTGGATTTCTGTAGGTTAATTGTTTACGCGAGTTGCGCGACGACTTTTCTCTCTCGAAACTGAGGCATTAAGAAAGGAAGTTTGGAATATTTAATTGTCCTTGAACGCGGTCTGTGCTTCATGTCATTTGTTTCTTCGTTTCTTTTCCTATCTTCCTGTTTAATCCGATTTTTCGCCCTTGGAGTCGTATCGCGATGCACGTACCTTTAGAATGTTTTTATAAACGATTGATAACCGTGCGTATATCAGTCTGCGATACATTGTAATGTGCTATCGTTATCGATTAGCGATTCCAGCGTCACCTCGTTCTATACTCGCCTCTCAAAACTCGGGGATTCAGGAGGCGCATGAATCATTAACCGATCGCGACTTTTATCATTTCGTATCTAATGGTAGGCTGCGCTTTCTCACTGATTTCGACTGTCGACGATTCGGCACTTAAAAATTAGTGGAAGTACGAGTGACGAAATTTTGTATGCAACCGAATGGAAGAGACGAAAAAAAGAAAGAGAGGGAAAAAGAATCAACGGTGCGTGGCTATTGATGCGAGCTTGATTAATACGTTCGAGCTTTTTCGGCAAATTTTTTTTTTTTTTTGCTCGATCGTTCGATAACGAATCCTTCGAACGATCGACTGGTGATCAGTATTGTTATTACTATTATTATTATTATTATTATTATTATTATAATTACTATTATAATTATTATAATTATAATTATTATTATTATTATGGATTATTGATTATTGTTAATATTATTTGCTTTCTTGTTCTTGATAAAAAAAGACTTATCGTATCTTTGCCAATTACGAGTAGCGTTCTAAAACGATCTTATAAATTTCATCGTAATCCGAATAACTTTACGTACATCTAGAAAGATACAATTCTTTACGTGCTAAACGTTTACGTTAAATCGAAGCGCGAACCGAAAGTTCGAGGAAAGACTCAGGCGGATCTTGTAATTATACACGAAAAGTTACCCACGAGACGCTGCCGTGCGTTAGTTTTTTGACTAGATTTTCCTTTTTCGCGTGATTATGATTTCTGCGAATTTCTCTACCCGATGTTCCCGTGTTAAAATGTGCGCTTTCGACTTGTTCCCAATGAAAATCACGCCCGAGTCTTCGCCCCGACGACGAACAGGTTATTTTGTACACCGGACATCGCGAGTCAACGGCTTTCCTCGAAGATCAACGAATTAATGCCTTTTCTTCTGAATACTGCGTTTCCAGCGCGCATATTTCTTCAATTCTTCGTATTCTTTCAACGACACGAAAATTAATCAGCTTTCTTAATCGCGTTACGTCACGACGGGTAAACGAGTTTTGTGCGCGATCGCGATAAGACGGCAATTGATAAGACGCTTTTCCATCGAACGATCAACCGTGTGATCATCGAAATCGTTCTCGATTTCTTTATTATCGTCTTACCGCATCGGCGTATACGGTCGACGACAGGAAAAAAACCGTACGTTCGAAAAAACGATCGATCGAAACGAGAAGAATAGTGTCGCGAAAGGAGAAAATTGAAAACGGGAAGAGAACGAAAAGAAGGGTGGAGAAGGGAAATAAAGAGATTCGTTCGCGTGGACCGAGAGACTATGCTTTCCGTTTCGAAAATTCCACGACAAAAGGACGCCTAAAAAATATATATATATATATATATATATTTATATATATGTATATGTTATTTATATGAACGTGTATAAATATAGATATAGATACTCGATCACCGAAAGCTTCTTTCTCGTGTTTCAACGTTACTACAGTACGCGTGTAATAAATTACCTAATTTCTGAAAAGGTTTATTCCTATCAAAAGGATTATCGTAGAGCGCAGCCTACCGTGCTTCTCGCCAACCGACGACGATTTTAAATATACATATATAAAGGTATTCATAAATTAGAGCTCCTTATATTATTACCTTTTTAAATTATCGAATAATTAATAGTAATGTTAGTATATACAGGTACAGGTCTCGTATAGTTGCAGTCGTGTCGTCACTGGTTGTTCGATTATCGCGTTCTCTCGCCTTTGTTTCTCGCGCGTTTGTACGCGAATACGCTGACGGATGCCGACAAAATCCGTCATCATTCACTTTCAACCGCCTAAGCTCGAACGCATAGAAAATGGTACCGTGATATCGCGAGAAAGAAGAAAATATAATAATTATTCGACGATTCGTACGTTTCGTAATAAAAATAGTGTACACTATGTTCGTAGCGTGCGTAATGCGCGTTGCGTTTCAGGAGTGAAAATTATGTACGGTTGATAGAGTTTGTCGTTCAGTCGAACGTTGGAAGTATTTGCGGAAGTATGTTTTACGGACTTTGTATATAGATAGAAAAAGCAACGGCTCGGTGTACCACGTTAGTACGGTACCTTTTCTAAGCATCGCTTTAGGATAGACCGTGGAAGGATAATCGAGAAGCTCGGACGACTTTGGTACTCGCTTTCTCTCGGTTTCTATCCGATTCTATCCGGAAATGGCAGCGTGTGACGACTCGAGACATATTAATCCTATCGTTCAATTCGTCCCTCTTGTTCATTTGTTTGACGTTTTAGATTCGTTTTCGTTGGTGGCGCTACCATAGAAAAAATATAGAAACGAGTATTTACAAGGAAGGAACTTTGTATGCTCGTAGCTGGAATCTCGTCGATTCGTCCACCCTCGTCAGAGAAATCGAACTAGTTCGCGTTACGATTAACGTACGTAAAGTAACCAGCTTCCAAGAAGTATATCTACTAAAAGCTTTGAATTCCTTCGCGTTAACAATAACCAAGCAACAATATTTAACAATCTCAAATTACTTGTTCACGTAATCTCACTCACGTTTTCGATCGCGTTCGACGATTTTCCCGTCTCCGATCGTCTCTGTCTCTTTATACGTTCTTCTTACACGCTGTTTACGACGAACGAAATGAAGAAAAGTACAATTCGAAAATTTCTCCGTTCTTGCGACCCACTGCGAAGGGAAGCACGAACGAGTATCGTTGTCACTACCATCTCACGAGGGCAACGTCGTTTTCGTCTGTCGTGAGCAACTCGTTTACTATTCCACGGCTGGATTTTGCGTTTGAGCGAAAGGGCTCATACCCCCATTTTTAGGTGCACTCGATTATGTGAGGCTGGGAGGTCTCTATGACGCTTGGCCGGCCTACGGAATTCTCCAGGTTATGGAGAGACGTCGAGTGTGGGCCATGCGTGGATCCGTGCCTCTCGTAATTATCGATGTGCTCCAGTTCGCATTCCTTCGGCATGTTTCCTGCGAACGAAACAACATTCTCCTTCAGAATTTCCTCCGAGTTGTCTAGTAGTCGATAAATATCTTCTCAATTGTACTTACCGACGTTCATGTCCGGGCCGTATTCGTAATACGTCGGCGAACCCACGGCCGCGGCTAGGGCAAGTTCATCCTCGATATTATTTGGTCTGCAACTGGTTGTCTTCCAATGGGTCCTAAGACCGCTCGCGCTAATGTACTTCTTGTCGCAACCTTGACAGGTGTAGGGCCTTTCGTTCGTGTGTAACCTCTTGTGTAACTTGAGGTGAACGAACTGAGTAAACTTCGCGGGGCACAGGTCACAAGCATAGGGCTTTTGGCCGGAATGCAGTCTCAGGTGGGTCTTCAGATTTGAGGTCGAGCTGAACCTCTTCTTGCAGATTTCGCATTGATGTGGTTTTTCGCCTGTATCGTTCATACAGTCTTAGTGCTCTCTCTCTCTCTCTCTCTCTCTCTCTCTCACTCTCTCTTTCTCTTAAGTTTCGTATCCTTTGAAATTGTATGGAAAAATATAGTTAACTTACCTGTGTGCACAAGATGATGTTTCTGTAGATGAGCTAGCTGAGTGAAACTCTTGGTGCAAACGTTACACTTGAATGGTCTCTCGCCGGAATGAGTCCTCAGGTGTACCTTGAGATTCGACAGTTGGCCAAACGTCTTGCAGCAGACGTTGCATTCGTAGTGCATTTTCCCGTCCTTCTTCTTTAATGGGTATGGTAACGACCTGTAGCCCCTGGACCCTTGGGAGTTCGGACTGAGCGAGCCACTCTGCGAACAACCGTGGTCGTCCGGGGATAAAGAACTCGCGGGCGAGTATCGGTTCAATGACGAAGAGTTGGCATGAATGGTGAGGCCAGGGTGATGACCAAGGTGAAGATTGTGCGTGCCAGCTATTAACGTTTGGTTACTGTCGATTTGCATGGTCGACGAGGTCGGCAATTGGTGACTGCTCGTAGCAGCCTCCAGCCTTCTTCCATCGGCTCTCTCGTAAACCACATTTCCGCTAGGGGTTGGCGAATAGGCGGTGCAATTGATAGACAACGGCGCCACGTTGTGATGCAGCGAGCCATTCTGATGATAAATGCCGTAGGGATAGGACGAAGGCGATTGAATAGGCGAAATGGGCGAAACGCTCTGATTGCTGTTCGCCGCGGAGGTCGGATACACCGGGCTGGATTCTATTTGACATCCGCCGGAACTGGAGTACAAGATGGTCGGGGTGGATGCACCAGCGGGATTCGCAGACGGTGACGGACTCTTGGTCTTTCTCTTAGGCGGACAGCTACTGGATGTCGTGGAAGAGTGAAGGTTGCTCGTGGATGTCAGTATCGTGCTAGACGACAGAACGTTCGCGCTGGAATGGTGATTGTTCGAATTGCTGGACGAATGGATGTTCCCTGGATGAGACTGTAGAACGTTGTTGGGTCCGGTACTGGAGTGTAGATTGCCTGTACTCGAGTGAAGGTTTCCCGTGCTGGAATGCAAGTTACTCGTCGGACTTTGCATCGGTAGGGCGCTGTTACCATTGGTAGTGGAGTTGACGCACGTGTCCGCTTGCATAGGCAGATTCGAACTGGAATCGGGGCTGCAAGGTAGAATGTTTCCGTAGCGATGAGACTTTTTGTAAGAGTACGCCATTTCCGTTGGACTGGATGGCGGTGGCGTGACCGAATCGGCATGCGTTTGATGGTGAATCTGATGGTGTTGCTGCGTTCCATTGTGATGATGGTTGTGGCTGTTGTTATTGTTGTCGGTACTGCTGCGAAGAAGGATATTTTCGAGGATAGAGCTACTCGGGCTGGTCAGATAGGCTGGTCTCCCGGAAACGGGTAAAGCACCCTTGACCTCGGACTCGTAAAAGGGCTTGGGGTTTTTCTCTGGAATTTCATCTTCGGTTACCGTCGTCAGCACGGTGTTCTTCTGAAGAATTATGGGTGACACCGGTTTCTGTAGTTCCGGGGTCACAGCTCTGCTCGGCAATTCTTGATCTTTGTCCTTTCCGTTAGCGTCTAGGTTCTTCGACGCCTGGAAGTTCCCGTAGGTCTTGGTGATCTTGATCTTAACCTTCCTGTACTCGTTCTTCGCAACTGCATTGTCTTGCTTGAGCACCTCGTTGTTGCATACCGACGTTTTCGCGTTCTTGCTGAAATCTAGCACGTAATTGTTCTCCGAGTCCGACTCGCTGCTCTCTTCCGGGGGCGTGAGGATCTCGTCGTGATAACCATTGGAATGATAGCCTTCGTCCGATCTAACGGAACCGTCCGTTGGGGTCATTTGCGAGCGTCTCTCGTAAATCGATGAATCCTTTAACGGTGACACCACGTCCACCGTAGGTGGAATTTCCGTTGGTAACGTAGATTGTTGTACTTGTTGTCCTGCAACAACGAAACTTCCGTGTGAAACGTCGTCGGCTACGAAGCACTGCCGAAGCGTCGAACGAAACATGTGCTTACGTATTCTTTGAAGCATTAATTCACCCGTTAGTGGGTAATTGAGCCTTTCTGCGAACTCTCGACAATACCACACCAGAAGCTCTTGGTTCGGTAGTATTGGTTTGATCGTGTAAAAATAAATGTTCATCTGCAAAACAACCACAATCGAGATGAGTTACTGTACCAGAATGACTCTGTTTGAGTGCCTCGAGCTGATACGAACGCGCGGCGTTCCATCAATTCGGCTCACCTTATACTGGCATGCTATTAAGTTCTGCGATTCGGACGAATAAGCCGGGTTTACGTAACGCATCCAATTTGATTTCTGGACGTCATAACCGTCGATGTAGTAGAACAGCTCGTTGTTTTTGTACACCTATGGAGAAAAACGTACGATTTAATCGTGACAATGAACACGGTCGATATATGCTATTGCGTAGAATGGTAGCTGCAAGAAATGTAAGATCTCGCGAGAACCCTAGCTCGTGTTCAAGGTAGAGACTAAATCTTGGATGTTCGACGCAGTTAAGGCGTCGACCAACGAGGAAATATCGGCGATTTAATAGTAGGAATCGAGAGAGAACCAAGTTCTCTATCGTAACTCATCAATTCGTTACGAGGCATCAATGGCTTCGCGGGTTTCGCTTAAAGGCTCGCTAGATCGGCTGAAACCAGTTTCTGGTCTTTGCAGGCTTCCCTCTCTATCTTCTTCTTTCCCTTTTCGCCTCCTTCTTGTTTTTTTTTTCTCATCATCCGAGAGACTAGCCGATGATGATAGTCGAAGCTCGCGAAATAACTACTACGAGGATTTTGAATAGGCACTTAAATGATTCTTACCCTCCAGAAGTACTTCCGGTTCGCGTCGGCCGGCACCGAGTCCTTGGTGTACACTTGTCCCACGAGAGGACCGAACCGTGTCCCCTTAGGAATGTAACTCGTGCTCCACACTCCCAAAACCTGCGAATACGTAGCATATTTTTTTTTTATCGTCTACCGATTCCGACCTATGCATCGTTTTGCTAGAATTCGTTCGTTTTCTTTGTCATATCCACGCGAGGAAAATTGATTCGGCGATCGATACTTGAAATCTTCAGTGTCCAGCGTTGACGCCAGGTTCGTAGAACGAGAATACCGAAGAACATACACGTCAATTCGACGGGGAACGTACGTCACGTTAAACTGTTTTATCCGCGTGATATTTACGAACGTTTCGGCAGGCTGCTCTATTTTCGTATGGAGAAATCTTATCCATACTTAGATCAGGTATACCTGGATATCCGTCGTCTCTCCGATGATTTTAAACTTCGATTTCGTGGTTTTATACTTTTCCCTCTTTCTACGTACGTCGATTATTTCGGGAACTTGGCCCGATCGTTTGCCACGGTTCTTCTAATCGACCAAATAATACTTTGTACTGTTCGAACTTGAAACGCGTCGTGCAATGACCGAGACTACTGGTCTCGATTCCTGTCACCGAGGAAAGTGTAACGATTTACTTGAGCTCTAGGTCATACTCGGTAAGTTAATTAGCTTCGTTACTCGGTCAAGTTTCATTCACCACCGGTATCCCTTAAATCGCAACAATCGCCCGATTCGATCGAATTGAACGAAATGAAAATATCATTAGCTGGTCTAGGGAAATAACTAACGAGAAATTGCGATTATTCTCGCGACTCTCACCGAGGAGGTCTCGAGAAAGGATTCTTTGGCGGAGGAACGTACATCGTTGAGGGCCTGAGAAGGTTTGAGGACCAAATTTCTTGGCAGGGATGCCTCCGCACGATTGGTATCGCCTGGCGATGCCGCCACATCCGGTACCAAATATACGGCATGCTGCTCGAATTCCTCTTCTCTCAAGGTCGCGTGATCCCACTCGCTGGCCTCCATCCTTCACTGTACAGAAATTGCAAAAAACAAACGTTAAATTTCGATGTTCGATTCAAACGTTAGATAACGGGCAAGGAAAGGGAGAGAAAAAATCCTAGTATTCGAGTAGTTAACAAGCGTGTAACTTTAACGCGTAGAAACGCAAAGACTCGATACGCATTTCGATACCGTTATAGCCGAATCGTTTATTTAAAAACTTAGCACATAGCGGTGCGCCGTTATCTACGAGCTTCTACAGCCAGGTTCGATCAGGTTTCGTGTCTGATTCGATGAATTATTTAATCGCTCGATTCGTAATATTTAATCATCGAATAGCTCTCACTATACTACTTTTCAACTCTGATATTCCGATCTAAACCTTCTCCCGAGCATTGACCGGGAACGCGTGCGGAAACGATTTTATCCTCGTGGTTCGAGCGTAGATCATCGCGAGTGAAAACGAAACGCGAAAATCGCGATATTATTAGAATCGACTTAGAAGTGTCTATGTATAATGACGACCGACAACGCAGAGGGTTATAAATAGTTGAGATTCCGGTAAATCGATACGATCAATAACTCCAACCATTAACTTCGAAACGCTTGTGAAAGAAAAGCAACGCGTTCTTCCGTTTGTCGTAGCTTGTAACCAACGAGAAATTTATATTCACTCGTCGTAAGTCGTTTCTCCAGAAGAATCGGTGAATTTAACGTTCGATAGTTTCTGGTTTACGAGCGAAAAAAAAAAAAAAAATAGTCAGCCACGTGATGGACAAAAATCGTGCTTTTCCTTGTCCCTCAATCGGCGATGGTGCAACACTTTAACACCGCGAAAGTGAAACCCGTCCACGCATTGATCGACTGCAGGGGTGAGTGGGAGGGGGACGGGGCATAAACTCTGAAGTCCGCTCCTCCGACCTCTCACCCCCGCCCACCCAGCCATCGGGGGTTTTCGCTACTCGTTGAATTTCCATTTCCGTGGAAATCGCACGCTACCAGCCCGTTCACCATTCGTTAACTTTCTGCGCAACTTTTTGATTTTCGTTCATCGTCTCTCGATCCCCTTTGACGAAGAGGATTTGTCTTTGCTCCTAATTTTCGATCCTCTTTCGAATCGTGTTTTCGTTAATCAACTGCTAAACGATGTTTGTTGTTATATTAAAGTCGCCTTCCTCTTTCGCCGTTTATCGCATGATATTTTTGTAAGGACGAAACCTGTTCTTCAGAAATACTTGAACACATTTGTTGGATCTTTTTCTTTATCAATAACGACTCGACGTTGAAAATTTTCCCTTGATTGAAATTCGATCCCGCTTTTTCAACGATCAATCGTTCAGAGATGGTTTGTAACGTTTGCGACGAACGTTGCAATTTCCGGTGAACGAGCGCGTTCATAATGCGTCATGTTAACACGTACTTCGATGAAACTGACTTAAAAAAGGAAACATAAAACAACGGTATACGTGCATCGACTCTGTTGAATTTCGAGGCATTTAAATGCCTTGTAACTTCCGATGGGGTACACCACTCGCCATCCACGTTCTTTAAACGTTTCAATTTTTTGTTCGTCGTATCATTAATTTATCGTTGTTGGTCGTTCGTTCTAAATAAAATCCTATCGGTTGATATCGTGCAGCGTTAACGTGCAGTACTCACGCCTTTTGGTGCATCGGTCGCGAGCTGCGACTCGACGAAACGAATCTAATACCGCCTCGCGATGATTTCCTTCGCCGATCTTTCGTCTATATCGTGCCGATGCGACTGATTAAGTCCCTCCGTGGGGATGATTCTGGAAAAGAATTGACGGGGCCGGTTTTACGTGATCCTGTGATTTCTCAGGGAGATCGGCATCCCGACGACTCTTGGGACACTCGGCAGCCTCGGCTGGCCTCGCGTTGAGGGATGAAACACGTTGGCTTTTCTCAACATTTATTTGAGGATGTCCCTCGGCAAGGCGAAATTTCGACGTCGATAAGGCCGATCGCTGTCGGCCTAGGCGGTCCTCTACCACCTATACGACGCTTATCGATTATCAGGACATCGAGAAAAGGAAATTTGGATCGGCGCTGCCGTTGCACCCGATTAATCAATCACTGACACTCTCCCTTCTGCTTGTTTATCAACAACAACTATCCTTTCGAAGATCTCGACGCGACACCACTGCCCTTCCGTTTCCTCTTCGATCTCTCTCCTCCTTGCGTGTTTATTCGCGCGATCGTCGACGCTGTTAGCCGTCGAATGCGAAGGAAAAATTAAACCGGGAAGCACCGTTTTCTTTTTCTCCTCTCGAAGGCACACGCGAACCACTTCCACGCACTTCACCTCTTTCTGTCTCACACCCTCTCCACCCCTCGTTACTTTTCCAGGTTGAACAACTGCGAAGACGGATCGACAGCTCGAGAACTCGAAAACAACGAACGATTTTATCACGAGGAAAAAAGATGACGCACTATAACGATGATCAGGGGGATGTTTCTACCCTCTCTGTCAATGACAGAGTGGTATCGCGGTTAAACGGCGAACGCGAGCGAGCACGCCGCGTTATGATGCCGATCGTTTGACAAACAAACCGGTGGTGTTGGAACGCGATCGATTGGTTTGCTTTTATATTTAACAGAAGAAAGAAATGTCGTCGGAAAAGGCAACACTCTTCCGCGATGACGAACGCGGTTCGCGTAATTTCGCGTTTCAACCCTTTTTCGAGGGTGGTCTCCGCCTTCGGGTCTCTTTGGATGGCACACGCAGAGCAGTGTGTGGAACTCGGGTAGACCTGACCTAGCCCAACGCGAGTCGGCTTGGCTCGTCCTCCCCCTGCGTCGGTATTGGTCGCTCGCTATCCCTCTCTCTCCATCCTTCTCCCTTTCTCTCTCTTTCTGGCCAACACGGACGCGGTGGTGTGTGCCAGCAAAGCTGCCAGACCAGAGCAGAGGTGGTGCATTTCTCTGCGCTGCGCTTTCGATCGACCCGTTGCCAGAGGTTCTCTCCCTCCCCCTCTTGCCCCGTTCTCTCTCTACTTCACCCTTCGCCGTTTCGTCCTCTTTCCCATCCTTCTCTCTCCACTTCCCTTCCTCCCTCTCCACCGCCCCAGTAACTCTCGTGCATTTCCCCCTTTCATCCTTGTCGCTCCGCTTCGCGTTTCTTCTTCTCTTCGTCGAACGCGCTCTCGTTACCCCTTTCAACCCCTCCAGCTACTCCAGCGCGTGCAACCGTGTCCCCTTCTCTTTCTTCTTTCCTCTTACCGATGCCTCCCCTTTCCCTCTTTCTCTCCTCTACCTCCTATTTCTCTTTCTTCCGTCCTCGGATTTTCCATGCCGTCGGCTCTGTCTCTGTTCGTCGATGTCGACAGGGTGCATGCGCCGATCGCTTCTAAGTTTAATTCTTCGGTAACTTCTCGCGATCGTAAGACGTTTTACCATACTACGTAATAGAAAAAAAAAAAAAAAAAAAAATAAGGCACGAGCCGCGCGTGCATCCTGCTAACCGACGCTTATTCCGCGTTCATCGCGGCGCATATTCCATACGAACGAGAGCGCCGCTATCTAGATTTCGATTCGGTTGAAAATTCGAATGGATTTCGTAAGGGAGCTTAGTTTTGGCGGAGGTGGTTTATGTAACGCGTAAAATCGATAAGGCGAGAGAGTTGGCGAATGATCTAAGAATACAGAAGCGTTCATCGTCTCTTGCGCGCAATTCTACGCGGAAAATATTGGAGGGAACTGGTTCGAATACGAGTCCATGTAACTTGAAGACACGCGAAGGAAAAATAGTTGAATTTGAATTTAAACGAAGTCTATACGTAAGACGATGAAATTGACCTCGTTCCGACAGGTTTCCGACTAAAATACCACGAGCTAACAACATTCGCGATTTAAATTTTCACATTATCGTGCATGATGCGGTGTATAAGCTGGAAACGATTATCGTCGTTATTATCGAAGGACAATTTTTTCTGGTCTGGTAAATTTACAAGCCAGACAGCCGTCTACAAAAATCCTGCGCTGTTTTTCTCCCGTCCTTGTTTACACCTCCTTTGAGTATGTGCTTTTTCTACGGTGCGTCCCTCTCACACGGTTTCTCCTCGTCCGTTGTCCTCTGGCAACCCCTTTACGGGGACGTGCATTTAACCCCAGCGCCACCCTTTACCTACACTCCCACCCTCCTTTTCCATTCACGGTTCGCTGCATAGACCGATCACGTTCGAGCCAGATGAATGTAAATCAGCCGAAATCGATCCAGACCAGTCTGCTATCTAAAGAGTTAACGATCTCCTCTCTTCGATCCTTTATTTTCACCTTGTTTCCTTCTTTCATTCTTTTTGTATCGACGTCGATCTCTTCCTTTCGCAACACCAAGTACGTGGAATCCGACTGGCCCAGACCCTGGCCCAGAGTCACGGCCACTCGAGATCGGTAACCCCGTTCACTTTAGTTAAACGAGCGTCGCTCGTACGTGGCTGGTTTTTTCGTCTGCGCGTCATCGTGAGTACCTAGCTTGGAACTATCGGCACCTCGTAATAGAGGAACATACACACGGGTCGTCGAACTTTCTCGGATTCTAATCCCGAAGACCGGTCTCGCTTCCATCTATCGGGTTACGCGTACGAAATCTGCTACGCACACAAAAGGCCGATTTTCACCGCGAGATAATACCGTCGTTATTTCGGCCACGATCGTAGTATATTCTCAACGAAAACGTACGTACGAGACAAATAAATAAACGACGGTGTTGCCTAAATGCGCAACTAGCATTGCAACCGTACAGACGGAGAACCGAATACGGTATAAAGAGTATAGGGAGGAAAAAATAGTCTGTCCGAGGACAGACCGCGAGTGGGTGTATGGAAATTTTCTACAACGTACTCAATGACCTGGGAAAAATATTTACTGCGCCGACGATGAGGCGTTGCGGTGTATCGACTAGCAATAATTCACTTGGCACTGTTCCTGAAATTAATAGAATATCGTGCCAGCTGTGATTTATTCGTAATTCTGTGGAAATGCCTCTACCGGTGGAATTAAATTTATGGCAGTAATAGCGCTTTATCGGCCCTCGTGCGCATTGTCTCTGTTGCACCCGAATCCGTCTCGTCGCGATTCCATCTTCCTCTTCTTTTACAGGAATAAAATAATTCCGCTTTAATCCTACCATGCGTGCGAAATTTAACGGCAGGCTGCTTTTAACCCGGTCGCGCGTGCACTGCACCGACTACTTTCGGCGGAAATTTGAAAATAATTAAATTTGTTCGCTCCGTAAACACGCGGTGTCCCCGGGCCAGACAGACAAATGTTTCGATTATTCCCAGCGAAAGTTCAAAACCATATTCACGATTACACTTTTATCAGAGAAGAGAACAATAGGTTGTTATTTCGCTATGGAATCTTGAACGCGTGTCCGATCGGGCTGACTTCTTTGTCATCGAGACTCGATCTCGGAGCAGTTTCGCGACACGAGTCTGAGAGTGGCTCGTGCCGGTATGTGGGCGAGGTCGTTGATCTCACGGTGAATTCGTGCGACGAAATTTTGTCAGCGGAGCACGGCTTATTCGAAATTTCACTTTTCGAGGAGAATCGACGAGCTCGAGATCTACCTTGCGAATTTCCACGCGGCGCCCTCCTAGCGAAAGAAGTTTCCGCGTGAATCGCCGACGACTACTAACCCAGATACGTTCCCGGGTCGTCGATCTTTTCCCTCCTCGGAGGAACGGCTGTACCAGATATATTAATTTCCTTCGGTTCGACCGCTTCTTGCGAGAATCACCGTCAGATAGGATCGCACGATTTCGGAATAGCTCACCTTTTTTAGACCTTATGGCGACACCGAGAAACAGTGTCATTCGTTTCTTTGGATCGTGGCGTCGGTCATCCTGTTCATCCTTAAATATCCTCAAATTAACCAACTTTTGATCGGTGTCGATCGAATCACAGAATTTCGTAGAAACAATTTTCATTCGATGCTTGGATCTGGAATATCGACGTTTTCCGAACGTTAAATCGATATTCCGTGGATACCTTTATTATCGGTTGACGACATTAGATACCTTCGAGTTACGATTGAAAGGGAAATCAAAGGTTCTCGATCCTTTGTCCTCGTAAAATGAATGACGGAAGCGCAACGTGTTGTCTCGTGGCTGGCAAGTTTCTAATCAGACGCGTAATAGCGGCCGCGAATAGAAAACCGAATGTGAACCGGAAATGCCGTTTCCATGGAACCCATTCGAACTATTCCGTGGTGTAGCAAGATACTTTAACTCTCGTACAACACTCGTAACTGTTACTTTAGAGAATAACGGGCCATACGGGCGTATGCGTGTTTATCACGGCGATTGCGTATACACACACGGCTTTCCGAGAATAACGGACAGAAATTCGCCTAGAATGAAATATTGTTGACTCACCGAAATGTTTCCGGGCTCTTTACAAATTTTTATTTCTCTTTCGGGTAGCGTATACGACTCGCACGAGAGAATTCCTGCAAGATTCGTCAATTTTTTCCGCAGAGTATCTCGAAATTCTTTTACCGCGTAAAGTTGAACGTTGAAAATTTTACCGATGGACGTCTATGGCGAAAATATCGGGTAATGAGATAACTTCGATCGACTGACCAATTAGAGGATAAGTCGAGGATTCCGAAGGTTCAGAAGCTTGCAGGGTTGTCGCGTCAAATATTCATTGGGTGTTCTTGACGGTTAAGAAAGGTCTGGACGTCTGTAAGAAGGTCGATGCTTTGCCGAGTCACCGCGGTGTCAATGACCCTTAAGGCTTTGAACCGGGACATGTTGCGTTTAAGCTTTTTGTAGAAAGTGCTGTTATTCCACTGATCTTGCAGAGAACTTTACTTCTTTACGCGCGATAAAAAGCGTCTACTATTTTCCGCGTGTAGCTGTTGGCGTCTCTAAAGAACTTCGTCTACGTTCCGTTAGTCCATTTGAATTTCCACGACTATTTTACGCTACCTTGTTTAGAAATGATTCATTGTGCAGATATTTCGATAATTTCAAACATCAATTTCGAGCGAGCAGCTGCAAAATTTCTCGTTCGATTAGTTTGAAATCGCGGAACGAGAAACGATTTCAACGAGAAATAACTGGCATTATTTCTCGATAAAAGCGAAGAACGCGTCTTCCTTTGGATCGGCGTTATCGACGGTCGATTCTTAGCGAAAATCAAAGTCCCGTTTCCGGCGGGTTTCTCGCGCTAGTCGGCGGCGCGTCTTTAAAGGCCGACGTACTCTCGGCTGGTAGCAAAATGTAAACCGGAAAAGCAACGAGCAAGTGAATTAGCGAAGTGAGTTCGCGATTGCCTCCCCTTCTCTACGCCTGCTCGCTTCGTCCTTCTTTCTCCTCGTTCACCTGGCACCTTCCATTCTCTCTCGCCACGGATCTGAAAGAAGGTCTTTGCCGGTCATTGTCCCACTTGCGAGTCTACTTGGACTTGGACTTGGACCACGCTATAAGCATGGTGCGCTGAGTAACGAGGTTCCGATACCCCCATAGGGGACCCCCTTTTGCGCCTATATTCTATACGCAACACGTACGTGTACGTTCACAGACAGGGACGGACGGAGACAGTGTTCAAGCGGTGAACGAACTTTAACGCATCGTGCTCCTAGCCATGCGCGAAAATCTTCCTAAACGAGCGCGCTGCGTTTCCTCCTGCTTCTCAAGAATCGTGGTTTCCTTTGCACAGCCAACTTCTACGATCCTTTCTCGTATGCGATTCTAAAGCTGGTTGCAACGTCCAACCTTGGTTACATTTCGTATCGTAACATCGCTGATATTCGAGACGATGAGTGGCAATTTTTGCGTATCTACATCGAGGTGAATTAATTACACGCTGTCGATAACGCCTGTCGTTCGCGGCCTTGTCTTGTGTTTCATCTAATTAATCGGCACGGGCAAAAAGGTATCGAACGATTGGCGATAAGTCGACGTGGCGAAATTAGTTCGAGACACGCGAGTTACTACGAGGCTTATGATCCGCCCCTGCATATCGCCACGTACTGGCATCGAAACCAAACCGCGTCACTCGTCTAACTGTACATAGGCTTGTGTATACCAAGGTACCGTACAGGTACGACTACCAAACGGTCGTAAAACCATGAATACGCGAAGACGTTTACACGTGGGCCACTATGCACGCGTCTATGCGTGTACAGGTGCGTAAAAGCACCGTTGTACAGCCGATGAAGGCGCGGTCAAAAGTAAAACCGAATTCGTTTTCGGTAGAACTTCGGCCAGTCGTGTTTCTCCTTATCTTCCGCGCTTTATCTCTCCTTCTTAGCTTTTCCTTCCATCAACTTTATCATCTGCTCGACGTTTCTGTTTATCGTACGACGTACTATTCCGTATCTTGCTGACGATTTTTCCTTCGCTGTTGATAAAACGAACGAGATTTTCTAAAAGAGCTGCGCGAATGTCGCGAAACTACCGAAGACGATTGAACTTTCCGCGATAATAAGATGAACGATCGATGATTTGGTTAATCGCATGCGTTAATGTCGCAAGGTCCGCGCACACGCGCCGTAAAAGGTAACGCCGGCATCCTCTGCTTCTTATGTAACCCAAAGGCGAGAGATGAATCGAGCTGTGCCAGGTCAGAGACATCGTTTCCTGGCTCTGTTCTCGAGTTCAGGACCTCGAACCGAGGGGAATTCGTTGAACCTTGAGAGTTCATCGTATCGAGTAGAGCCGAGCGTCACGTTGTGCCGATCTTCGTGATTAGTCGTGATCGAACTGGACGGCCCTGAATTCCAAGTATCTCTTCATCGATCTCGACAGGACAATGATAGTCGAAGCGGCGCGGCGGCTGGACTCGTTCTTCATCCTCGATGAAGTCACGAACGAACCGTGACCAATTTTGTCTTCGTTTGTCAGTCGAGGCATTACTATTTTCTTTCGGATACATACTTCTATGCTTCAACTGTCCAATTACGAGTGACGAAAAATTCATTTCGTTCGGTTGAATCGCGAAGAGAAGTTCCTCGGCTAACCGAACCGTCCGATACGGTCGAGTAGCGTCGAGGCGTATTGCGTTGGAAGAGTATCGGTATCGTTCCGCAAAAGTACAAGTGGAAACGGACAACGTCTGGTCGGCCGTGCTAGAAGCAACGTGGCGCGCGAAGGTAGAACGCCGGTCTCGAGTAGTTGTGATCGACGTCAGGCCGTACGTGGCCAGCCGCTTTCAATGGGGACACGTGATCGGCAGACTACGGCAGTGGTGGAGGTCGACCGGCTGGTTCGCCGGTGTGTCTTCTCTTTCTGTTCTTTCTGTTCTCGGCCGAGGACCTCCTCTACGTACGCCGGTACGCCGTAGAGTCACGGACGACCGCTATATCATTTTCGCTACCGGCCTGCGCGCCTCGGTTCACCGTTCTCGTCGGTTGTTGAACCCGACTCTCTTTGCGCGCTGCATAACCCATTTTGTAATAGCACACTTCGAACAGGCACACCGGTATCCTTCTCCGAAATCGACGATCGACGCGTCGATCGTTCGCATTTCTAGCCATTCGCTTCAGTATGTCGTCGATATCTAGACAAGGGCCTTCTCTCGAGAAAGATTTCGAAAATTTGACGACACGCGAGAAAGAAGACAAATCGTCAGGGAAATTTAGCAAAATTTCGGTATTATTTTCTTCTCTGAACGAAACTATACGATAGTTGAGTATAGTCAGCGAATCCTTGGAGAATTGTTAGAGCGGAGAATGAAATCGTCGAGATTTTTACGAGCACGAGTGAAATGAATTTGTACTAGGTCGCAGGTTTCTATTCTCGTCGGTTATTGAACTTGACTCTCTTCACGCGCTGCATAACCCATTTTGTAATAGCACACTTCGAGCTGTCGGCTCGGCCGTCTCAAAGACAATTTACGCTTGGTTTCCATTCTTTCGCATCGAAAGAACTCGATGAACCGCCGGATACCCGTCGAAACGAATATTTATCTCTAGACAGAACAGAACATTCTCTCGAAATCTTGGCGTATCCGCGTGTTCGATTCCCTTTTGCCGTGTGCCCGATTTTCACCGAATGAAAGGCGGATTTTCATTTTCCTGCACGGTCGATGAACTTGGCACTCGCCGCGCGGCATAACCCATTTTGTAACACCGCAAGTCGCACCGGGACCCGCACATCCTATTACAAAATGGACTGCGTAACGGTGTCCTTGCTCGAAACTATCGTTCTTTGCCCGCATTCTATTTTCTAGACGATTCGCACGGGGTAAAAATCGGATTCGTAAAACGAACGTACGTAAAAGGCGGCTAAAGGAGAAAAGTGAGCGCTCGAAGAAACGTTCGTTCTCATCCATGATCCGTGTTGCTACGGCAAAAAGCAAACGAATGGGCAATCAGCTTGCGCATTGCAAACCAAGGAAGAACGTCTGTACCGTTTCGAAAATTTCCCTCCGCATTCCTGCGATCTTTCCGCCTCTCTTTTGTCCATGTAACCCATTTCGCGGAAGCAACCACGGTAGAGGGACATTTGCGCTCTGATGAAATTAATCCTTCTTGTTCGGCACACGCGGTCCGACTGCTCGTTTGTCGCTTTACCACCTGCATCGTCCGAGACACAAAGCACCAGCTCAGAACGCGACGTATACGTATACGTCGAACGAAAACTCGTATACGTTTCGAGAGGGATATTTGCTTCAATGATAAAAAGTGAAAATCAAGGGTGGTCGACCCTCTGATGATCGTTGACAATTTATGCCAGAATGTTATGAAATAAGTTTCGTTAAAAGGGGAATAGGCGGCATTATCAGCAACGGGATTTGCGAGACGATCCTGATAAGCGGGTCGCGCGTCACCAAGTACGGACCTGCGGTACACCGTTGGAGAAATTGTCGTAGCCAGATAAGAGCGTCGGTTATTCGGGTATTGTGCTCGACTGCGTGGTGTAAGGCAGGTCAGGTACTCCTATATCTCGTTCGAGCTACTCCTCGAGGATCAACGGGAACATCGCGTTCTAATGAAACGTACGAAAGGTAGAAGCAGCGTTGACGTTGATCAGAGAGTACGTTGGATGGAGAGAAGGGCATTTTTGATTTTTTTTTTTTTTTTCAAATTTTGACCAAATCATTGGCACGGCAACGTTAAGAATGACACGTAAAAACTACAGAAGAGAGAAGATACGTATAATTAGCGGAAGCTGTAGTAGTAGCTTGTAACACGAGAGAAATTGGTATTTTGCTACGCACCGCGAGAATTCTAGCCGAGCTCGTTCGACGAAACACGTAACACGCATTTGCGCTTCCGGTCGATACCTCCGGCCGATAAAACGTTCCCTCGTAATCGTTGTGAAAGAGATTAAATAACGGAGTTTGTCCGTTTCCGCATTGAATAGCACGAACTTCAATGTCAATGTCAGTCGCCCTTTCACCTTATATAACCAACGAGTGCGCTCACCCGCTCGTCCGCTCGCTCGCTCTTGCCTGCTGCATATTACCGGTTTAATGCGTTTCGAGTGGCCCGAATGAAACGAAATAATTTCCATTCGTACGTTCATTCAAGAAGCAAAGTTAATTAAGATGGAATTATCAACATCGTTGGGCGAAGTTTCTCCGAGTTTCTTTTCGAGGGAAAAAAAGGAAATAACAGAATCCAACGGAAGGGAAACGTCAAAGGAAACGAGAAGCATTGTAACGACGCTGAAAATCGTTCTGATGAATCGTTCATAGTATCTAGAAGAAATTAGAAGTTAACCGCATGGTCGTTTTGAATTGCAAATTGGCATACTTGCTTCGCGGCAATCGTTACTTCGCTGCTTATTCAAAGTCGTTCGCGGGTACTTGAGAAAATGGAAATTTTACGTGGTATCTTTCCTAGGTAAGTGTACCTCCTCTAGTAGCTTGACGATAGTAAAGCGCGTTTATTACCGGCGAGAGAGTCAAGGATAGCTCAGCCTTCGACACTAAATTTAGTCCGCATACGTAATTACCATCTGGAGGTGACAGCTGGAAAAACGATACAAAATCGTGTCAGAATCGCGTTAAACTTGTTCGCGATCGAACTCTGTTCGTACATCTTCCTATCGAACAACTTCCTGTTTTACGCTCTTTCCAGATAACCCATCAGCTGCCGCGTTCAGACCACGCAACCGATTTGTCTTTTTCCTTTTTCCATGTAAACTATAATCTTCATCGTGCTCAACTCGAACAATTTAAATTCAATTGGAAGGACGATAAAGGCTGGTGAAGTAACAAAAATTTATCTCAAGTAGCAGATCGCATTTTAGATGGAAACTTTCGAAATCGAGTATTTAAATTTAACTCGATCAATTGATGATCGATCAACGACCTAAACCGAGCTGAACCTAACCGTTTCTTAAAATTCTGTAGCGTCTAAGCGACTCTTGGTTGATATCGCGCGTCGTGCAATATAAAAATTTGACTATGCGAAAGGAAATAAATAGAAAAGTAGTCGGAACGGAAGTGTCTCTGCTTAGGAAAAGTGTGTTTTGATCGTACTCGAGAGTAGCTCGGGGCTGTCGACAGGTAGAGCAAGGCTATAGCGAAGCAAAGCGAAGCGAAGGGAGGGAATCTCACGGCTGATGGCTGGCCGTGACTTTACTCAACTCAGCCGGCACTCGGGCCGGCGCAACGCGTCAATGTAGAACGGTCATTGACTCCTGGTGCTCGGCTCGCGAGCCTCCTATATACGTGCAAGCTCGAACCTTCCTCCTTCTCTTTAACCAGTCGCGCTTCTGCGCGATGTGAACACCCGGTACGTAGCTTTACGTGGCTCACCGTTCCTCGTGATACTTCGGCCTTCTTCACTACTCGATCATCGAACCGACTCATTTTTGCTACCTTTATTTACCATCCAATTGTGATCATTCGATCGATCGAACTCCATACGCTCCGTCGAATCTTCTGTTATACTTCCCATCGCTCGTTCTTGCTAATCACAACGAGTTTTAATTGATTTTTCTTTATCTTCGATTTCCCGCAATTTTTCATCCTTTGTATTTTTTCCTATTTTTTGCATTTTTATCGCAACAAATTTAACGTGTATTTGGCGATATAGTACTGTAGTAGTAGTAGTAGTAGCAGTAGTAGTAGCAGTAGTAGTAGTAGTAGTAGTAGTAGTAGTAGTAGTAGTAGTAGTAGTAGTAGTAGTAGCAGTAGTAGTAGTAGTAGTAGTAGTGGTTGTTGTTGTTGTTGTTTTTTCGATAATACAGGATCGATGTAGGGCGGTTATTGGCTTTTTGCGCTAGACTCACTCGAGACCCCCTGCTCGTGTACACACGCCATTCACATTTGCGTTCGACATTGACTGGAAACGAGTCACCCGGTATATGATACGTGCCTCTGCAGGATCCGTGATACTTTAGGCTTTTTCGGTGCACCGAGCACCGCCAGAAAGTTACGATAATTTTTCTCTTTCTCTCCCTCGATATCTCGTTGCTCCGGGACAATCTTCCTTCGAACGATAAAACGTTTCAGAATGAATACGTACTTCGGTGTACGCAGGATGTGAAGTACCACGGTTCGTGCTAATGGTGTTTCCCTCGGAATACGAATGTGTTTATTTTTTCCCGGTTGACCTTGGAATCCGGCGGGAACGAAGGAATTTTACGATATTTTTATGGAAGATTTACGCGCCGCTGCCACCGCGAACTTTATCGCGGTAAATTCTTGCGAAGAACAGGGTAAGTGAGAATGAGGAAGTGAGTATAATGGCCTTTATAGCGGGGCGCATTCACGCAGACTCGCGCACCTCGCTTTTAACCGGTCCTACGCACCTTCTCGATAATAATAACCGCAACAGCGATAAAAATAATGACTTTGATAATCGCGATAAATTCGCTGTTTGATAACGACACGAGGTCGATTAATCGCGATGAAGGGGCGTGAAATTTAAGGAATCGGAGGTGGACGTTAAATTATCGTTCCAGAAACGGTGGAGGAAGTATCTCTAAGTATACTTTGGAGTAAAAATACAAATTGAGAAAGACCATCGTCTTGATACCGCGGTCATTTTTGTTTAAACGTTTCTATGGACTTCTTGTAATTTAAAAGACGATCTTGTAAGGATCGCAAGGAAAACGGCAGAAAGATCAGCTGAAAAGATTTGGGGAAAGGATCGAGGGGCGTGGAGACAAATGTGCGAATGCGCGATAATTAATAACAGAAACGTGAAATGCGTGGAACGGGACACCGTGTATATACCGGACGGTCATCGTTACGGTAGCGCGTAATACTTTACGGTTCGGCGTATGTATTATCGCGGAATCGCAGGACAAGCGCAATTTTTGCATGGAAAATGGCGCTACGGTACTTTCAGCCTCGCCGCTCGCCCGCGGCGAACGAATCTAGGCTAGGCCTACGAACGACACGGTCATCGACCACCCTTGATTTTTTTTTTTTAAAGACGGAGAAAGCGACACTGCTTCTCTGCCTTGTACTAATTAGATTACGACAAGATCGAAGTATCTTAAAGAAGAACGTTGCAATGTTACTGATCTTTAAATTCAGTTACATTATCTCGTTATTTCATATCTAAATGCAAATTTTTTAATTTGAATCTTTGAATTTGTATCTTTCCTGAATTTCTCCAACCGTTCGCCTTCCTTCTGTCGCATTAAATAGATTTTTCCCTTTATTTTCTGCCACGAGTATCGGCTACGCTGTAATCATTAGAAAAGGACCCCTTCGTCGAGTGGCCCGTTTGAAAGGTGCAACGACCGTTCCAATAAATCGACCGCCCCCGTCCCCCACCCCAAAATGATTACATACACGCGAGTTTGCAATGACCGCGGCTACGAACCGCGGTCTGCGGATACCGTTATGTCACATTAGTAGGCACCTGCAAGCGTCATTATCCTCTCCTACGGCGTGCCATTCTCAAAATCGAAAACCACTTGTCTTGTAACGTGGCAGAAATCCATTCCTTTCGCGTCGTTTATGTCTCGTTTGAATATGCCGACGTTCGCCTGATGGAACCCTAGTTAAACGGAATTCCAGTTAATTCAAGCTGTTGGTTGATTAGACGTTACGTTCGTTTCGACATCTTTGCTTTTCCTTCCACACTTTTAACGAATCTTGTCACTTGTCATTCCTGGTTGCGCGAAGTGTACTGCAGTACAAATGAAGAACGGAAACGCGTGATTGCACGAGGATCGACAGATTTTCGAACAGACGAGTGGAGGAAGAAGAGACGAACGGTGCACCGTTATGTCATATTAGGAAATACGCGCGTTTAACGGTGTTTCTTTATACTCGATTCGCTGTTTGATACCTTGGAGATAGCCCAATCGTTTACCAACTGTTCGATAATGAACAAACGTGTTCGAATTGCAGAGGACGATAACTCGATTGGTCCGTGTTCGGTGTAAATTTACGTTAATCTTCGAATATCGATCGGTTTGCAGCATGTATGGGGCCTAAATTACAGATATGACGTTTAGAGATCGCTTTTACTTTAAAGCAAATATTTGCTTCTCTATTTGTCGTTGAAGCTCGATGGATTGTTTCAACGGACAAGTGCGAGAAATAAAAGAGTAACGACAGGTCGATAAACAAAAATAACAAGATTATCTTCGATCGACAAAGTTTAATCGATGCGAATCTGTAAGAGAAGGTGAATCACGAACAATGCACTCGGGAACGAAGCACGGATTGCGTTATTACCGTTCTCTTTTTTTTCCAGGCTTTAACTTTGGTCCTGGTACCGTTAGGGCCAAGGCTCTCAAAGAACCGAGCGTGAAGAAACACTTTCTGTATTCGAAGAGCTCCTTCTATGACGTAACTCGCGCACTAAAGGGTCTCAACCGTTTGAAGTAACATACTTCACGTTATTTTATTGCTGCGTCGTGGTTAAGCCGTCGATTACACGTGGAATTTGCTGGCAACGATTGGAAAAGGAATTTTACACGCCGTTTAAAATTGCTCGATACCATTTATTCCATTCTTTGATTAATTTTTACCAGCGGAATGTGGTTCTACGGTATCGGATTCGCAACTTTCCTCGTAACAATTTTGCTCCGTTTAGTGGTAAAACTATGTCAGGTCACCGCGTGTTCTCCGGAACTCTCCAGAAAATTGACCGCTTCTTTCGGAATGATTAGGAGGGGGCGCGCGCCTACTTTTGTAGTAAACAAGCGCGAACGTGTTTGAGGGATCGTTACGCGTGAAACGTTACTCGGACCAGGGGGTTGCCTCGAAATTTAAGACATAGGATACCAGCTGAAAAGGAGGACTCGTCACTCACCTTAGACGTTTGCCTGGAAGCCGGCGAATCCTGACACAACCACGGTAAACTGTCAAAGTTCACAAGTCAAAGTCACTGACATATCTTCAGATCGTAATGTGGTCCGTCAGCGGTCACTAGCGTCTACGCGCGAAACTTTGGCGAACCGAGTCGATCTCATCGACTCGATTCTCGTTCCCGACGAACAAACAAACTTGAACCGAGTTTTTCAACTGCTTTTGCCGGCACTGCTCTCAACGTAGTCTCAACTTCCTCTCGATCTTTTTGACGTCCCGGAAGAGGAAGTTCCCTGTGAATGGAACAACTCGAAAAGAACGACAGAACGTCGCTGGTGTGTTCTCTCCCTTATCGACGATACGTGGTCGATCTTCGTGGTCCGACCTGTGCGTGGCTTCGTCACTAACCTCGCAGGGTTTCTCGCGGAGGTCCGAGCGCGCGTTAAACGGAGGAAGACAGGCGGTGGCGCGGAAGAACTAAGCGCGACGAAGAAGCGATCGGAATCACGCGCGGAGGACCTCTCCTCGCTCCTTGGCGAAGAGGACTGCCTCGTCCTTGACGTACGGTCGTGTACACCGTGCGAAGCCGCGTGGTTCGAACTGACGAGTACGGCAGGTAAGGTGAGTCTAGGTGTCTCCTTGTGTACGAATCGCGGTGTGCGCGTGTACGCACTAACGTAACCACGTTACCGTGGCGCGTTCGTGTGCGTCGCCGGGAGGACTGACGGAGGACGGGTAGCGAGGAAGGAAGAGGAGGCCGGCTCCGCTCGCCTCGGCTCGACGAGTAGTCTCACTTCGCTTCTTTTCTCTCTGTTCCCTTCTCTTCGATTCTTTTCTCGTTCCTACTCTCGAACCGGCCCCTCGAACCCTCTTCGTCTTTCTCGGCCGCGCGAGTTCGAGAAGCGCGAGCAGCAAGCGGCGGCAACGGCGAACCTCCTTCCTTCGATTCGTTCCTTCTTCTGCCTGACTCTTTCCTCGTTCTCTCCTTCCTTTCTTTCCTCGGATTCTCGGCTCGTTCCTCGACGGTGCAGAGGACGCGGTGCAGCCGGTACGTTTCGTTCGTTCGGTTCAGTATTCCCCATCGACAGAACCAACGGTACTCTTCCCCACCCCCTTCGCTCGGCTCGGCACAGCTCGGCTTCGCTCCGAGTTCTCCTCAGCGAGAAGGCGGTAGCCTTCTCTCCGCTTCTTCTCTCTTTCTACTCTGTGCTCCTCTTCTCTGTTCATCGCCTCGGCCATCGAGTAGCCCCGCTCTCTTCGCCTCTTTTTTCATTTGCTCGCTCTCTTTCTCTCTGTTTTTCTCGACGCGCCTTCCCTCCCCAAGACGTGGCCGTACACGCGCGTAGGTCTCGCTTCTTCCGTCTCCCTTCGCGAACGACCGCGCAACCGTGTCTTCTTTCTCTTCTGGTTACTGACCTCCGAAAATACGAGCCGAAGGACCCAGGCGTACACACGTCTTTTCAACCTTCGATCTTTCCACTCTGATCCATCTTTTCACCGCGACCAGCAAGACGGTCAAGGGGAATCTGGTCGAGCCAGATCGGCATCCCGAAAGGGGGTGTGATTTTCCATTGTCACGTTGTCGAATTTTCTCACAACTTTTGGGAAACTCGAGTTAGCCGCCTCGAAAGCGAAGAACGTTGTTCCCACTGTTTCTTCTTTTCGCTTTTTTATTTTCCTTCGAAAGGGGTCCGAGTCCACAAGTCGAAGATAGCGTTAAATGGAACGACAGCCGTGGAAGGTATCGAGTCACGCAAAAAGAAACGTCTCTTAAAGGCGGCTGGAATCGGCGATCGGTTAATTATATAATTTCAATCGACGTGCCGTTTTTACGCTGACTTGTCTCTTCCGTGTTTCTTGCTCCTGGTTACTGACCTTCGGAAATCCGAGCTATCTGCCGCCACTCGTTTTCTTTTCGCGTTTCTTCGGCTTCGTTCTTAACGGCCGAGGAGCGACGACGGGGAATCTGGTGTTGATGATCGCGGAAAAACTCGCGGATCGATTTCGCCACTTCCTTTCTTTGCCATCGTGATAATTATCGCGCAACCTTGCTACCGTTGCTACTCTTCTGTCATCGTATCTTTAATCGTTGAATTGCTCGTTCGATTACCGTCCACTTCGATAGCCGCGCTTCTGCGAGCGGATCGACGAGCGAAAAAGTAGGAAAAAAGATGGTAGCGCGACTGGCCCGCGCGCTATGCCGCCTGCGTTCACCGTGAATCGTCTTTCCGGGCGTTAAAGTCTCCGAGCTCCGACGCCGCGTGATGGCGCGGCTCCGTCGAGAAATACGAGACCCTCGACAACCGTGTCGATTTATCGACCTTTTACGCGTTGCGTAAGAGGGCCTCGCCGATCGAATAATACGTTTGGCGGGTTGCGTCGGTGTTTCCGTCTGTGTAATCGTAAATTTGAAAGTCGATTGAAAGTAACGACGAGGGCAAGCGCGCGATCACCAGAGAATGGCCGCGAATGAATTATTTTCCACGTCGATCGTTCTCCTCTCGAAGATTCGAAACGCAAGAGGAACGTGAAATCGAGAAAGAAGGATACGACGAGAAGAGGAAATGGCGGTGATAACGAAGAGCGATAGGATGCGGCCACTTTTACATAATATCGCGTACGCTCGGAAACAACCACGCCGCGAAACGATGCCGAGATCGATCGACCGTGTCCTGTCGAATTACTTCCATTGGTTAGTCGCGTTAATTTTTTTCCTTCGTCGTCGCGAAGGATTTCTATCGAGCCTAGAATGTCTATGATGGGAGCGTCTTTCTAAGCAGCGTCCGATTAAAATGCACGATGCTGCGGTGGAGAGAAGGGACGAGCTAACGCGCGATAGAAGCGACGAAGGTGAATTGTCTTGCAGGTAAATATACCGCGTCGTTAGGATTATGCTCCAAGATCGTCGATCAAGATACTCGATCGTCGCATCGAACAGCCTTCCGTGAAAATCTGCTATCGGGTTTCCTCCGTCGCGCTTGTCGTAAACTTCAGCGAGACTGTTTTTACGTTACGTCGTTTGCCCGTTAGACGCGTAAAACTGAAGACAACGAAATGGATTTGCCATCGCTGCGCCGGCCTGGAAAAAATACTCCACGTTTTACGAATATTCTATAATTTTAGAGGGATTAGCAGCTTATTAAGAGTTCGTGTTATTTCGAAACGTTAAGATTTATTTCTTCGAAGCGAGCAGAACAAAAAATTCTATCTCTGGATAATCTATGAAGGAGAAGAGCGATCGGTCGTACCGCGCGGAGCGGGTAACCGGAACGGAACGGAACGGAGTGGAGCGTTCGCAAGTGGTTACTGACCTCTAGCATCGAGCACTCTTACGCTTGCACTACTTAGCTAGCTCGTCGTTACCGAGCTGCGTACCGAGCTGCCGTGATCACGTTAAATCGCCACTTTTCTCGGCGTACCTTGGACGTTGCAGCGTTACCTTTACCTTCACCTTGCGCTTCCCGCCGCAGTCGCTTCCGCTCACTGAGACGCCGGAAGGCCAATAACGCGTTTCACCACTCTTCTACCGGAAGCGCATTCTGCGATCTATGTCATAGACTCTTCATACGTACATTAGAATCTTCGTGCAAGGAGTTTACTTTTCTCTAGGTTTTTCGTTTACATATATCGCCGTTGTCGTGTAGTTTTGCGAAGCGCTTCTTAACGTCGGTAACGTTTCCTTTTCCGTGAAAAAAAAAGGAATCGTTGAAAATCGATAACGTTGAAAAGTAAAAGGTTAAAACGCGGGGAAAAGCGTGCCGGCCGCGGCTCGACTTTCGAACGCAGCTCAAATTGAAATCACGTTCGCGGAATCGGAAGAAAAATCGACGATTTTCCCCTGATATCGCGTCGAACGTGGCTCAGAGGCGCAAAGTATGACACGGCCGGCGAGAGATGTCCGCGGCGAGTTCGTTAACCCCTGAAAATACTCTCTTACATCGTGGTTGCGTGCACGGCGCACCGGGATGCACTAGTTTACTTCTTTCCATAGAGGTGGAGGTGGTCTTGTCTTGACTGTGTATACGTGTACGTTGCATCGCGCCGCGGCGCTTCTCCTCACCGGGACTTCGCATTAGAAACTTCACCTACATCGGCCAGATGCCTCTCTTCTTGCCTCGAATTCTGCACGGCATTACCGCCGCCACTGCTGCTTCGAACAGTAATTAACTCGAACGATTCAACGATCCACTCTGAAACCAGGAAAGTGTATAAACTTTGCTGGTTCTAGCAGCTCTAGATTCAATGAAAACTTTCCAACATCGGTGCCAGAGATTTGCACGGTTAACGTTATACAGCACCAAGCAGCGATGCTTTTTCCTTTTCACGTTCCTCTGTGGATTATGTGTATCAGGATGAACGATGAAATCGACGAAAGAAAGTATTCCCAATTGATTCCGTTAGCTGGAAAATCTGTTTCACCTACATTGCAACACTGATCTCGTCTGCGCGCAAAGTGTAATTACGCGCTCGAAATTGCCACTGTTTTCGAACGCGATAAGAACGTCCAACGATTAGAGCGGATGACAGCTGCAAGATTTGCAATCAAGCCACGTGTCCGTTTCAGGATAAGAGCAGACACTCTGTGGAATTATGGCGTTATAAATTTCGACAGATTTCTTCCGCACTTCTTCCTCCAGTTATCTGACACTTTCCCTGCTTCCACGGTAACGCTTGCTGCCGATGACTGTTCGATCCGCAACGAGATCCTCGATTTAGAAATTTGAATCCGTTTGCATGGAACGAAGGTCCAATAACCCACGGCAACCTTGAATACTCGATGGACGGCTCTATCCTTGAAACGTCCTCACGCCAGCCGCTTAATTTAACAAACGCGTCCTCCGAGAAATGTCTCTCTATGGCGGCCTTCGCTGCCGAAATACCCACGCGTAAACCAATGCACAATGGCACTCGACACCACTCTCCTCCTCCTTTTCGATTTTCTAACGAAACTCTATAATCCCTTGTACAAATATCAGAGCTACCAAATGGGAGAAACAAGACTCGGTCTGGGAAAGTCATCGAAATGTGGACGCTCGAAAGGGAACGAGCCTGGAGGTCAGGGGAGAAAATCGTGTTAACGTTACTCGAGGCTGGCTGACTCGTTTTCGTTTGGGCCCAGAAATTCGAGCGGTACGTCCCTGACGGTCTCAACGTCTGGCTAGGCTAGGCACGGGAGTACTGTTAGCTTTGGGTCTGAGTCGCGAATCGAATTGAAAGGAGAAACGAAAGAAGAGGAAGAAGAAGAGGAAGATGATGATGAAGTAGTAGAAGAAGAGAAGCAAGAGATGGAAGAGGAGGAAAAAGTTGAAAGGGAGGAGGCGTTGGTGGTGGAGGGAGGGGATCGGGGAGTGGGTAGAGAGCTGCGTGGAATCCTAGGGTGAGCCATAATGTAACACCAAGTCGGAAACATCGAGGTTCGTCCTCGCCTGCCTCGAGCGAGGGACGCCGCCGCTCGCTCGCTCGTTCTTCGTCCTCGCTCGCCTCGAGACCGCTCAGAAGTGAAGTGGCACACAATGCGTAAGAGTATTTTCAGGGGTCGACGACCGCTCTGCTTCCTCGAGGCTGTCCCTAGCGATGGCTTTGACCGCGAATCGAACGGTATCGACGCCTCGCACTTGACAAGCCTTTCATCGTTCTGCGTCTGACAGAGATTACTTTTACGATTAAATTCGACCGTGTATACCTATGTACCAGTTAATCGCTAATCGATACTCGATAATAGTGGCGAGCTTTGAGCAAATATCGAATATGGATCGAATCGGGACTATGAAATTGAATCGGGTCTGTCGTTATCAACAAAACCCTTTTGCTTTCCTTCGCGGTCATCCGACCCGTTATTTTTTCCTCTTCCTCCATTTGACTGGCTTTTTTTTTTTTTGAAATTTATAGCTTCTTGGTTGGCCCGAAATACGACTAAATTTTTAATCTTAAATAATATTGCATCAGTGGAATAGATCTAACGTTTCTGTGAGAAACTACACGTCATAATTCGTTCGAAGCGCAACGTTCGAGCATCTAATTAACCGCGCGAAGGTCTGCCTCTTGCGATTCTTCGTTTTCCCGATATGGATTCGAGAAACATTCGCGCTCGTTGAAAAAAACCGCGGGGTTACGGTTCAGCGATTTTTTTCGCCGCTTTGGCGACCGGTTTATCACATTTTTAACAACCGGTTCCTCTCGACCGACCGTTGGAATCGCGTTACCGATTGTATGCAAAGCGCACGCAACGCGGAAGTTTTTGCACCGCGAAAAATTTCCAAGGGTTACAAAAATCAGCATCCTGTATGATACCGATTTTCATCGAGCGATCCTGCGCGAAACCCAGGAAACCACAGATCCGTGGAAAAAAACGAAAAGAATCAGTGGTCTATTCTAGTCGGCAAATCTTTTTTTGCACGGAGTTCAATGCTCGAGGTTAAAGGCCCGACCCTGAAACTTCCAACCTGTCGAATTCGTAGCCGCCGGTCGGTGACTAAGCTTCCCATCTATCTCGTATCGACGATCGCGTTATTGTCGTGCTATTTCGTAACTAACTAAGCAACATACGTATACGAATACACAACGATCCTCCTCCGCGTTGCTCGTTCGATCGCGCACAGGAAACGCGTGCTACGTGACGCAAGATCTAAATTGGCGTTAATGCCGCGCAAAAAAAATATACGCCTTTTAACATTTTTGTATATGATCGCTCGACCACGCTATTATAACGGCAACGACGTGACCCACAGAAATATTCGTCAACCTAAGAACGTACGTGCTCTAGGAAACAGAGCAACGACATCGATGATCAGCTCCTAGTTCCATTCAATTCCTATTCCAGCATTTTTTAATATCCGCTGCTGTGAGACGTTATGACGAATGATCGAATCGAAGCACCGGGCAACGCGACGAACAAGCTGCTGAGACCTTGGCGATCGAATCGATCGTAGGTTGTCGAAGCGGTATCCGTTTCGGGGTGAGAATGGGGGCGCGCAAGGTGATCGCGCGATTCCGCTTTGAAAAGGGAATTCTCCCGTGACACATTCGTTTTTATCGCTATCTGGCTCGAGCACGAATCTCAGCCGTGGTTTCTGGGCATATACGGAAAGTCGGCGAGTTGTATGCTGCTCCGTATACGAGGCATTGACCCGACGTCACCGCGTTTCGTTCTTGTACCTGGCCAAGCTCCTATGGAATGACTCGCTTACTGTTCCCGCCGCCGTTCTCGCAGGTGTTTGTCCCCGTACGTAAACAAATCCGCTTCTAACGGGGCCCCGAAACGATTACGTTCCCCATAGGGGAATACAGGACAGCGTATATCGCCTTACGTAATCGCCGATTTCGACCGGGCCCGTTTGCGGTACGGTACCGGCCGAATTCTCGCCACCGAAACGAAGCTTCCTCTTCGGTGAGAAAGTCTCGGTCGTACGGTCTTGTCCGTAGCGCTTCTGCAGAGTCTAGAACGCTCGATTAATTAGAACGGACGATTGGCAGGACTTGGCGCAGAAATCGTTACTAATTTATTATTCCGGAGGAAGATAACAAATCGTCGTAGCAACGAAGCTCTAACCGACGACGTTACGAGGTATTACGTCTTTCAGCGAATCATCGGTCGACGAAACCCAAGGCATATTACCTTGTTCGCTCGAGAAGATTAATTCCTCTGGAAACTGCGAATAGAGGCGGTTTAATCTCTTAGGTTGCGCAACGTTCTCGCATTCTACTAGGATCTTAGGTCACTCGAAAGTTCCACGAATTCCAAGCTTTCTCGCAATGGCTGATTAAACAGGGGCCTAGTCGTTCGAAGGAACATTTACGAATGAAACAGAAGGATGAAACACGAGGAGTGGTGCAGGTGTATGGCAAAAGATTAGAAAGATGACGGGCCCGACGCGCCGGTGCATTCTCGACGTCGTTGGCCGCACGGACTTAGTTGGGAACGAGGAAGACCTAGTTCGAAGGTAGAACGGCGCAACGGCACTAGGTCACGCATCGCAGTTCCTGAACGGCGCGAGCGTTTGCCTATGTGTACACGGGCTCGTGTGTGTACGTGTGCATGTGCATCGAGCACTCGGTACGCGGCACGCATACGCGACGAGAGAGTCCGACGATAGTCGCCGTGCTAGAAGAGACGAGAGGACCTTCTAGCCACGACAATCACCACTACGAAATTTCGAACGTTCGAGAATCCATTGTTCTATCGGCCGTTTTACAACGATCGTGAGGTAAGTTGAGAAAACTGATCGTAGGAGCAAGGTCGTTCGCTTGAAATTATTTTTGGGTATGAAACTTGAAGATCAACAGTCGAAGGTCAACGTTTTTCTGAACGCTAAGTGTATATTGTTAAACGTGTGCAACAACCTTCCTCGAACAAGATACAACTTTCATCGATGGGAGACTTTTCGAGTATCTTAGAAATTTGTCCCAGCGAGAGCAATCTTTATTGGTTTGATCTGCATGGAGCTGTTGCGGTCATCGAACGCGATAACGATCACGGTTTTCGAAACAAACTCGTCCATTCATGTCGAATGTTCTCGTAGGGCTTTCACCCTCTGTCCTCGTGCCGAGGTGCGGCCGCCTGCGAACGAACGACGAGTAAGAGGCACGATCACCGCGAGGACTAACGGTAACGCGAAGTTGTTTTGTCCCGATTGCGTTTAGGGAACTTTTCCATTCGACGGTAACGAAAGTACCGTGGCGTGGCCTGGCGAGCGTATAGGGACCCGCATGCGAGAGAGTGAATTTCGTCATTCCAGCCATCGACGAGGAAATCTACATCCGAAAGATGTACTGTTAAGCGACCGCTCGAAGCGAAGGTGAAACGACCGAGCGGACCGTTGGGTTCAATGGAACCGATAAAACCGAGCATCGATTCGATCGCTGTTATCGACGCCAGCGAGGCTCGTTTCGACCGATGAAAAACGACCTCGCTTCTCCGACACCGGAATTCGTATCGAACCAGCTCCAATTAGCGTTCAAGGCGGATGAACGAGGAGCTTACAGAGATTGGTCGAGCCCTCGAATATGATCGACGCTCGATTCGAATAGATGGCGGGTGTCGAAGGATAGCGCGTACTAGTATAATTTTCGGAGTGACAACGCCACTCTATTGTTTAGCGAACACTGGAGGCGACGGATTTCCAAGGGACGTAGGTAGTCGGATTTTTCTCGTCTGCCTGGAGAAGATGGACGCGGTGCTATTACGGTGACAATGCGAACGGGATGAACGTCCTGATCTCGTCACTGTCCTCGGACAATGACCTCTCGTAAAATCGTCGACAAAATTTCGCGAACGTTCCTCGCTATTCACCGATCGGACTTTAGTCGTTTGCAGTACCTGTTCGACGCGAAAGAAAGGAACAAAAACTCGAGCTCCGTTATCCGATCCATCAGAGTTCCCCTAAAAGAATGGAAAAAACTTTGCCTCCGATGTTTAGTCGTAGGGGAGAATTAATCCCGTGGCTGTTAATTTCCAGACGCTGTGCAAAGCGGCAGGAGCGAACCGGCCGGAGCAGAGTCGGTCCGAGCGGAGCGCGATTAAAAGTGAAGCCTGTTGACCACGTGGCCGGAGGTCAAAGTGGCGTAGGCAGACGTTACTCTCTTCGTCTGGTTGGCGGGTTGGTGGCCGCTGCACGGTGGAAGCGAGCCGCGAGGCTGGCAGTGGCGGCGGCGGCGGCGGCGGCGGCGGCGGCGGCGACGACAGCGGCGGTGGTAGCAAGGCCTCGTCGAGCGGTATGGTAAGTGTGTTAACAACGTAAGCGGGGTGAACGCCCTCGATAGACCTAGACCCAAAAAGCGCTCGTTCCATGGGCAACTGCCACTGGCACTGGGTTAAGGCGAAGTCATGTGACGTGGTGCAGGCACATAAGTCGTGCACATCGCACGCACACTGGCGCAACGCCATTACTTTCACGCGTATGCGTTCGTTTCTGCTCGCATGGACGCGCACGCTGGGGTTCGTCGGCCTGACCATCTCGCGGAATGCCACGGAATTGTTTCGACACGTTCTTTTCTACGCAGCGTTCTACGACTCACCGTTACTAGGACGCTCGCTATTTATCATTTTTCTCATTTTCTTCGCTGCTCTACGACCATGGCGGATTTTGGTCAGCAAATCATTCGTCATCGCGTCGCTGACTTTTGATTTTTCGGCGTCGCGCGTGATTCTCGTTCTTACGGCCAACGAGTTTTATAACGGACAAAGACGCGTTTGAACGATCGAACGATAGATGGATGGTCCGAGTAGCCAGATTCTAACAGTTTCGGAGCATTCTCGTTGTGTAATTAGCGAAAGTTCGACATCCGAGTTGGATCGCGCGTCATCCTCGAACCTTTATGATTCATTGCTTACCGTTTGTGGCGTGTCGAAGCATTTTCCTTTCGATCGTTCATCGGCGAGTTCGACGTCACGCGATACCAATACACTTTCGAATATTCTACGAAATTTCAAAGGCGCTGTTCCCTATCGCTAACGAGGAGCGTCGTACTTTCAGACGTGTCTTACAAATTTGGAGCGAGTCAGCACGGATCGGTGGTCTAAAGATTAAACGAGAATTTCCCTCGTTTTCTACGATTCCTGTTCTACATTTCGACTAAACGGCCGGCCGCTCGTCGACGTCATTATCCGCTCCGGGTGGCCGTTGAAAGAAAACAACGATACTTTTTTCTCGACGGCCGTTCACCCCGAGACCCGAACTCCTCCAGCCGATAAACAAATTACAATCGACACGTGAACCATCGGGATACCGGTACATCGACCGTGTGCGAGGATTCGCTGGCGCGACAATCAACGACCATTTTCAGGTCCAATAATCTTGGGCTCCTTACCAAACTGTCTTGAAAATAGAAATTAATCCCACGCCGGGATACAAATATTTCTGCCCTGTTCCGCTCTATATTCCCATCACGGATACACGTTACACGCTACTGCGATCCGTGTACGTCGTTCTCCAAAATCCTACCTCGAACGAGCTAAAGCATCTAACTGCATTATTCTCCATAGTCGGTTCCGCGATCGATCAAAATTAGTAGTCGAACGAGCCGCGATCGCTCGTTCCTGGCTTCAAACGGAACGAACAAAGGAAAACTCGGAAGTAGAAAATCCAAATAGCGTTTCGCGCGATCTCGATGTTTGGGAGACGAGGATCGGGGCCGCCCGCTACACGATGATTATCCAGCCTCGCATAACTGGCGAGGAAAGGTATGGATGTATAGTACGTCCCAGCGGTCGGTGGATGGAAGTCCATCCTTGATGGAGGTTACTCCGGGCCATCGTCCCACATCTTCTTGGATATGAACTTGTGTCTTCGTTCGACTTGCCTCCGATCGTCTCCCTTCGCTTCTCCTTCGTCCTTCTTCCTGCCACCTCCACCGCGTCCCCGCCACCATCGTCACACACCATCGTCACCATCCTCGTCCTCCCTCGTCTTGTCTCCGTTCGCTTCTGCCTGTGTCGTGTTGCGTGTTGCTCGTCCTCGCCACCTCCACTCGCACCGGATCCCCTCCAGGAGCTTCGGCTTTTCTCCTTCTTCGGTATTCTCATCCCCTTCCTTCGAGAGGTCGACTCCAGTGGCGTGAGTTACTCGCGATTCGGATTCCGAATGCCGATCGACGCAGGACTCGGGCTGCCCTTCGTTTAAGGTAGCTCGCTTAACGGAGATCGAGGGATCGACGGGACCACGCGATCGTCCCTGTTTCTGTACCGGTGACGTACGAATCAGAGGGCTCCGATTACGATAGAAGGACGTAGTCGTTGGCGATCGATAAGTTAGGAGAAAAAGATCTTTACACAAGTTTCATACGAAGAAAGTAAGTTTGAGAAGAACACTTTCGGTTAAACGTGCTTACAGATTAAATACCGCGCTACGATAACTCGGATCTTTATTCCACGATAAGATACCGTACGGTGAATCGGTCAAAATTATGCTACCTCTGACTCCTGAGAAAGAATGAGTTGTCACTAGACTAGGAGTAGGGACAAAGGTCTAGTACACGAGGGTGATGAACTGCCGATAGAATTGGGAGTTACGTTGTTTCGAAAGTGAAAGAGGCAATGACACCCTTAGAAATACTTTTAATTCGATGCTACGTTCGCTGGCACCGAACGCGTTTATCGCTGTTACGCGTGTTAACATCGCTAACGTCGACGTTTATGGATCTTAGCACGGATACAGATGGTTAACAATATTTTCCGATTTATAATTTCCGTCTGCGAACTATCGTTTCGTGGGAAGTTACGTCACAGTTTCTGCGAACACCATCCCGACAAGATAGCGCGACCTGGATTACGCTCGAGTTATCGGTTCCCTCCGCACTTTGTCGCTCACAGGGTCAAAGCAGTCGCTTGTCGCGATTCTGAAAAAGAAGAAGACTCCGCGAAGGAGGCGGCAGTCTTGGATCTCTTCTTCGATCAAGTCGATCGACGCGACTGGTGATCGATGAGCATCGATCGTCTCGATCCTCTATCTCGTTTTCTATCGACGCTGACGGATCCTTTGAAATTCTTTCTGCCCGTGAATCATCAGACAAATTTCGTGCCACTACAAATACATGATCGTGAAAGCAACGATGATGCGATGTCGGAACGTCGATAACGAAGGATTCAGCGAGCAGGGGCCAGGTAAACGGCCCGAACGTTGAACCGACGAATGACCTCCGACAACAACAGCCTCCGTTTTCGGTGTCGAAATCACCGCCACGCCAGAATAATGCCTTTACGGCTTCGTGCTTTCGACTTTTACGACTGATCGTTAAACGAATCTGCTCCTCCTTACTCGAGCTTCCGAGCTTGTTCACCGATTACAGAGAAAACACCGATCTCTGTCTCCGGAATTTTTTCCATGTCTAATTGTTTCGTGAGATCTCGTTGCACAGGATGTTTCTTCTGAAGGAGTCATGGACAAATACACGAGCCATCCGCTTAGTCACTAAGAACGGCTGTGACAAAAGCTTGAGAAATTTATGCTCAGGATGGAATTTCCAGCTTAATAAGGTTTAACGATGTAATGATGAAATAAAGTTTGAACAAAATGTAAAAGGCACGATATCTTCTCTCTTTCAAAGTTGTTCTATGCATTCATGCCACACTGTTAAAGTTAACAGATCCATTATCTGTGATTCTAGGAAACTCGGAGCTAGAGAAAATTCTAAAAACGGATCCGAAGGAGAAAGGGGGTGACTAGCTGCGTCGACCCAATAAGACCGAGGGGATTTTCAGGGACACCGGTCACAGAAACATCACGACAGTTCATGGAAGTCACAAGAAGAAAGGAGAAAGACGATGGAAAGAGTAGGGAGGAAAGAACACGGTCGAGAGAGGGTCTCTATGTGTTCGGGACGCGGTCGAAGACACGAGACACACGGCGACCGCTCGTTACATAAGTAAGGTAAAGGATCTCCTCTTCTGCTCTCCTTGAGCCGATCCACATCCGCGATTATGCCACTTTCCATCGACCTCGCTTCACCTCAGCTCGCCGTACACCGACGGCACGTGTGTACAGTGTACGTGCAACGGAAGCTCGTGATTTTCTTTATGGACTGAATTCGGAGCTTCGTGAAATCGATCGATGGAGATCTCGGATTTCAGGGAAAGGATATGCTTGTTTCAAAAATCGAAAGGCATCGAGAGATAACTTTTTACGATTAGTTAAAGAAAGTACTCGAAGGTACTTTAGATGGTTCTTCTAAATGGATGCTTTGGAAAAAGAAACTGGTTGAGTTTGAAGTGGGAAATTCGAAAATAGAAGATTAGATGTAATACTGTATTTTATCTGCGAAATAAAAGGAACTGTGTCACTTTTTCTCTGACACAACCGGAGAGAAGGAAGCAGAAAATTATGCCAACCTATTCTGTAGCCCTTGCTACACATTGTCCGGGAACTTGCTGCGGTGCGAGAAAGATTTATTAAATTTCCCGTTTTTTTCTTTTCTCTCGGGCCACAGACGGTTTTAATTAGATACCGAAATTTATACTTTGGTCTATTTACTTCCTTCTCTTTAAAGCAAAGATGCTTCTCGAAAGTTTGCCATGCCTTTTCCCCCTTCTTTCCATTATTCTTTCACAATTCTTTGCAAACGCAATTCTATTTGCTCTTGATTCACCGTTAACGAAAATTAACCGCCCGAAAACATTCTTTGTTCGTACCTGCGCGGAGAGGGAGCAAAGTAAACGAAACTTCGTCGAGAATAAAGCGCATCGAACGAATCGACGGTAATCGAACTGGCGTCATTTTAGCACGCGGTTCCGTATTATGTAAAGCGATTCGCATCGGCAGAAGACGCGTCTTGCTTCGTGGACCAATTTGTTACGTCCACGGTTTTTACGAAACACTCATTCGCCGAGCTGGTCCGTTTTATTCTTTCCCCTTCCCTCCTTTTTTCTCGCCATCGCAATGTAAAGTTAATTGGCGTAGCGCCGCGCGGTTACTCGATTTACATGAGTTTTAATTAAGCGACTTCGTTTGCTCGTCTCACAGCGAACGAAACCTACCGGGCCACGTGGAATTTTTGAAGTAATTGTTATGTGTTTTGCACGCCTTGCCCTGCCGAGGTATGAAAGAGGGGTTGGGCAGATACAAATCTTCAAGATCGTAAATTCGCTTTTTTAATGTTACACCGCGAGGGCTATCATTCTCATAATGGCCTCTTTAATTCACCAGCATATTTTCGACAATTACTACGCTCTCTCGTTTGCTCTCCTCGTCTTTTACCTGACGTAAAAATCGTTTCCCGTGATCGTCGAGGTTCCTTCGAATAAATGGACACTAGATCTTTTTATAGTCGGATTATGGTTCCCCGTGTGAGATCGACGACATTGATAGGTCGACGAACTTTTCGAATGACCTTGCCTTGGCAAGTATAGCGGTACGGTGAAAAGATTCATAGGTAAGTAAGTTTTCTCCTACTGGGCGAATAAAACAAAAACGTTGTGTTTGGTATTATCGTTTTTACACTTTAAAGTATAAATAGGTACAGTTAGATACTTTTTTACGCTTCGTTTTTGTTAAGTTTGTTCGTTTTTTTAATACTTTGCTGTGACATATATTAATTGTTTCAATCTTTTATATTTAGCGGGGTTTGTTCGTACGCGACGAAACGGTATGGCCATCTGGCGGTGAGAAAGCTGAACTAAAATGTCGCTTATAATATGCCGGTACGACGAGTACATCTCGTCTGTAATGACATCTTATAGAAATTCGTGTCACATGCTTGGTCATTAAAAAATTAGCGATTTTATTTTGTTACAGATACAGACAAGGTACAAAATAGATGTAACACGCAATACCTTTACCTCACGTTTCGAGGATCTCCTGATTCTCTTATCATTTTCGTGTCACATGCGATGTTATCGATTCGATATACATACATACATAGTAGCGATTTGAATAAGAGAAATAAGAGAATAAGAGAAAAAGTGAAGATCTATACGATTATTAGGTTCTTTTAACTAATACGTTCTTATTTTGGGTCTCGCCTCAGACTAAAGCCTCTCATGGAGCTCAGGAATGTAAGTATTTTTGTATACTTTATTCTAATTTATTTCGTTACTTGTATTTCCCTTGAACTATTATTCAATAACTTCTATTTAAATAAAATTTTTAAGTTTTAACGTTGAGACATGCAATAAAAATGTTTAACGTGACTCAGAAATCATTAGACTCTGAATTTTTAGATTTTTAATTTTTATATTAGAGTTCCAATTTTTCTACTAATTAAACTTTGTTAGAATTGCAATTCTTTTTGTTATAAAAATTTCAAGCTTTAACAAAGTTTTATTTTTCGCTATTTTAAACTTCTCAGCGATGACAATTATGATTTTAAGAACGAAATATAACATTTCGCATATTTTGTTACAGATTTTTCATAGCAGTTCTTCTTTCGCTAGGAAGGATGCAGCGTTGCTTCAGCTTTAAGCACGTAAGAAGTTTTACACATTGTATCCCAATTAATTTTATTCCCTATTTTGCTGTAAGAGTGTAACATTTAATTTAGTATTTCATTTCATTCTGTTCCTTATATTTTACTATAGCTGTTATAACTATTATTAATTAACAACTAAAATCTATTTGAAAATTTGTCAAGTGTAAATTTTTCATTCTCGAATTGAATATTATCGTTAAAATCTTTTATTTAATAAAGATCAGTCTTTCATCGCTTCAAACTTTCAAAATAATTAGCACTGTCATTGAGAATAAATTATAATACTTTACGCTTTGTTGCAAGTTTCTTTCAACCTTCGCTTCTCCCGTCGAATTCGGCGATCCCGTCTTGATGACGCCTTGATCATGGCTTCCCTTGAGGCACAACGATATCGATGACAACGTTCTTCGCATTTAATCATGAGTCGCATGCATCTTTGTTCCTCTGGTCACTCAATCATGTCGTAGAATGACAGGTCCGAATCGACACGGTTGACTGATCGTATTATTATCGTATTTTTATCCGAATTTTATTTTTTAGTCGAGGACAGGTATAATATTTACATACTAACGATATAAACAATCTGTACACCATTTGAATTAGATTCCTTGAATTATATTTTTACTTTACATCACGTCTGTGACAGCATGTTCCTGCTCCTGAATTATTTTATGCAATTTCACCAGTAGCTTTCTACATAGCTACGCTAGAATATTATTAGTGTTGCAAATATATAAATCTGAATGTATAAGTTGATAATTATTACTGTTGTGCAAATAATTCCTATATAAAACCCTTGGATCTCCGATAGATAGGGCTTATAAACATTTACATTTGCAATAGATACGGTTTACGAGCCTCTAGATTTGTAATAGGTATGACTTATACAAAGTTTTAAATGTCTTACAGGAATCATGACGCAATCAGTAGAGCGAGATCCAAGTGGTATTTAAAAATACGTAAAAAGATATCCAAGGTTTTAAAAGGTATATTCATCCCACACACCTCTTCCCTTGTCCTTGTTATACTCGTATAAATTTACAGTTAGGTAGCCTGCTTTTGAATTCGATTTATAGTTAGTAGTTAGAAGCAGAAAGGGAATTTTGAAATCAACTTTCACTATTATTTCCATTTTGGAATTTCTATGTAACTAAGTGAATGGTAAATGAAAGAGCTTTTGTAAATAATTACATTTATTTATTTATCAATTTCACAGTATAACAGTGTATACGATACGCTGAATATAGAATAATCTCTGCTCTTTATCGTTTACTAATTAAGGCGATTAGTATGTGAGTGATCGGTAAGAACATATATTATATAGCACGTGTACTTTTTATTGGTCGTCACGATATTCTTTTTTCGCTTCTCCTTCTTTCGCTTTCCTTTTATTTCGTTATAGAGGTACGCTACCGTTTGTTAGCCTATTCTCTTGCACGTTTGTCCTTTCTCTTCTCCACGGTAACACATCTCTACCAAGTACCGTATCAACAACTAATTATTTTTCGTTAGTTTTTTTTTTATTTTTATTTTTATGTACTCGTGCGGATAAGGCCACAATTAGTGATTTTCCGCGTGTGCGTGTCGCACACTCGTCCGGCATGCGTGTGTGGATGCGTGTGATACTTTTTCTTTCTCTTCCTTTTATTTATTTATTTTTTTTTTTTTTCAATTTTTTAACATTTTCTCCACTTTGATGTGGTTAATGCAAAAATGCTCGCGAACGTATATCGCGGATACGCGAGATAACAAGATCGTTTCGATCCTCACCGACTTTCTTGTTCGAGAAAAAGTACAACGATCGAACATGAAGGTCGATTGCATTTAAAATTCGCGTTTTCACGCACTCGCGAATATATGCACTTGTGGGCTCGTGTGAGAGTTAAAATCGTTCCGAGGGTAGCGTAGGAAAGATAAAAATTTAGTTACAACAGTTGGAGTAATACAAATATAAAATTTGTACATTAAAAGTCTCATGCATCGAAGATCCCTTGAATTTGAACAATTTTGAATTTTTCCAACAACCGTCCACCCGAGCCCCGTCGTTTTGATTAGTCGTTCGTTATACTCGAATTTTGCACGAGTCTTACTGTACAATATCGCGGAGCGATAGATAGAGATAGAGAGAGAGAGAGAGAAAAAAGGGTGCAGTTTTCGCGCGTGTTGGGCTTCGTATTATTATTGTGTACGTGTGTGATTGTTCGCGATCGTGTTCGTGTGTGTACGTGTGAGTTTAAGTTAAATAAAAATTATATTATCATATGTATATCAAATTTAATTCCGTAAGAATATATAGGATCCATCTGTTCTTCCTTTCTTGTCCCTGTCGTTTTACTTTTACTCCTCGCGTTGATCTTTGCCGTGCGTTTCTCTATCATTGTATAAAGCGAAAAGAAAAAAAAAAACAGTAACGTTAATAACGTCACGACAGTATCACTTCTAAACACACAGCTCGATAGCTTGACGACAGTAACTATACTGATTAAGGCGGTTTGATTCTCGGACTTTTCAAGGCATATTCCTTCCGTTTCTCCAACGCGCTTCTCTGCGATCATTTTTACGTTTGTTCGATTTTACTTTCCTTTGTTTCTGCGGCTGTTACGGCGCGACGGAGAAATCGGAATCGCGAGTGACTAAAATGATCTCTAAAAACTACGAAGCTAGGAAGTACCCTCGTTTCTGCTCGCGTTCTCTGCTTCGAGATAATATGCACAAAAACTCGGTATTATTACCGAGCCGATCGAGAAGAACAGAGAGCTTCCCGACCAATACGAAGAAATCGTCGCGGGATGGTGTCTGGCTTTTCAATAAAAAGCACCGCATTTCTCAACTATTAGCACGTATACGTACGTATAATAATACATATATATTATTATAATTATTATAACCTATATAATATTATATATAGTTATTATAATTATACATATATATATATATTTTCCGAAAATATAATCGTATGGGAGAATACACGGTAATTTTTATCGCGTTCGAGAAACGATGACTAAACTGTTCAATAATCCTTGTACAATTACGTTAAAGTTGGTCGACTTCCTTCTTCTGTCTTTCTTTTTCTCGAAGCGGACTCTTCCAGTTGTTCCCAAGGGAAGGCTTCTTAGCGAGGATATTATTCCCGTATATAGACTGGACACCGTAGACCCTTGATAATTCTCGTTCTCTTACTCCTTTTCCCTCTCCCCTACTTCTCGTTCGTTCTTCTTCGCTCGATGTTTCACTACCCCTTTACATGAACTTCATCTTGGCGCAATCGGGGCAGATAATGTCTTCGCCGTCGGTGATGAACCCACGGCCGACCAGCGAGGTTTTGCAACCCGCGCAGATGAAGCAATCGTTATGCCAATGCCTGTCTTCGAAAGAGATGAAGCGAGTGCCGCCAATGCCTGAAATACACGGCCGACGAATTAGAAATTTCTTCTCTTCGGCAAGAGCAATAAAGTTTATCGCATTCGCAAGAAGAAACAGAGATAAATACCGGTAATCGGTTTGGAGCAGGCGGTGCATCTCTTGGCGAACAGTTCTCCAAAGCAGTCGGCGCAGTATGGCTTGTCGTCGCGGGACGTAAATCGCTGGCCAGCCAGTGAATTGTTGCAGTTGCTGCATGTGAAGCAGTCTCTGTGCCACGGTTCGTTCTTATACGTCACGCCGCCACTGGTGATAATCTGCAACGATAAGATCCCTTTTATCTCACCGTTCTCTATAGGAGAACACATTCTCCTCCAGCAAACGAACTTTCTTCGCCAAACGGTTAAACAGCAGGAGAATTGTTCGAAGAGATAATCGTTTGCTGAACTGAAGATATTCGTTAAAACGCGCGAACAATTTTCTTGCGTACAACGCGCGAGAATCCATCGATTTACCTTGTTGCACTTAACGCATCGGGTGGCGAACTTGTCCTCGTAGCACGCAGCGCAATAGATCTCTTGCTCGCGCGGAATGAAGCTCTTCGTACCGATCGGGTTCTTGCAGACCACGCAGCAGAAACATTTCTCGTGCCACTGCCTGGTCTTGTACTCCATCTTCTTGGTACCTAGGACGCGAAAGACACCCTTCAGACCTCGAAACTTTTCCCCAAACCCTCAACAATACCATCGCGTAATTTCACGTTTTCGCGAAATAATTAGAAAGCAACGCGAAAGAGGTGGAATATTGTAGCAACGTCTAGACGATCGGTCTGCAAGGGTGAAAGTTTGCAGCAGCATGGGGTGCATTTCGCGTTCGAACGATCGCGTGCGGCGCCCGACGAGCTCGCGTGTCAGTCTTGCTCGTGCAATTCCAGGGAGATGACTTTCCGACAACTCACCGATAAGGAATTCTTCTGAAAGGGAAGGCAATCTGGCGGAGAAACGCGATTCGAAGCGAGGGTCGTTTCGAATTTCATCTTCCATTCCTAGAGGAACTTGATTTTATTGGCGAGAAGTCATTTCGACCGACTTTCGTGACGACTGGTCGTGTTTGTACAAGAAGTAGGTTAGAAAGTTCAACGAGACAGGTGTAAAAAGTCGCGCAAAACCGGAAGATCGCCGCCGTAGATAGGTGTCATCTCCCGCAATGCGGTTTTAAAGTTTCATGCGCGCAACTTTCTAGCCACGGCCGCTAATAATCTACGTAAGATGGCTGGCTGCACTCATTCAGCCGGTCAACTCGATCGTAGTCATTTCTATCGACTAACGGAAGCTTGCAACCGATACAGCTACCTTTTCTGCCATTCAGATTACAAATCTTTTTCTCTTCTAAATCCATCCTCGCGTATTCACGACAAAATTTATTCGAGGGCTGCTGTTTTCTCCGGGACGCGCGGAGAAGGAGAAAATAAATTTCGCTTTGGTACGCCGATCGTAACGTGTAATTCCACGATCGACGAAATCACCGGGTTGCGAGCGAGCTCATCACTGGCCCTCTATAATTGGGCAGATCATCGAGTCCCACGCTTACGATCTTTCGCTTTCAGTTTACGTGAGAAGTCGCGCGAGCTTCGAGCCGCTTCCTTTCTCGTAGTCACGAGCAACACAGAAGTTTACGATCACGATCCGCCACGATCTTACGAGTGGTTACGCGTCCACTTTTCCATCGCCTTCCTCCGCCATGATATCGCAGAATCAAACGCTGTTTACTAATCGTGACAATCGTGACACTTCGACGAGTCTGCGTTGAGTTTTTACGAGCTCCGCGGAATCTTTCCTCGTAGGCGTCCCGACATTTCTCTCGCTCCTTAGCTCCTTCCTCTTTCTTTGCGCCGCACCAAGGGCAACCCGAGTTAACGATGACTCGCTATTCCGAAAGGTGATCTAATAGGACTTAGAAGAGGTCCGAGTGATCAGTCAAATAATACCATTTGTGGTCCTCGAAGTTTCATGAATCATCGGCTTCAACGTCTTTCGACACCTACCGCGTTTCCTTCTTTCTCTATCGGCTTTAATTCGTTTAAATCTTATCCATTCGCTCGCGTTTTAGGAAACTTCTTCGCAGTTCTTGCGCTTTCGGAAAACCTTTTTTTTTTTGTAATTTCGTTACGACAAAGGCGAAAGTCACGAATCGAGGAGCGGTGAAGCGTGGAAAGAATCGACGAGACATAGCCAGCTCCGCTCGACCATCTGTTGCCAGCAACGTCAATATAATCAACGCTTTATCATCCACCGCGTGGTCGTTGATAAATGAACAGCGCGCCGTTACCGGTCCCATAGTTTCCGATCAATCAGTCGCTGCGAATTAGCCTGTCCCTTGTAATGCCCGTTCGAATCAAGGTTATTTCGATTTATCGCGATCTTGGATCTAGACCTGCGCGATCGCATGCCTAATTTGCCCACAGAAGGAAGTACAGCGTCGAATCTCGCTATAATAGCAGAACGAGTTTGGGTAATAGCCTTTTTTTTTCGATATCGTAGACTACAATAGCGTTCGAGACGTGGAAGAGATAACTAATCATCCGAGGCAGACGCTATTGTATTCGAACGGAGCTCGTGTATGGGAACCTATGGAAATATAGGTCGAGAGACCGGCAAAAGGTGTTAATTACGAGTTGTGCAAAAGGTTGTGAGGAGGAACGAGTAGCAGGAACCGTGGCCCGTGTATTTTTTTGGTCGTTTGCCTCCCGATATAGATAGCCTAGATTCCGGTGGTCCTCGAAAATGAAAAAAGCAACAGCTTTCCATGCGCTATTCCTCCGGTCCACCGTGAGTCAGGAGAAGGCTTGTGACGTCACTTGGTCCGAGCAATACCTCCGTATATGTATAAAGTCTGATGGTCCAAGGCCGGCGATGTGGTAATATCGCATTATACACGCGTCGTTTTAGCTCGCTCGTTACCGCTGCGTCTCATCGGCCTGATCGACCGTGCAAAATCGCGCGCTCATTCGATCTACATGTTAGAATAATTCGGAGCAGCGTTGACGAGAGTTGACTGACTGTCGCCGGTGTTTTCCAGTATTTCTGGAAATACCTAAGCGTCGATCCGCTAACCGCAGGTCGAAGATTACAGAGTCTCGAAATCGAAGATCGTTAACACGATCGTTCCGAATTTTACGAGATCTCGAATCGGCGAGGTTCTGGTAATCCGCTGAAAGCGGCGATTCTCGGCCACGTCAAGTCTAAATATAAATTCACCGACGAGTAGAACACCGGGCCTCGGACTTTCCAGATCTACACGAGCGCTGCGGAACCAACAGCCACGGGATTTTGGTGAGGTGAACACGTGAAATTCGACGCGGCTCAGACTTCCAGACGCGTCCCATCATAAAGCGTTATTAGTTATTGTGCAAGAGGAAAATATAGAACACGGTGGCCACATCCGGCCCGTTTTTAAATCATTCGCCGTTGCACAACGGTCTTGAAACGTTACATAAAACCTTACTCTTCGCCGTGTCGTGCCTACGACAAGCCTCGAACGATCAATCTTGCCACGATTGTTTTCCCACGTCTCCTTTCTCGCGAGCAAACTCGAAATCGTTCTTTTCCTTGCTCTATCGGGGATTTACGAGGCGCTAAATACGTAGTTGATAACGGCCGACGAAGATTGCGCCGTGATAAGAAAGTGAGAAATTTACCTCGATAGATATTGATGCATCTAACAACAAGCGTGAACGGCAGTCTGGCAACCAATTACATCAGTTGTATTAATAGGACTTCTTATCTGAATGCACGATTTTTTAATCGATTGGCTCATTCTGTCAGGATCTATCGATCGCGGTTGTCCGCTCGATCTACTCGTTGTCGCCGTTTCGATCGATCCACGCAGCAAGAACGAACCGAGGAAAAATCGCGTTTCACGAGGATTTTTTACTTTTTTTTTTTTTTCCTTGCCAGAGTTCGCGAACATTCGAATAAACGACGGGTGACATCATTATTTAATCGCACCGCAACGAATTCCAAGCTGTTTTGCAATTGACCAACGACAAAATTTTGCCGCCTGCGTTACGCGACGATGCTCGGCTTCGTTAGACGGATTTGCATTGTGAATTATCCGCAAACAAACCAATCGGCAGTATCGTCGTTCGTAGAAAACAGCCTCCGTTGAACGTTGAAGTTAAAAGTAACTGGCAGAGAAAAACGAATTTTCCGGGAATTTTGAAACGTTCATTAAGTGACACGCGTGTCACGACCGTAGCCGGAAGTATCGAACGCTTTATTAATCTTACGACGCAGCTATATTAGCTCGATCACGACCGTAGCTATATTAATCATAAAGCTTGAGTGTACGATTAGCATAGAAACCCGTCTGTTTGGTTGCCTACCGCGTCTCTCGGTGATTATCTCTTCTCTAAACACGCGCTTCGCAAACACGAAATCTATATTTTCCCTCTTTCCGCTGGATTTCGTTCCACGTTTCGTGATATACTCTCGACGTTGTTTACGATTTCTTATTAAAAACCGTATCGTTGATCGAGTCACGGACAATTAGCCTGATTCACTGAGCAAATGTAGCCACGGACAATCGAACTGTGTGGCCGTGCTCGTGTTTCCACATAAGGTCACGGTTCCCTTCGAATTCCCTCTTTTCCTCGGAGCCTATTTTTCTTTCTCTTTCTCAGTCCGTTTTCCTTTCTCTGTTGCACGATTCGCCGACTGTCCGTTCGATCGGATAGTTTATCGCGGGCCGGTTGCGCGACATCGACCCACGATCGGCGTGCCGATGTCGACCTTAGGAAAACTTGAGAACGGAACCTTATTCGTCGCCCCCGCGTCCACCGCGTGGTTTTGCAACGTCCTCCAAGATCGATCCGGAATGTCGGATACGATACTTCCCAGAACGTTTTGTTTTCGTCCGAGTTTTTAAACGAAAGATCATCGAAAAAATAAGAAAGAACATGGTTTATCATTTTCGTCACCTGGATCTGCCTTTTTCGGATCTCCCAGCAGACAGTCTTTGCCGAGACAGCATCTGAACTTAGGATCACCCTCCATTGAAAACATGCTGAATATCGCGATATCCTCGTCCTTCTCTTTCGCCCTTCTTATCCTGTCCTCGCCCACCTTCTTCGTTTGCAGGTGAAGCTTAGTGGATAGCCGTTCGCTCAACGTGTCTGTGGCCATCTTTCTCTTCGTTTCTTTCTCACGAGTCTCTTAACTTGCACGACAAAACGTTCACTGAAATTTCGATATCCCGATAGGATATAAAACACCGACCCTCAGATTTCTCACCCTCGATCGCGGAATACTAAACGAGTTTGCACTAAACAAGCTGTAAAGCTGTCAGACATAGAACGCATATCGTTGTCGTAAAGAATAAAAGAATCGTCGCTTCTATTATCGAAAATAGCCGTAAAAGTGAACGAGACGGTCGCAAATGCCAAGTATCTTTATACCGGTGTCGTTCGAGGTAAAAGCATTCGAGCAACAGATATCTGACGTTTCTGCGAGACTAGACGCGTGTCGTGCGACGTGTTTACAGCGTCGTTATCCCGAGTAAAAGTGTCCGAGGAATAAAATACGACGCGTCTACTATCAATTTTGCCGAGCAACGCGCGTGAAGAACCGATCGAGAAGTGAGAAAATCAGCAGCTAACCTACGGAAATGGAAAGAGAGGCGGGTTGTCGCGGGAACACGATTCAAACACGACGCAAATACCGAGTCTACGGAGAGTAGAAGTTAAGGAGTAGAAATCGGCCGATCGTGCGATTGGCCCGGAGTCTTGCGAGCCACTGAAGCAACCGAAGCGAGCCCCCTCGCTGGGCTGGACTCACCGTGCACACCGCGAGCACGCGCAACGTGTCTTCTACTCCGCTGATAAGTTCGCCTTTCCGCTCCACCAGACCCACTCTCCGCCATCCTGGAGCGCGTCCGCGAATATTTATATATTTACGCAGCGCGTTCGCTCCAGCCCAGGCCCGGCCTCGTTCGTCGAACCGGCTCCTTTTCGTCTCTTTCGAGATTCATCCGACCGTCTGTCTCCTCTGCCGAGTACGTGCAGCATCGTCACACAGACGCAGAAGCGAGGAATCGTAATTGACGCGTACATTAATCGATCGAACGACGGCGCGTTTATTTCGATCGTTTGGACGTTGTGACATTGATGGTTGCTTCTATAAATGCAGTCTGCTTCTTTCGGCTTAAATGATATGCATTAACCTCGAAGTTAACAGGCACGCCGATCGCTTTAGCCGCGGTAGTCATCGGTTTTACATCTCGTTTGTCACGACGTTCGCAAGGGAGAAGGATTTCTCGCCGTAGACGAACGATTTTCTCTGCACGATTACGCCACCGAGTACCGTGGTGATTAGCGCACGGACAATTAGCGACACGGAACTCTTAAACTGGTGGTTTTCGCGTCGACGAGATTATTATTCCTGCAACGCAATAGCCGAAGAAACGAATGACAAAGTATTTTGCTCGAAGAATGAACTAATCGGCCGTGATTCATCGAAAGAATTGAGTCGATTAACACGTTCCCTGATAAGCGACGTCAAACGGCAACAGAATGCGCTCAATTCACGATCGTCGCGTTGTTAGTTTAACCTTTGGTTAGTCGTACTCGTTCGATCAACTTATTGATTTTCATGTCCTGTAATCTACCGTTTCTTTTAATGCTTGAATAAATAGCGGTATCTTTATCGTCGATATCTCGAGACCGCGTTGTAAGACTCAATTACTCGTTGAAAATACTCTGCTTAGTACTCTACGACAAAAAATGTGCAAAGAGCGAACTTTTCCGCGGGAAAGCAGATCGGTCGAACACGGCGCATTTCTCCTTCGCGAAGTTCATTCGCGATGCATCACGCTAGATATCGCGATCCGATACGCGCGGTTCGAAAGGTCGAACCGTATACGGACACGCGGTGGTACCGAGTGATTTTCGCAGACGATTCCTCACCGATCCCGTAACTATCTGCGCCTCTCTTAAGATTTAACGAGACTCCCACGCGCGTCACGTAAGTCGAAACCAGTCCATCAGAGGCACGAACCTCGTTCGCGAAATCGATCATCCATCCTAAGCTCTTAGCTTTCTCCTCGGCAGTTTCGTTTAAACGTATTCCAGGCTTGATTCGTATTCTCCGAATTTCCTTGCCATACGGTTTTACTTACACGGCGTCTCGTTCATCTTGCAGCGTACTTGACCGAATTACCAAGCCGTAATCTTTCAGCGGAAGTAGCTGCCCTCGAGCGAAGAGCTGCCTTTTCCCAAAAGAAACAAGGGGAACTGACGTTTAATCGTCGGGGCTCTTCCGAGGTCCGCGATTCTCGAGGAATCAGCGGCTCGTTAACAGACGTTCTCACGTTGTCGTCCCAATTACCTGTGCAGTGGCCTAAAGCATGGTCGCCGAGGCACGCGTGAATCACGCGATATATAGGTCGCCGTGCGCTCCACCACGCCGTCTGCGATCGCCGAAGGTTGCGAGGCGACAAAGCGATAAGTCGTTCGGAGATTGCGTTCCGCGCTCGTCGAAAAAGGTCGCGCGCATAATTGCTCGACAACCTTTTTCGACCCACTTTCCCGCTTCTCCATTCGCTCGGCTCCAAGCCCGCCAGACAAACCGTACGAGACGAAAATCTTTCGGCGAGTTTCTTCTAAAATACGATCGAACATCGATGTCTGTCGGATCTGGAAGTTCGACCAGCTTTCCATTTGTCGTTTAATACGTTTTGATAGAACGATCCTTCGATGGAAAGGGAAGTTCTTAGGAAAATCCCACGAACCGTCTCGACACGCGCTCGACAATCGGAGATCGCAGACGTTTCAGCGTTTGCTTTCCCTTTGAAAAGGATCGCGATAATTGGTTCGAACCTTGACTCGATTGCCTTAATAAGAAACGCCGAATGCGAGATCTATACTGCCGGTGTGTGGCACTCGGGACCGTGATTCATTCCTCGGGGGTCATCGGTGCTGGAAAACAGGTGGTTCGATCGATCGTCTAGACCGGACCTCCTATAGTCGGCCGGTGGCGAACGAATTGGTTATTTCGGGTTACAACGACGGTCGTATTTTTATCGTTGTTGGAACAGCGTTCCTTCGAATCCAAGAAGCACTCGTCAGGATACGCGTAAAAGAAGCGTTCTGCTATTTTTGCGCTCGAAGAAATTGGTTTCGAATTACGTACCAGCACGGAAGATTTCGCCGCATCCATCGCAACGGCTGGCGAACTGGGCGTCGTAGCAGTTGCCGCAGTAGATCTTGTCCACCTTGCTACCGAACTGTTTGTCCACCAAGGACACTCTGCACCTGTTGCAGAGGAAGCAGGCCTCGTGCCAGTGCTTATCCTTGTACGACAAATCCTGCAAACGATTCGTCGCCAATTATCGTTTGCTCGCTCTCGCCTTACCGAGGTGAGAATCGTTTTCGTTTCGCGTAACGGACAGCTTGCAAAACGAAAATACGCGAATGGAAAACGAAAAGCAGGATCTCGCGAATTACACGACCAGCTGGTCAAGCAGAGGAAAACATCGATTTTGTTTGACGCCGCGGTCTTTGCGTCTGTAAGAAACTCGCTTTAGATCCAGTGTCGCCTTAAGCAAATAGATTCGTCGCCGGTCGTCTTGTCTTCTAGGCTCGGGTTACACGAGCGTTGTAACAATGACGTCCGTTGTGACGGAAGTTGTAGCTACAGTCGCACGAGCGTTGGTTTTGATCTCCGTAATTCTATTATATCGGTACGCGTATCCAGTATCCATACGTAGGCAAGACTCACGATGAATTCGAGATTACTAAAAGATGCGTTTTGCACGCTCTATGACGAATTTCCGAATTTTGACGAATTGAAAGAATCGAGAAGATGAAACGAATTTTCTGCTCGGGTACCACCGGGCTTGTGCTAATTCTTATAGGTCGTGTTTACACATAACGGACATTAATTGGCCAGTTTTAAAGGAAACCAAAGAACGCGACAACGTTCGTGTCAAATCTGACCAACGTAGCTCGTGTGACTGATCTCACGCAAAACGACGTTCTACGTTCCGACGACCATCGCGCGGATACCAATCATCGAATTTAGAAAGAGAAACGAAACGCGGGTTTCCATTTCGGGATCGATTACAATCGCGAACTTGTCGACCTTTAAGCAACGCTACTAGAGCAGTGTGTCATTCCGGCGAGGAAAAGGTACGCGGATCCTTGGGTGTTTGGTTCGCTACGTAAAAAGATAATTTCCTTTCGAGTTGGCAAACGATCTCTCCCGCGATTTGTCACGAAAACCGGCCGGTGAAATAACGCTGGTACGCTTCTTCTGGCTTGGCCGGCTAAGTAGTAGGAGGAATAACAACGACGAACGAGCGAGAAACGGAAATAAGCAGGCACCTGCATCATCGTTTCTATTTCTAGGAATGAGTAAATCAACGCCCATGCTCGTTCGTATATCGCCACCTCGTCTCGTGATCATACACGAACCGATAATTACCGATCTTTGCGCGATGTCCGACCGGCTTTACTTCGAGCCACGGAATTCTTCGATCCGGCCAAGGTCTTGCGATCTTTTTCGCGCGTGGAAAGGGTCGAACGATCGATCGACGAGTGCCGTGTGCCGCGAATCTAAATTTAGGGGAAAACTTTGGTTTTCCGCCCGGTTGGATCGTATCCAAAGCCACGTATCGTCGTGGTTTCGTGAAATATCTGCGTTTTTATCGGGCGCGTGTTCGCGATACCACGCATCGGGAGAAAAATCGGGAGCGTTCGGGTGATCGAAGTCGGTGAGTCAACGCGTTTATCGTTGGGAAAATGGGGATCGCGAGATATCGGGAATGGAACCGCGATATACGTACCTTGGAGTCGATACCGATGATTTTGTTGCACTCCTCGCAGCCATTGGCGAAAACGCTCTCGTAGCATTTGATGCAGTAAGGGTGCTCGTCCCTCAGCACGTAACGCTGCCCGGTCAAAGATTCGTCACACTGCCAGCAACAGAAATGGCCGCTGTGCCAGTCCTTGTTCATCGCCTTCGTGTACTCGCCACTGAAAATCAACTGGAAACCAAAAACGCGACCTGTTTAGAGACGATCGTTCCTGCCAAGTTTCTCTCGGAACGCTCGTTAGACCCGATCCCCTTAATGCGTTAAGGCAATCGAACGATTCCATGGATCAAGGAAAACGTCGCTTTAAAGGCGACGTACTTCTCGACGACAATTTTTGGCAACGCGAAATACTCGAGAGATAGTTTCGGGTCTGTCTAATTCGTACGCGAAAACTTTGTATTTCTTTTCACGATAAATATCGTGGCGTGTCCGACGATATAAATTCCAGATACGCTCCTCTCACAGCATCGTTTTCTCTCGCTTTTTTCGTCCGACGAAATTCCCCACCGACCGAACCGCAAAGTTCCTCGCAATCTCTCTCTTTCATTGCTCGGTGCTGCAGTGTCTAGCGTATCTGCGACGGTGTTGCGATAGATTTGCTGGTTATATGTACCTTGGTTGAGTGCTGTTGTATGTGCTGGCTGAGTATTTTTTGTACGGGAACATATAATCGTGGCGTAAAGAAAATGCATAATATGTTTTCGTAGGGATTACGCGGCGCTCTCGATCGTCGATCGAGAGGATCTCGCGAACCTCTGCTCCCATGAGAGAAGAGCGCCCCTCGGGACGAGAAGCTGGCCAGTTACCCGGAAATTTCTCAAAGCAAACGTGTTTTGAAAACATTACCAAATCTTTCGACCTCTCGTTACTATCGGAGCTCGTCATCGCGTGGTTCGTTACTTTAGTAGCTCGTTACTTTGGAACGGTAAGGAGGAAACAACGAGTGGAAATGGGGACGACGTATCGACGAACCGACCGCGGCAAACGTAATCGTGAAATTTCGCTAGCGAGGTAAAGTAGGTCGGGTCGGAAGGCAAATACAGCTCGCGACCAAAGAGCTTGTTTTCGTTGGTTGCCGAAATGGACCATCGATTTTTCTCGTTTGCAGCGAATATCGAGATTCGCGTTCGTCTTTCACCATCCATGCTGGAACTTGGATCGACCGTGAAAAAGGTAAGAATTTCACGTGACAACGATGGAGTTTGAAAATCGCGCCGGTTCACGGGTGACGGCCAAGATCTCGCTTCGCGGGGATTGCGATCGCAAACGGAAAGCTCGTGGCTGAGAAAAAGGGGATCGTCGAAAACGTGTTCGGGCCGATCCGAGTTAGATCTGCAGCCAGCACATACTCTTCGATGGCGTGGTGATTCTGCGTGCTGTCGACCTCGGTGATCGTGACCTCGGCGTTCTGATCGTGGCTCTCTCTGCGCTTCGTCGTCTTCTTCACTTTGCGAATCTTGCGCTCGGTGGTCGTGAACACTACACCGTCTACTTCCGCCATCGCGTGCTACTCGTTGAAGCTTGCTCCGCGCGTTTAACAATCTCGGTCGCGAGAATACTCTCGAACGTCGCCTCACGAGGAAACGAGCAGAAGAACCGGGAACCGGACGTGCAGTGCAGGAGAAGAGACGAAAAGAAAGACGAACGCTTGGAGTTTCGGAAACGAAGAAGGCTGATTGGCGCCTCTATGAAAATGGAAAACCGGAGCGTGGTCGGAGCGTTCCGTGTGTAGCCAGCAGCTTTCGAGCTTGCGAACTGACTGAAATCTAGGATCGTCGCGCTCCGGGCATCATCATATCGGGACGCTATTTTCGGCGTCCCGACGACTCCAGAAACTCGCCGCGCGCGTCCGCCACCCTCTTTCCCCATCCTCCTTTTCGCTCTCTTCTCTTCCCTCTTCATCTTCCCTAACCTTCTACTCCTTCCTTTCCTCCGTTGCCTCCTCCTCGTCGAGATTCTCGATGCAGTGTGCCGGGTGCAACTTCTCCACGACACCCCTCTTTTTCTCTTTGACTCCGTTGTCCCCCTCCTTGCTCGTTGCCATTCGACTCGTTAGCGGTCGACCGCGACAGGTTACAGGTTCGCGGCAACGCCGGTCCGATTCCTTGAAACCTTTGCCTTTTTCTTCGTTTTTTATTCATCTCCTCTCGATAGCGACATTTCTGGACACTTTAACTCCGTCTTCTCTATCTGCCCACTCGCCACGGACGATTCGATTTCTGAATGATCAGGGGAACGATCGTTGCGTATCGCTCTGTACATTAACCCGTTCGATAGATCAAATTAAATTAAATTGCTTTCTGTTTGCGATCGAATTCGTTCGATAATTCGCTGGGAATTGGGAGCAGTGGTAGCGTGGTAGATAATTTGGTCGATGAAACGCGACTAGGTAATCGACGATCAACGGAATCGGATAGTTGCTTTTCCATCGATGGAATTGGAGTAAAGATTTTTCCAAAAACTGTCCGATCTGGGTTAGATAGAATCGACGCGACGAAACTCTTATCGATAAAGCCATTTGTAAATTATTGCGTTGAATAGAGATTCATAGGAGAGGTAGGAAAGCGTCATTGATCATACAGGATCGACTGGTTTCTTGAAACATCGACAAGTTGATCACGTGCCAAACAGGTGGTTGCTGGTCGACGCGGGGTGAAACTACGCGAAAAATAGAACTCGCCGGAAAAATAGAGAAGAGAAGCACCGTGTAATTGGATCGGAATGTTCCGCACATCACCAATTCGTTTGGCCCACCCACGTTCCGCATTCTCATCGTCACCGATACCTCTTTCAGCCGTGATTATCAAACTCGACCAGTCATTCGCGTATTCTGGTCCGGTTTGGAAATCGTAACCATGGCCGGCGAGAGAGAATTTACGGGAGCACGGCCATGGAAGATTTAGGCGGTGGTCTCGATTTCACGGTTTCACGGTAAATCGCCGTTCCATCATACAGATATTTCAGGAACGCCGGCCGTTTTATAAATAGCTGGAAAATGAAAATCGCCCGTGACAGGAGGATGGTGATCGCCTACGCGGATTGAGAATCGTGGCGGGCGGTAACATAATATCGGCCACGAGGGGTGCGGAAGAGGGCCGATTAAAAATATAACGCCGCTAAAAAATCAGGTCGTACAAAATACTGCAATATCACGAGGATTCTTCCAGCGATCAGCTTCTGACGTACCAGCGATCGCTTTGAAAACGTCTACGGTGATCGTAGACGTTCGATGATCAGCCATGGATCGCTGATATCCGTTTAATTCGTTTGCGTGACGTACATTTTGAACTTTAACTCTGTCAAAGCACCAACCAGGAGAAGCTTCGAAGACGACCGGCTATAAAAATTAGTGTCCCCGTAATCCCATGAACCTTCGTAAAGGGAAGCCCTGAGAAAGTGTCGCGTCTGAGGTAAACGACGAGACACGAGTGCGATGTATACGTATATTATTTGCAGGCGAGTATTAGATTGATATTTTGGGAGACCCCACGCGAGGCACACGGCACCAATGAACGTGCCAGAGAACCGTGAGTATTTCCTGCGAAATTGGGATCGCGTTTTCTCACCCCGTCTCCTTACAAGTTTTTCTTTTTTTCCCTCTACGACGTAAGATTCCAAGATTTTGCGGATAACAATAGCGGGTGCAAGATCGCCAGTGGCCTCGGCCAGAGTCGAGGTTGAGGGATGTTATGCAATCGTCGCGTCGCGTCAGTGGCAAATTTTCTATGTATTTTCATGTTAGCCGAAGGTGGCATTTGTTTTTTTGCTTCACGCAGCACGAATCTGATACCAGTGGGCGAGTAATTTCGCACACCGGCGTTGTCTCGCGGCCAAAAGCGATCCGCCATTAGGTTTACGACTTCGTCGCCGCTATTCCAGGTCGGCTATTTGACAAATAACGGCTAAGAATTCGCTACCTTCGGTGAAAACACGAGTTACCGAGATTTGTGAGTATACCGTCGCTGTTTCGCGCGATCTCATTTGTACGCGCACGTTCTTAGCTATTTAACGGCCTCGTTGAAAGTTCAAATCTATTTTATAACTGTAATCGTGGTCAATACGCAGAGTTTAAAAAATATTCCGATTGCCGAGTGTTACGCGAAAGACGTACGACGATGGTGATTAGATGGTCAGTGTTAGCGAAGAAGAATATTCGATAGCGCGACTCTTTTATCAAATCGTCTACACTTTCAAATCCCCCAGGGGAGTTGGAAATTAATTTCTCTGATTTTTCTTTCCACCTTTCGGCATATTAGATTCCTAACAGGCAGCGATTAGTAATTTCTTCGAAAATAAATATTCTCACGATCAACACCGACTGTTATTGAACGCTGAGTGGTTCTATCGATCTTTTGGATTTTCCCCAAACTCAAATTTTCCCAATTTCTCGATAATTGAGTGGGCGACAGCGACATAGAGTCGAGTAAAATCGTACATACAGCGGGGAAAGTGTGTATGGGTTTTTCCAACTGTATTTCATTGTCTGAAAAGTGTCGAACGTATTGGGTGTAACTAACGAGTGTACTCGGAGAGAGACGGGAGGAGCTTCATTGATTGCGTCATTACCCAGAAAGCTTTGTTTCGATCGGGATCCGGTATCGTGTAATGTATCCGTCCGGTCGCTGCACTCACATCCTCCGCGTCCCAATAATCTTCGTCCTCGAACGAGGACACGGACCTGGATCCCTTTCTCCTCATCTTCTCGTTGAACTCTTTCGAGTCGGAGTCTGTTAGGATGTTCCGGATTCTCTGATAATCCTCCGCGTCCGCCTCCTCGAAGCTCGATATTTTCAACAGACGCGCCTCATCCTTGGATCTCACAACGGATGAAGTTGCATTAGTCACCGAGAAGTTATCTCGAGCGGTGTCGACGTCGTCGGCCTTGTCCCTGGAACCGGATCCGAATCTTCTATTCTTAAAGGTCCTTCTGCCAAAACGATCCCGAGACGTGAGATCTCTCCTGCTCTCGGACAGACCCAGAACCGAGCCCTCCAGTTCCGTCGAAGCTTCCAAGCTCGGTAGTTCCTCCTCGAAACTGGTCTGCACCTGGACGGACACGCTCTTGCGACTCTCCGACCTGGACATCGTGGGAGTGTCTGGGGGCGAGGTGTTGGTCCATTCGTCTCTCTGGTAGCTGCCGATTGTCTGAACGGAGATATCCGACTTCCGTCTCTCTGGATCTCGGTGCCTCTTCGACTTTCTCGCCGTTAAATTCTCGGCGCTCCTGCTCACCTGTGCGTCCTTCGATTTCAATCTCGTGGGCTTCCTCGTGATCGTGCCGGAGGACTTGATCTTCTTCCTCTGACTCGGTACTCTCACCGATTCAACTCGATCTTCGGCCGCGTTCGACTTTTCGGAACGAATCGATATTTCGCTTTCTCGCAAATTTTCGCTACTCTTCGAAGGTTCGGGAGACTTCGAGCGAGACTTCCTGATCGATTTCCTGGGATAGTTCCTTCGCTCGTTGCTATCGGACTCGTCTATCGAGGATCCGCCTTCCGAAGGACTCTTGTATCGTTTGATCGTCGGAATCGATTCGAAGGATCTCATGGAGGGCGCTTCGTTTCCGGAATCGTTGTCGAACGACGTACCCACGTCGCTCGAGGCTCCGGAACTGGACAACGGATCGCCCACGTCGAAAGGAATCGGCGTCGGTATTCTGACGTATCTCTCCGGTTCTATCACGGATAATGGTCGGTCTCTCGAACTACTTTCCCTTCGCCAGTTTTCAGTCGCATCTTCGTAAATCTCCCTTTCGTATAGATCCCTGTGATCGTTGTCCTCTTCCGCTGCATCCTCTCGAGAATCGCTCGCTTGTACCAGATACTCGAAATCTGGACTGAGCCTGGAGTCCGGGCTTACTCTGGAGGGTAACAGGAAATCTCTGGTGCTGCATTCCGACAACGCGTTGTAGTCGAAGTTCTTGTCCAGGGATCGCAGCTCGCTTCTGATTCGTAAACTGTACTCGTGGAGATTCTCCAATTTGTGCTTGGCGCCACGAGGCAAATTCACGTCGGTCGAGTGACTGAAGCTGCAGATGGAGTCATGAGTGCTCATAGTATCGTTCGGCTCGTGATACGAGAGACACGGTGTGGCTGGTTGATTGATCCTGATCACGACGCCGTCGGTGACGTGACGGAGGCAGGCGAGCAGCTCCAACACCCCGACGCACCCGATCAGTATCGACATCATCAAGCCCATCTCGAAAAGCGTTCTTGGATTTTCCGATGAACAACGGTAAGAGCGGTCTTCTATCGAATTATCATGAAGAGACGGTATCTTTCCACGCGAATCACTCTACGGATCGGATATGTTACGTCACGAACTCGACACGTCGACACGTCAAATACCCGTACAGTTGACGGTGCTTCATCCTATCGTTCTTTTTCGCGAGCTCGTCGCTCTTCGGGAGCATAGAAGGCACCGCTCCAGGATGATCTACAAGAGAAGTCCTCTCGGAAGCATATAGCGGAATTCCTCGATCTCGGACAGCGAAAGGAATCTCGACGGTCTGCGTGCTAGATCCATGAGATATCCTCGGGATCTCGGCCGAACTCTTGCTGTCACTCGGGTAATCCTCTGGGCTGACGTCACACACCCGGGGACGAAAGAGAGGAAAGAGACGAGACGAGAAGTTAAAACGACTTCCTAGGGGGGGCACCCACCACCCACGCGCACCCACTGGTCCACAACGGTGGCGTAGCCCGTTTAGCAAGCTGAAAGGCGTCGCGGGCCCTGACCGAGCGGCACGTACTCGAGGAGGCGGTGATCACGCGATTATCGGCTTATCCATGCGGCCGGATGGCGGCCAGAGAACTGTTTTATTTTCCGTGGGCAAACCGTTCGGACCCGGGGTAAACTAGTGGCCGTTCGGCTCGTTATGTCGACGTAACGTTCGACTTGAGGAGCGAACCGTGGCTAAGGCTAAAGTTAGCTCGAATGTCCCTGGACGCGAATCTCTGTCCTTAATGCAGCGTACGCGTCGCGATCGATCACTCGCTCGAGATAATTAACGCAGCCCGATTTGGCAATCGCCGCGTGCGACGTCCGATCGTCGGTCGTGCGATTAATCGCGATCGATGCCGAGCTCTAATGACCCAATCCGTTAACCGTCGTTCCTCGTCGCGTTCGGAAACGTTGGCGCGGGGGCGTCGTCTCAATATCTGTAGGACGTCGCGACGAGAGAACGAGAGTTTGGCACCTTTGGTCGCGATCGTTTCGCAAAAACGAACGATTCGCCGCTTGCAACTTGATCCGCGTCCAAGCGCATCTTTCGAATCGATCGTACAGCTACTATGTAGCTACTAGTCGCTAGATTCTCGTCCTTCGTGTCATCCCATCTTTCGTCGCGAAACTTTCCACCGAGAGAAAGTTTCCAGGATTCGAGTTCAATTCCGGCCTGACCTTCGACGCGTTACGCGTCGATCGATTAACCCAACCCCATTCATCGTTGCGCTCTCTCTATGTTCGTTCGAAGCACCGACGTGGAAATCCCGGCTTGTTTACGTGGCCGAAATGCGCGGCCGAATTTCTGGCGTTACTCGGACCACTTTATTTCGGTTACCTCATCGGTTACGAATCAACGAGTCGAGCCGATCTTCGATACACGTTTTGCGCGCGGTACGTCCCTCTGGCGCGCGTCCAAACAAATATCGAAACACCCAACGTCCAGCTTATCGAACTCTCGACGATCTATATTTGCGCCGTACCGCAACCTTCTTAATCGTCCCTTAAAAATCGTTAAAAATCGTTTACCTTTGTTTGTACGCTTTTCGTTCGTACCGTACCGGCGTATAGAATAAGACGTTAGAAATCGATAAGCTAGGAGAAAAAACGCGATAAAGTTTCGAATTGCGTATCACGATAGCGTATGACGCGGTAAACACGCGCGTCACGATGGCGTCAGTTTCCACAGCGCGATTTATCGAACACGATCCGCTGGAGTAAATTGATTTACGATTACGTTTCGCGCACGGACAACAGCGCCGGTTATGCAAAACGACTGCGTCACGTTCGTTTGATCTGTCGTGTAAATACGAAGAAGTGGACGCAGCTATTCCGTGTGCTTTTCTTTCGCAATGATCGAAGGAGCGCTGTTTGGATTATGAGTATCTTTATTTCCGGAGCTAAAAGAGGATCCGACGGAACGAACGAGAGCTTTGCCCTCTGCCTCGTTCGATACTTGACCCATCGAATCTATTTCTGACGTTAGACAAGATTTTTCCTGTAATTTGTATAATTAATCGAGTGGAACGACTTCTGAATGAAGAGCGTCAAAGACTCGATAAGCAGGTGCAAGGTTATCGCTCTCTGCCGGAAAGAAGATCTCGACGTCTGATGAGAGTCTTGCTGCTCTCGGACGAAAGGCTGGCCGCGCGATCGATGGTCCAATCATTTCGTCCACACCTGGCACTCCGAACGAGTAAATAGATCGTCGACGAAAATAAAATTCCGTCCTGCTCGTCCTATCTAGTAGTTTGCTTGTGTACATTGAAACAACATAGCGACAATCGTGGCACGCGTCGATTAATATTCTGATTCACGAAACGTTTCTGCCAGCGAAACTGTGCTCGTCGCCTTGTTTTTGCGAGATAGCCGCAAACTTCCTTCCGCGCTCGCATTTGCAAGGTTACGGTTTTCTAGTCACGAACCATGTGGATGATGGAATTAAATTTCTCGTTTATAAATCGTTCGTTTGGCAAGCAGTCGCGGCTGGACCTTGACCCCTTGCGCTCATGGATCGACTAGAAACCGTACACGGTTGGTTCCGCGGAACGGCGAAACGAATGCAACCGACGTTCCTTGGAATTGAAAGAACGTGGATCGATGTGAAAATCCAGCCGTAGAAGGCGCGACATTCCACGGTCGTGGCGAAGGGTCGAAATTAGTCGACCCGATTGCCACGAAAGCCGGTTCTTCTGGAGGGAAACGGAACAATGCCAATGTTATTTCGGTCGATGATCGAACGTGTGTGCCATGGTCGGAGAAAAGCGTGCCACCGGATCTCTACGAAGTCATTTCGCGAGCCGACCGAATTAGATCGCTGAAAACTTTGCAGCCGTTCCCACTGTTCCTAGGACGACCCTTCGTTCCACCTTGTGTCAGGTGCATGCAATCTTTCGTTCCACGAACACGATTGCAACCTGCGGCTCCGTTACCGGCTCATCCACGCTTTCGTCACCATCTCGAACAGTCTTTGGATCAAAGATTAATATCCGAACGCACATAGATACTTTTCTACCTTTTCCGTCGTTGCTCGGATCGGAATTGATTCTGATCTTACGTGGAACTTGGACGAGTCGAGCAAAGAACCGAGTATTGTCAGTGGCGAGAGAAGATACCAAATACAAAAGCTGCGATCTTAGCTTCCCATCGTATTATGTGGAATGTCTGTGGCGCAGGCGTTCGCGTGTTTACGCGAAATAGGTTGATGCATACAGTTTTTTCGATAATCGGTCCGAGAATAGGCAACCTTCGACGCAGCATCGTCCATCGTGTTTATCTTCCGCGATTCCTTGCGTGGAAACTTCGCTTTTAACTGTCTCCGATGCGCAAAATCGATCGTCGCGATTTATTTTGCGACCGGTCGATACGCCGTAGCAGCAGGGGAGCGGTCAAGTGCAAAGACCTAAACGGAACGCTAGTCGGGCAGCTCTCTGTTCGCACGACTTATCGCCCAAGTTTCTGGGTATTCGTTTAAGTATTTTTGAGGAATGATCGCGGCTCCCGTGACCCGAATTCGCGTCATTCATCTTCGCGTTGCAACAGCGACGCGCTATTTTCGAAATTGCTCTCGTACGCGGCTTCTAGTCCGAAACGATCGATTCGGTCTGCTATACCACTCCGAAAAGTCGGCTCGATGAAATTTCAAAGAATCATCGACCGTTGATTGCTTTCAAAAAAGAACTTGGATGGAAAAGTAGTAGCGCGTGGCTTGCACATTTTGTCGTCGATGGATCATAGATAGATTATCGCTACAAAATTGTCGATATAAGATACAAAGCGTCTTGTTATTCGTCTTTTCATCCTGAACGTTTTTCGTTTTCTAGCTGCGACGATCCAGCAGGACGTCCGATCGATCGCAAGTTAAGTTAGCGTTTCTGGCGCGAGCTAGAACGGTCGAGCGTTCGAGGATGCACGCTCGCGGGTCAAATGGAGGCGCGAGAGACAATTTTTGCGCAGCAGACGCGTAGCACGTGAACCGCGACGCTCCCGAAATAGACAACGCGGTAGAATTTTACGACGGCGACGCTATAACGGCTTGTTGCGTCACCGTTACGCCACGCTTTTCTATAAAGACCGTTTGTTTCCCGTCGGAGGCTCAGAACGTCTTCCGAAATGACCGTCGATGATGCTCGAGTCTCGCGCTCCTAAAGCTGTCGCGTGCTTTTTTATCAGAAACATTCACCAGCTTGTCGACGCTCTCGCCGAAATTCCTTACGAGATTCTAACCGAGATCTGCTTACGATTACGTTGACCGTACACGCTCGAATACGAATTGGCAGGGAGCAATGCGAATGTTCGTTGGGTGTTTTTGTATTTTATTGTCAGACAGAGTGGAAGACTATGGATGGTCGATCGACGAAAGTCCATCGATCGTCGATCGAACGAGTCTTTGGGGGGATGGAACGTTGTCCTCAGCGGGTAGTGGCTCGCGTGTGGCTGAGTGTGACTCGCTTCACTTACCGAAACTAGAGACCACTGCCTTTACTGCTGCAGGAAAAATCAAAGACGATTGCGAAGATCCGAGAACGCCGGACTCGACGTAACTCGCGCGAATCAAGAGAACGGGAAACGCGACTAGATTCGATCGAACAGGGTTGCTCGATTATTCTCGCGGTTTGCTAAGCCTTTCGTTCGCCTCCAATTGACTGACTCTAATAAAAGACGGGAACGCGGGTTCTCGGTGTCTGGACACTACACGATCGTGGTGGGAGCTTCGACAAGAAATCAAAATAGATTACCGACCGGCCGCAGGTACGATTAATGGGGTTTCCGGTTGGAAGAAAACCAATTCGTACGTGTTAGACGAACGAGAAAGGTGGTAACAAATCGTGGTAGCTGAAGCTTTGTAGCTTCTCGAGCTAACCGCGTTCCAGAGGAATCGTCTTCCGTTCGCTTCGAAGTTTTTCGGAATTGAAAATCTTCGGTCGAGGACTGTCACGGTTTGAGTTAATAAAAAAAAAAAAAGAAAAAAAGATGAGACGTCGATAAGTTGTTTGATTATCCCAGTCATTTCTTTGAGAAGAAGAAACGTGGAAACGCGCGGTACTCGATTGATCGTATATTTGTGTAACGTTTAATACAGATATCGAAACGAGCGAGTAGAGTTATTAGTCAGCGGCGAATCGAGATAAAAAGATCGTAGATTTGGCCAATTCGCGTTTCTACGACATAATTCGCATTGCGCAGTGGCCACGGTGACGAACATGCCTGTACGATGTTCGGCTTCAATCCTACACGATTCCTATTTCCGTCCATCTAAATAAAGCCGAAAGCGGCCCAGTTCCGGCGCAACGCGCGAGACAACGCCTCGCGATTGCGCTGCACTTCGTATCATAATGCCCCAGATATTTTAACAACAGTCAGATCGCTTACGATCGGCCAAGATCGACGTTTAAACTGTCGCGAGGGCTCGATATTTTTCAGCGAGAACAGCGAAAGTTTGCAGACAAGGGAAAAAGAGATTCTGGAACGAGCGAATAAATCGTTTGACGGTTGCTTAAAATTGCGCGCAACTTGTATATTACTCGATGAGAATTTATTTGCGCCGGTGATCGCGTCAATGTCGACGGTAAATCGTTCGTAAGCTCGGAAACCACGTTCTCGTACACTTAAGAGCAGTAAACAGGCCCGAGCTTGGCACGAATCGCGATTTACGCGCACCTTGACAGCTGACTGCGCGCATTTGGGTCACCGGTGAGATTTCAGGTTTTCTTAATGCGAAAGCAATGCCACCGATGCAATAAAAACGCTCGGCGGAACGATGCAAAGTACCTTCGCAAAACAGTCGCGCGCGATCTTTCGTTTTTTCGCCGGATTTTAACCGTAAATGGAAAAATCAGCCGCCTGTGGGACGACGAATCGGATTCGCTCGAAAAAGTAACAGTTCGATATTGTTGATTTCGCGAAAGTTCGTTAAAAAAACTATGAATTATCGTTTATTCTGGGTGAACGATTCAGTATTTCCCGCGTTAGAATTCGAAACGTGTATCGAGATTCGTTTCTATGTATCGATGGCAACGATCGAGGTTAGCAAACCTCTACCGTCGATAAAGGAGATTTCAGTAGATAAGAACGTTCCGTCACGGAGTGAGTTACGGCTGTTTTACTAGCGCCGCACGGTAAGTTTTACTGATCGGGTACGGCCGGTACTATTTTCTCTTTCGAGCGGGGATTTGAAAACGTTTACGTACGATTCATTAAGCGATTCGCATCTTGTTCTCCCTTTCGTCGACTTAAACGTTGCCATAAATTGTCGCAGAAGTCTCGATTGTCGAAATTTGCGAGCAAACGGCGAATAAACGTACTCACCTCGTCGCAAGCTGCGCACCTGGGTTTCAGCTGTTCGGCGTAATGCCTCTCGCAGAACAGAGTGTCGTCGTGAACGCAATAAGCGAGATCAACGAGAAGCTCCTTACATTCTGTGCATCGGAAACAAGCAGGATGATACAAAAGACCCAACTTGCTCGCTGATACGGCCAGGCTACCGTATTTCAGGGGTGCGTGGCACGCGCCGCAATCCTACAAACAAATCGAGCACTCTTAGTTTCGTGCTTCCACAGAATCGCATAGAACAATAACATTCGCGTTGAAACTTACGAGATCTCTCTCGAGCACCTCCTGTACGCTTCCGATATCCAACGCAATCTCGTTTCTCGCCGCCATAAAATCGTCAGCGCTGCTGGCATGTTTCGGATTCAAATGGCGACAATAAGCTCTGGCTAAGTCCTGCTTAGGTAGCTGAATCGCCAATTGTCGGTCCCTGTATCGTTCCCCAGGCGTGCCTAGCCTTGGTACGGATATCTCCGGCAGCATGGAGAAGTATTCTTCCACCTGTAACAAAAAGGAAACGAGCGTGATGTAGCGCCGATGCAATTTCCAACGAAAGAAGGACGGGTCGCTGGAAAAAAAACTCGCGCGTCTATTCAATACCGAGTAAGATATGGTAAACGCGAGTGGGTAGCGGAAGGAGTGAAAGATAAAGCATCGGCCGATGATAAAGACCAGCTCCTGATAATTTACGCGGAGGGCTTTAGAAAATATCGTAAATCGCGAGCTACTCGACCGCGAACGCGTAACGCAACGTTTTTGACGATCGTATTACTACCGTATCTCGTTATTAGAGAGTTGGTTCCATCTGCAGATGGTATCCTCTCGACGTAATCGACGAGATAAATCCCGACAATCGTAGAATTTCATGCGTTACGATTGTTTGTTGAATCTCGGCGGTTGCGTCAAATCGAGACGGTACGCGCGCGGTTAAACGGGATCGAGCAGGAAGCGATTACTACGTTGCACGGAACGAGCACGGAGGAAGCGATCGCGATTACCCACCTTGTGAGCTGGTAGACCAGGAGGAGCCCAGGCGAGGCCCTTCTCCCTGGGGTCGAAAGCAACCGGGCACGAAGATTCTTCGCCTTTCAGGCCCAAACGAGACCTGACCGACACCCATTCTTCGTGGCACACATCGTGCGCCTCTCGGGGGCACTTGCAACTGGTGCAGTTCTTTCTGAAAAGGAGAAAGAATCTCTCGGTGATTCGTTACTTTGGAAAGTCATACATCATTCATGATATACTCGGAATTTCTCGTGGTATCGAGCAAGAAGATTAATGTCCGTCTCCCGTTTAGGAAACTGCCTTAGTTTCCCCGTGGCTGTATGTAGGGCGGACACCAATACCTTAGCTGTACGTATCTATTAAACCGAGAGGATACCACGCAGGCTAAATATTTGTCTCCGGTGTTTCATTAACTCCGGATACGTCTCGATGTCCTGATAGAACCTTTAATCGAATCCAGTTTTATTGCGCTCTAACGCGAAGCGCTTCCTGCCGATACTCTGATCAATGCAAACATCTGCGTTATTTTTTTTCGAACGGTGTCCTCGTTTCCTATTTTTTCAAGCGATCGGCTGTTCCAACTTTGCAACTGGCATACGCTGGTTTCGTCAACGTTAACAACTTTCGATTTTTTCCACCGCGACCTGATTTTTCTTAGCGCGTAGAAAACTATACTATAGACTTGAATTCGATCACAAACGGAAAGACGCTTGGAAAAAATTCGCCTCCAGCAATCTGCGATTCGATTCGAGCATCGGGAATAACAGGGGAAAGGCTGATTGCGCAAAAGTCGCCACTCTAATTCCTGCCGCCCACGTATCACACGCTAATGGTCGGATCGAACGTCAATCGTATAATCAAGGGGATGCATTTGCCCTGTTGCCGGCATTCATCGCCGTCCTACCGCACCCTTCCGGATATATCAACGACAAGGTCGACGCGACGCTAACACGAAACTCTCTTTTCTTCTTCTGTTCATTTGACCTCGATTATACGACTATAAGGATTCTCGGGCAAGTCTAACGAAAGGAAGCTTCATCCGGCGTAAAAAACGAGGAAAAATAAGACGAGGAAGAGACTTACTCGCAAATCTACGAAATCCGGTTTACGGGACCAGACGAACGGTGGAAACGGGCAACATAGGCGAAGATCGACGCGCAGGAGAGCTCGTTAAATTTAACAGTGCCGGCGGACGCATTAATGGGCCGCCGTAAAATCGGGCTTTCATAGAAGCGCGATTTCGAGACCGAGAAGACATTCGCGCTCGACGCAACTTGACACCTTATTTCCGTCGATCGAGCAACCGAGAACGAAAAAGATTCTTCGTAACGCGTTCGTAAATTCTCCAAGCTAAACTAGTCCATCGAGAGCTCCTTTCGCGGGTCGTTCAAAGCGCGACCGAGAGTTCGTAAAAGGCGAAGCATCGCTCTGTTTTTACCGCGATAGTCACCTATACTGAAACCTATCTTTTCCCCTTGACGATCGAAGAAACGACGATTTTCAGCTCGGCAACCTTTGAGGAATTATCCCTCTGGGACACGGCGCAACACTTTTCATAATGTCGCGTCCGTAATGTCAGAGAAATGGCCGCTTTGTTTGCCAACGAAGCATAACCCGCTCGTTGGCAATGAGGTCTCGAGCGATAAAGGGTTCTCGCGACTGCTACGGAACGACTGGTTTCTCGCGCCTTTTTCGTTGAGAAGGGGACGATAACGTTGAACATCCACCCGCACGTCGTGTTACGTTCTCTCGATATTATACGAGGCCCGTAGATGTGTCCTGGCGTTGCAGGGTGGATGCAAATTAACGTTGACGCCTCGTTAACTCCGCGAACGTGAAACGTAATACTCGCATGGTGGACCATAATTCATTCGCATTCATGGTACGCTGTCCTAGAGCCGTTTCAACTGGTTCGCTAGCGACACGCTCGTTTTCCTTTGCCCACGTGAATATCCGCTGACACCGATTCGATCGCGAGTACGATTCCGCTCGTCGTACGCGTAAAAAAGGAAATTTTCCATGAGAAACATCGCGTTTTCGAGTAACGAATTCGTACGAATGAACGTGTTTAGTTTAATTTGTCGGTTTAACCAATTACGCGTCACCTTTCGGTTAAATCTCGTTGCGAACTGGTCCAAGTGGCTCGCTATAAAGCTCGAATATCGTCAACAATGGTTAGGAGGCACCATACCCCGGTTCGAAACGGCATCTCGCAAAGAGCGACGAGAATGACGGAGATGCCATCGTAAAAAATTTAGCCGAATAATTTACGAGGTCCCACGCGCGTCGCGCACGACTATTTGCGTCCTTTGGTTGCAGCAGCGAGACCATACCGCGCGATTAATTCCTCGGGCGATATATAAACCGAGCGATTTGTCCCGACATTCCACGATGGGTGATACAAGCGTAACGCGTGTAAGCGGCGCTGTTGGTGCGGAATCCGAAAAAACGTAAAACCGAAGAGGCCGGAGCCAGAGTGGACTTATATTAATGCGCTTCTACCGCGAGAAAAGAAGCCGCGCCGGAGGAAAATTGGCCTGGAATCGTCGTCAGATCGTCGAGTTTATAATCGCCACCGGTGGGAGATAGCGCGTCGACGTGGTTCGATGGAACACGCGTAGCACGGCTCGTTAAACGACGCTAATTCGATTTGCACGCGCTGCGATTGAAGGAATCGCGCGCGTGTCACGCGTTCGATCGACCGGCTACGTTTCTACGGCGCGGCGCTTCGCGTGCCAAGAAAGGTGTGCGCGTGAAATCTCGAAAAGCGAAAGACTGTGCCGTGAGAAGTAGTCGTCGACGTGACTAACTTCGATCCGACTTTCTAAGCTGCTTTCTGCCGTGAAACGGGCAACCAACGAGCCATCGACGGCAACTCCGTCTGCCTGCTAATGCCGTTTAATTATATTTATGCTGTCGTCCCCCTCCCGCCACTGCTCTCGCCGGCGCTAATGGACCTCTAGAATTTTAATTGGTCGCGATCTTATCGAGTAAACGCCGTTGCCTTGAGATTGTTAGACGTCCGTGAAAGGTGTTACGGTCTGTCCGTAAACGATCTATCAACTGCGATGGCACGTGTCTGGGAGGAGCAAATATTAACCGTGTACCATCGTTAAACACGTCGGCCGGAATCGAAAGCGTATGTACCTTAGGGCGCCAGCTCGAACTCGATAAGAACCACCGAGAGCTCGATAAAACCTGAATTCGAATCTCGTCACGGTAAAACCTGAATTCCCTGCGTTTTAACCCCAGCTAAATCCAAATCCGATGGAACAGGTTTGCCACATAATCCAGCAAACTCACATATATTGCAGCAAACTCGTTTCCAGAAACTAACTCTGCCGCTTTCTTCAATTACCTAACTATCAGCTCGAACAGCTCGAACTGGTCGAACACCTTACAGTATAGGTGCAACACCCTGACGCAGGCCCACTTCATGCCGGGCCAGGGTGCCAGGCTGAGATCCAGCCCCTCCTCCAGAGGACACTTGCCGATGGCGAGGCCTCGTTTCAGCTCCGCGCCGGAGATAGTTGGAAACCGATTTTTTCGATCGAGCATTGGATTCCTCCTGGTCCGTGGCGCATCCACGCCACCGGGAATTAATCCTCTTTTGATCTCGGCGCCGGACAACGTTGGGTACCTGTCCCGACGATCCAACGATACGGCTTTCTTGTAAAAATCCTTCTCGGACACGGAAGGACATCTGGCGCGCGTCGCTTCGTGAAAAGGAGGACTCATGGGTCGTTTTTTGGGCTCCGGTATCTTCACTCTGATCCCTTGGGGCTCTGCGCCCGGTGACGGCACGCAGGACACCCTCACCTCCATCTTTGAGCCCTCCTGACTCGGTCCCTTAGGGCTCATCCTGGAGCCCAGAGCCGAGAGCAGCGTTGGCGTCGTATGACGCCTTTGCAGTTTGTCGTTCAGGATGAGCCGGTCGACTCTCTACCTTCGATCTTCATCTTCGCGTCCGGTCCTCGAGATTTCAAGAGTTCTCCGAGCTTCGCGAATGTTCTTCGAAGGTCTTGCTAGGTGTCTAGAACGATTAATTAAGGCTAGGAGAAGATTTCTGCTTTCTCGTTGATCCTCGTGATCGCTGGCCGAGTCACAGGTGTACCGGACTTTCGTCCCGAGTGTGAGTCATCAAAACATCGCGATGGTTGCCGTTCCACAGGGCGAAGATGGGCAAACGACACGTCGGCACGCGCGATGATCTTTCAAGACGTGGAGTTTCTGGAAAATCACGCGCCAAGATACTTTCACCGGGCAAAAAGCTAATCGAAGAGTAACCGAAAGCGGCGAGGACGATCGAACGTTCTTCTCGCGTGCAAGAAACGCTCTCGATCCGTGCTAGCCCGTTCTTTCTTTTCTCTACCCCTCGTAAAAAGCCTCGTCCATCGAACGAAAACGTAAGAAAGAGAAACGATCGAACGAGCGACGAGCGACCGACAAATAACGCGATACAAGCTGAACGTTCGTTTCACAGCTAGATCGCGAAATTGCCACTGCTCGTAGAAAAACGGCGCGGTCAGTTTATAATTTGGCTCGAATGCAGGTCGATGGTCTGTTTTATCGCCGACGAACGGACGGCTGTCGCCAGAAAAATTATTACATCTAGACGGGCGGCCCGTTGAATTTATTTTCATTGCGGAAATCGCCATGGTTCACCAAGACACGCGGTTATTTATAGGAAGGACGATCCTCCGCGATAGCTGTGCGTGTCATTGGTGCAAAGAAGGACCGAAGGTTGCGCGTGAAAACGCTCCATCGAATCGCGTAACATCGGACGCGAACGAACATTGTCCTGTTAGAGCCGAGAACCGCTATTCGTACACGCTTTTTGACCCGACTTTGTTCGTGAATTTCGTCGAAACGTTGTTCTCAAAGATTACCACGTTTTTCGAGACGAGCGATCGCTAACTCATCCACAAGATCGACGAAGTCACATTTGTCCCGAATTTTCATTTTTACCTGCTTTCGATTGATACCTGCGTAAGCGTTGGTGCGCGGTGATATAACTCAAGCAAGCGGTAATCCGAAGGCGAACAAAACTTTCGGAACGTCCCACTTTAACGAGACTCGTTCGACGTTGGATACGGTTTTTCGCGGCCGTGCTAAGCTAATAGAATCAGAGTGCTGTACGTTGTCGCGATGAGATAATCTCTATAAATCTAACGTCGAAGATAACAGGATGGAAGCAAGAAGTTGCCTTTTCCTTACACCAGCGTGCTTCTATCGACCCACTCGCGTTCCGATGAAAACGAATAGGAATTTCCGTACAGAGACCTGGCATTAATCCTACACGCTTTTCAGCTTCCAAGCAACATCCACCGTTGCATTGGAGATTCCCTACCAGCAAGGTTATCCATAGTTGGATGGGATCTATCCGAAGAGCGATTAAAATCAATTATCCCGGATCTCGCAGAACCGCCGCGAGGAAGACTCGGTTCTAATAACGTATCGATATGAATTCGATCGCTAACCGCCCATTTTGTACCTCCGTCGTATAAATAACACGTTAGACGGCAGATAGCGAGCAACCACGTATGCCGCTTGCAGCGTGCGCGAACAAGGTTGACGTAAGCAAGAAGGTAGGAGCTAATAACGTTCGACGCGCGCGTACGATGTATGTATGTATATCGGACGTTAATGGCTCGATATAATGAAAACCCGGTGACGATCGACTACGATCTTTCTTCCATTTCTGAAATGGTTTTACCTGGAATCCGACTATTCCGTCACAGGTGAATCATCGCGAGCGCGAATCTAGCGCGAGAATCACTGACGGAGAGAAGGGGAAAGGACAGGGGTCGGTTAGTTAGTCAGTGGTGAAATTGCATCCAGGCGAATTCGTTTGCCAAGAAGAGAATCCGCTAATAAGAGCAAAGTATTTTCGTCGTTCGTTCGGTGATCGCCTACCGGTCGTTCGAAAGGAAAAATGCGTTTCGCGGTTGAAATATCGCGGTGACTAGGTACATACATCGCTGTGTGAACGTATGCAATCGTATGCAATCGTTCGAAACGCTTACAACAGCTTACTTCGATAAGAAATTCTTACGACGATAAGAAATTTATGTCGTTTCCTACGATACGATAATTTATCGCGATAGAATGGCCGTTCGCGAAATTTTTCACGCTGCGCTCGCGCGACCATGGTCCGTACTTTCTGTTCATAGCGACTTAGAAATCGCGTAGCGCTCGGCAACAGCCATGAAAACGTTGGACAAGCGCAGTGACAGGTGTCGGCAGGTGAAACAAAGAAGCTAGACAGGCAGCTTTCGCGTCAAGGCAACGGATCTTGACAGCATATTATCGAGATAGGAAGGCGGACGGCGGCTAATGGCTATTAATTAGATAAATGTTGGCTATATTAAGCGGCGGCGGCGATGCCGGCCGCATGGAAATAACTCGGTCGAGGAATAACACGCAATTTCGCGTTGTTTCTGTCTTCCCGTTCGCGTGTTTCGTCTATTGCCTATCATCGGCGATCGCGAGCCAGCCCCGGTTCTTTTCGATGCTTCCATCGTGACTCGCGCGTTTCGCGTCCCGACGAAAGTGAAATCAACTAGGGGAGCGGCTCGATGGCGACGTAGCCATCGTCGTTCACGATCGGTATCTCGGCCAAACGAGCACCGCGATAAAAATATAAGTAGGTAATCTCGCCTCGGTGAATTTTCCGCCGTTTCCGTTTATCTCCGCGGCTCTAGTCATCTCGCATCGCGCAGATCGTTCGACCTCCGCCGCGTCTCTGTAAAACGTATGTATATCGGCTACCGTAACAACTTGCACGTGTGTACACAGAAGCGAGGAACGCGCTTCCACTGTTATTATTCGCGAACTGCACACCACCACTCGCAATCTTGGCCAACAGGGCGAAATCGTCGCACTGTCTTCTAGATAGCACCGATGATTACAGCGAATCTGCGATCGGAGCGAGAGGAAGATTACTGCGATAAAAGTGGTGATAGAGACGCGCGCGGTAGGCAGCCGCGGGAACGCGGGAGATTCGAAATGAAACGGCACGGCGCGACGCGTGCCACGTAACAGAGTGCATTCGCAGAAGGAGCGTACTTCAAACTGGCGCCATGAGATTCGACGAGAACGTAGGTAGGTGTGTACCTATAGTTAATACCGGGTGGCCCGTGAAACAGTGCGGCTCGGTGGCGCAGGCGCGGGCGACGCGGATCCCTCGAATGTCGTCGAAAGCTCCGACACGGACCAAGCTCCCACCTTGTCGTGAATTGCAACTGAACACGAGTCGAATTAGAAGCGCGGCCCGCGCAGCCTGCTGATCTACCATTTACGCGCGCTACCAGTCCTCTCCACTCAACCCCCAGCAAATCTCCCGCTTTAAAAATCCTCCAGTGGGCCGATCCTTCGAGATCGTCGAGCAAACTTCGAGAGCGACCCGATGCTCTTCTAACGAGGCTACCCTTTTCGTCGATAAACCGACGACAAATCCCTCGAGAGCAACTGGATAAACCGGTAAAGAGCGAACGAATGTAACGACCAAGCGACGCCTCGTCGAGGTTCTAATTTACAAACTGATGCGAGACTGTAACGAATGCCGGTGAAAATAGGTAATTTGCTCGACGATCAATAACTTCGGAAGCTGCTCGATTTGACACGCTCTGTGAGCGCGTCGGCTAACAAACGGCTGGCAAACGTCTCGTTGCAGCGATTCGATAAAAGGTGTACAACGTGTAAATCACGATGCAAGACGACGCCGTGGCATTTCGTCGTGGGTCGTTAACGCGTTTGTTGGACGTGAAGTCAGCATTTTCGATTATGCTGGTCGAGGCGTGTATCGCGTTTGAACGATACAGGGAAACGCGTTTAGACCGACGGTTCTAAAATATTGGCACTGTCGCGTCGCAAGGAAGTTGTCGTTTTGCTCGGACGTGTGCAATAAGTTGGACGATGCTTTACGAATCGTTTAACGCTTGCCATTTCGAGCACTGTTTCGCTCGAACGCAGTCAGCGGAGAAAGGAAAATTACCCAGCTCGCTGTTTCTCGCGAGAGCCTCCTCGCTGCTCCACTTTAATTATTGTCATTATTTATTTATGCAGCGTAATTTCTCCACGATGCGGAAGAGAAATTACCTTCGTCTTTTTGCGAAAATCCAAATCCAGTAAAAGATCCACCGTGCTTCGAAGCACAGTCGTATCTACCGGTGAAAGGATTTTTAAACGCAATGTCTTCTATTTCTTCTTCTTTTTCTTTTTTTTTTTTTTCGCTCTCATTGTCCGTGCGGAGCTACGTCAATCGCAATTGTAAATTGCGCAACGACCACTTAAGCGCGGAGCGTTTATCTCGAAGAACTAAATGGTTGAAAGTAATTTCCGTCTCTTCGAGAGGTAAATTTCACGTCTCGCGTGTTTCCTTGCGTTAAACACAAGGTGAACGCGCCGAGATTCATGCTACATTTCCCGCGTCGACTGGAAGATCTGTCGCGGTCAGTACATATCTCGTTCTTCGCGCTTACGTAAGAGGAAGCGCTAATAGAGAGCGATTTCGGTAAGCGGGCGAGCCTCCCTCGAAAGCTGCGCAGATTGCCACGAAAATATGACATAAGCCGACAAGATTTTGGCATGGTCTGCCAGCAACGACTGACGTTGGGACGCGCAAGACAGCCTGTCGTAAACACACGCGTTTCTGCATTATCGCCCGTTACTACGCGTGTCTTTCTACGGGCAAGTAGTTCACTCGCGTACGCAGATTACACAGGCGAGAATTACTTGTAAATGTTCTCGAGTTTGCGCAAGTTTTCATGGACTTAGGTTTCGCCGAAGCGGAGGAAAGGAGAAACGATCGATCGATTTAACGGGCAATCGGTAGTTTATTCTGCGAAGAAGTTAGGATGCGGAAACTATGGACGCGGAGGGATCTGGCGCTATCGAAAACCGAAGAATACCCGGAATAAGTTTCCAACGAATCACCTTGGCAATGAGTCGCTGATTTATTCTGGTACGGACGTGAGTGAGATTTATTTGACGCACCCATATATTTTAACTAACCACGAATTTCTAGGACGTTCGCCGTGAATAACTAACATCGAACGACTTTGAAACAATAAACGAGCATTTGCGGTTTTGATCGCGACATCCTGATACTGCGCAGACCAGCTTCTATAGTTTTCGTTCGACTTATCTATCTCCTATGATCGTTGAGGGGAATTTGCAAACGTGAAACTCGCAGCCATATGTCGCAACAAGCTCGATTAGCTATATTAAATCCAGCACGATTCCGTCCGAAACGTTACGAGCCGAGGAATTAGTCGTATTATCGATCACCGATGTCATTAGTCTCGCAAGCGAAGGGCTACGTAATCGTCAAAAACGCGAGACGTACGCTCGCGTCGAGATTGGACAGGTACGAGTAGGATTTCGTAAAATGTCGTCTCTGAATAATTCGCATTGCGTAAGCCGTTCGCGGTCACCCGCAGGTTCGGAGAAACGCGAGAGTTGAAATACGCGGAATATACGTTGCAAAATTTTGCGTTCGCTGGGCAGACCGAAAAGGTAACGTTCGTTGAATTTGTAACTAGAATCTCGAATAGCAGTTGCGGTAAATTTAAACGGAAATTGCTAAATTCCGTCTCATCTGTTTTCGGATGAAACGTAAATTGCCATGCGCCAAAATTAAGCGACATTGACGAACGAACGAGCGGACCGTACGAGTCATACCCATGAGCATCGTCCTGATTTAGATTCGTAAGAGGGGAAGAGGTTCCTTGCGAAGAAATGCACGTGCGATTATCGGTAATTCGAGGAAAAGCCTACGAACTCTGTATCCAGCAGCGACGAGAACGTCTTTTTAACGATCCCATTAAATGAAAAAAGAACAGCCAGTACGAGCCGTCACGCGTCATCCCGATTGTTGAAAACTCGACGATCACCCACGACTCGCGATCCGTCGTTAATTTTCTATCTTTGAATGTATCGCGTCGTCGATTTGCGAGTTAGCCTTTCGAAACGTTTTCCAATGTTTTATTTTTATTCGAGTCCCTCTTTTCTTCGGAAAACGATGAACCAACGGATGCGTGGATAAGAAATTGCTATGGTTGCATCACCTAACGTGGCTATTCTCTCTTCGAGAATATCGATCATTCAAGTACTTTGAATCACGAAAATACACGCCCTTACAGTGTACAAACGTCATTGTTGCAGGATTGATCGTGCGTGCAGTCAGTGCGCTCCTCCTCGTGAATATCGGCTGGCGGACCTGAGAGCGGAGATGCACTGCCCAGGCTGAGAGAAAAGGTTCTCCGTACTCCCCGTCTTCTCATCGCGAAATTCCGTTCTCGCGAGGGGAATCGCGGCGTTTTCTTCCTCATCTCCGTGAGCTCCTTGACGGAGAGTCCATCGTCCCAAACCATGGCCGAAACACTCGCGGAACACGAATCGACGAATCAACGATCGATCAGAAACTGAGTGTATCGCGTGGTAGTAAAGCGGTCCCTGATCCTCGTGTAGCAGAAGGCTTATCGTTCGAAAGCAAACACGACCGCGTATCGAGATAACAAAATAATTCGTGAGAAGCTTTCAGAGAATCACGAGGTAGCTCGACCTTCGGCCGCGACAACACTGAAACCGAACTCGACTGAATGAGGCCAGTTGGCTGAACGACGTCTCATTGAATCCCCCTGGCAGGCAAATCGAATTAACTTAATGCGGTTATGGAATCTACGAGCCTTTTCGTCGTCCCGATCGCGACTCGATTTCGGCCACCGCGTGACGCATGTTACGATCGTTCCGCGTGAAACGAGCCACCACACACTCGAGAAATCATCAACGTGTAGCTACGATTTCGTCGAGATAACGTCACAAGCGTTGCTCGACGATTACCGACGGTGAATTAACAGAGGACACCGACGATTCGAACGTATGGAAGATCAGCTGAAAATCCCTGATTGCGTTAAGCCAGCTTCCATGTCGATCCGCGCGCGACTTTCGACTGGCTGGTCGTCTTCCAGTCGCGGCACATCGCGTTTCGCTTGAGAACAGAAGCCGCAGTGACCTTCGCTCGATGGTTTGCATTACGAACACCGTTCTTCTGAATCGTACGCGGTCTGTGTCATCGCTACCAATCGTTCCTACGTTCAAAGATAAAAGTCTGCTTTTCCTTCTAGTCGATCAATACGGTAGATCCGTGTTCTCGATCACGTACGCGTCTGAGTAACTCGTTCTATTTTTCACAATTCTATTGGAGCGCTTCGAAAATTTTCTCGACTTTAGATGCTACATCGTTCGGGTCCTACACCATTGGAAATACCTGATAGCTAGGTTCAAGCATATTTGGTTCGTAACACGATGTAAGTATATGCAATTCGCCGCGTGAATCATCGAACCGCGATTACACAGCGGCCTTAGCGATATCGTAAAGCGTCTGAAAGCCTCTCTAATACTCTAATCGGAACTTGCACGCAGCACATACGCGAATTGAAACGACCGACGATGGCTGCTATTGGGCAATTGACGAGAGAACCTTGTTGCTCGACATTGAGTCGGACTTTGACTCTACGCTGCGCGTCTGGCAGCTGCAATCGCGCGAGCCTCGCCTCTAATCGTCCCCTCCTTTCGTCGTAAATTCAATCCGCAGTTCAAAGATCTTATCGCCAGTTATTTACAGTCATTGATGTCGAATGTAACGCGCAAGCCGCGTTTTCCGCAGCCGGAATTTCGTGCGCGAACGACATCGTTGCTGTGCGGTTAATTAATCGTTCGAGACGACGCGTCGACTATAGAAGGAGAAGACGGAACGATTCTCGCGAAACGAATCCGACGCAAGACGCTTTCAGCCACGTGAGACGTATGTATATCGTTGCGTATTCGCGAGAACGCTGAATACGACTGAGACTACAATGCCAGTGGTGTCCTCGTCGATAAAGATTATCACGAGCGAGTAACCTCGTTATCTCTGGCTTTGGTGAGGCGTTGCCAGCGTGCGTCCCTTGAAACGGGTTACGTTTAAAAGGACGTTTAACGCGCATTTGCATACAATCAGATTCTCGAAACCACTCTATCATTCGCGTTCATTGCTGTCTGCAGTGGCATAAAGGATTTTTCTGGTTCTCTTGTATCCAGGTTTTCGTTCGTTCCTAGTTTCTTTTTAGCGTCGAATTCAACACGTTACGACGTTACAACGTACTTCTCGATAACGACGCGTTGCTTCGTGTGCAGCTTAACAAACAGTCGTCTGGGTGAACAACGCCAAGTCTTTAATTGGGAAGTCACGTTTAAGTACCGGGAAGAGCCAATACCTGTCGGGTTTCTCAGATACGAAGAATCCTTACAGCTAAGACTTGTAATTGAATTATCGAGCTTCGCAACAGGGCGATACAAGAATTTCCGTGGCAGCCGTTTTTCCTCCTCTCGAGCTGGATCGTTTAGAAGGTCTGCACAGGCGAAAGGGTCGACGAAAATCGAGGAGGCGGTAGAACGATCGCGCGGAGAAACGAACATCGAGAGAGGAAACGTGAACGCGTCCTGTCACGATAGCCGCGATCTGTTTATTTGTTGTAATCACAAAGAAACTTACTCCATTACAGAGATGGCTGACAGCCAGTACGTTTACAAGTCGGAACATGACACAACGCAAACACGTCTCCCATCCACGCAACGAGCCTTCGACTTTCGACCAGCCTTGGCTCGATCCTTCTGCAAACTTAATTCCGCCGCAGGTAAACCTATCAACGTTTATCAAAGTGTGTGGGTCGTCGTCGTCGTCTCTCTAACCGACTGTCGACTCACCGATTGCCGTGATAAAGGGAGGAGTCCTCTTTTCCAATGACTCGAGCGGTATAGCTCGAACTCTCCCACTTGGCGCCCATCTCGCGTGTATGCACGACAACGTTACACGTGCTCGTCACGTGGAAATGCGACACGATTCGCCAGCGAACCTCCGGCAGACTACGCGCGAGACGATACAACGAAAGAAACTCCGCGAACGAACGACAGTATCACCGACACGGCGGAGACTCGCGAAGCGGCTCTAGCGAAGGAAGGTGGAGGCCGCAAGCGATTTTGACGACGATGCTTCGCGTCGGCTTTCAGCCTGTTCTCCAGCCGCGCGAATGACTTTATCGCCGGGTTATTTGTCCCGATAGCGCGAACAACCGGTCGATCATACTCTAAATTTAGCGCGGCTCGATCGGTCGAAGAGCGAGCGAGACAACTTGAGAGAAACGGACGATATTACGCGCACTCACGCACGAAGGCACGCACGTCCGCCGGAGAAGGCAGGAATATACGCACTGTTCGCTAACCGTTAACTTGGATTGAAATCGTCGAGCTTCTTCTTCTGCCTCTCTGGCGAAACTATCGTCGCTTGTGTTCGTGCTCGTGCGCTGTCAATGCCAGCTGATCGGATAGCGCACCACGCAGCTCGGCTTTACGCGCTCGATGATTTATCGCTGTGCCGGAATATAATGCTCCCGTTCATCGCTTCCTCGGAGCTGAAACGCCACTTTCAGAAAGGGCTTCTCAAAGTCAAGGGGTCCCCTTTCGCTTTCAGAGCTACCGTGACGTTGCATTCGTCCGGTCTTCGTCTTTCTTCGGGGGAAAAGACACACGTTGTTTCGTGCCGTTGATTCCACAGCCGATAACGAGAATCGATTTAGAGAAACGTCGCGGCAGTAGTTGTCGCGAGCAAAGCAATCGACTCTGACGAATGTCGCAATCGGTATGTAGAAAATATTATCGGCGAGTGAATGAACGCCTACGTGCGCGTGGCATGTCGGCCGTGTGTCTTTCAATTTATTTAATCAGAATAAATTTATCCGCGTCTGCCAATGTATTACTTAACGCGCACTCCTGTCGCAATCGCCGAGTTAATGAAAATCTAGCATTGTTCTAGGATTCGTAAATGCTTCCGTACTCGATACGTGTTATATATTTCACGGTATTGTAAGAATATCGGATTTCAGGAAAGTCTTCGCTCGTTAAAGTTAGATGAAATAAATAAGATTAAAATAATAATGATAATTGAATGGAAACTCTTAAAGATATCACACGCACGACACACATTCTTGCCACGCGCAGCCAAATCTCCACGTGGCATCATGCAGTCTAATCGTGCATCCTTCGAATAATTCCACGCTCGCTACCGATAACTTATACTTTATATAATCGCCCGGTTCTTTACTGTTCGTCGTTATCACTCCAACAAGTTTAACGTAATAACCGTACTGTAAATACTTTCAATTTTCAGTAGATACTCGGAAGAGAGTGCAGAAAATAGTCGAGGGAGTATTGAAGCTACTAATGCGAATGTACATGACTGAACATTGACGAGTTCGGTGGACCGAAACGCGCAAAACAAAAAGCGAAATTCTCGACACGATTTGTCCGTGCAAAAAGAGGCTCGCGCGCTAGAAAGCCATGTAAACCGAGGAGAACACGCTTTTGCCAGGAATTCTAATCCCTCGCGTGCTTTCTTCACCCACGCGTCGCATTCCCATACGACGACGACGACGACGACGACAACGACGCGGCGTGATTACGCTTACGTACTTACGTAGATGCCAGCAGAATGCGAGCGAGCGAGCGACCGCACGCGAGTACCGACGCGATCAGTCGCGCCGATATGATTCCAGCGCGAGAGTAAACGCTCTTTATTCGCTGACGATAATATCGCGTTTGTTGTACGAACACGGACAAGACGTAACGTTCGTCAAACATCTTACGGGACATCTTGTCGGGTTAACTGAAATAGCGGTCTTGAAAAAAGTCACAGGTTTTATCGTGTCCTCTGATATAATCTGGAACGATGGGAAGAAGACTTTCGTTCGATCTGATCAACGAAATGGATAAAATCGACAGACAGCAGACCTAACGAAGCGATTGGCTAACGAAGGTTCACATCGTTGGAGCAAGGATAAGAATAGCGAATGTGATATGGTTCGGATATGGTTGTCGCGTTTCGAGTGGAGTACTCAAAGAATAGTCAAAAACGATTACCGTCGTGTAACATTTCGAAGACAGGTTAACGATTATAGCCGCTCTTGTTTACACTTGATATGCGACGACCGTTCGATCGATCTTCGAAATTTAGTAGTTTGTTTTAAGCAACTGGAGATAGTCCAGTGAATTATCGAAGTGTTTACCAGCGCTGGAGTTATTGCCGGTTTATAGCGGATAAATTTCTCGGTATTTTACAGGCGGTTAAGTCAAATAAATAGCCGTGCCGCGTGCCGCATCTCCGACCTGTGGCGGCTCGCGGAATATTAAATATAGAGCTTTGACACACATAGAATGTCGCGTGATCGTTCCACGCGCAGACATGGCGAATTCACGCGTGTTTCGCCTCGGTCCACCTTCTCGTAAATAAATATCCGGCAATGTGTCGCATGGAAATCGCGTTTCTTTGCTTTGACAACGGATTCGTGCCAGCTCCCTGCAACCTCCCTCGTGATTCAGCGCTGCGATCGAACTGCGGTGCTCGCGCCTCGATGACGGCGGGTCAATCTAAAACTCCGCCGAGCGCGTCCCTCAAAGAGATCCTTGAAAAGAGTGTTTCGTGTCGAGATCTATTTGCCAAGCGGCTTACGACCATCCCGCTAAGTGATACGACACGAGCTGGTGTAAAAAACCTACGTAAGGGTGTGCGTTGTATTTGTTAGAAACTGACTACCTTCCTTTAGAATTCTCGTATTACCCGATAGGAGTAGTTTCTAACGAGCTTGACCCCGCAATGGTGGATCACGTAAGCGAGGCTATATCCAGCCCTACTCTAATCGTAAAAAAAGATCGTAGCTCCTATACCATTTCCTAGATCCACCGTTCGAGAACGACCACGAGATCACTGCGATCCTACTTTTCCCAACGATGAACGGCAGCTTGGCTAGGTAGCGCGATAAATCAATTCGGGCATTAAAGTCACCGTGGTCGTTCGGCCGACGCGATCCCGTTATTACGCTCTTCGCATTGTCACCGATCCGCCTGCGTCTCTATCTTCTCGCGTGTCTGCGAATTGAAGCGTCCCACGGTCGGAAAGATCGATCCGGAGAAGCCGAGAACGGCCCGTGCGATATGTCAAGTTGGCGCGTCGCGCGCAACCACGTCGTGTCGTGCCTGTCGTGGGCGGATTTAGTCTCCACGAAATCGTAGAATCGCGAGGAAAGTTGGTTGCTCGTTTGGATACTCGATGCAAAAAGAAACTAAGCCAACGAGCAACTTGGAAACAAGACGTCTCGATAAGTGCGCAGGATTCGCTGGCGCCTACAGCGGACAAAGAAAGTCGCGCGAATTGGCGGAAAAACGAGCGGTGAATAAGCGACGAGTGACGGAGTCGCGGCGCGCGTGCGACATTGCCGCAAGGACGATTCAATAAACGGTTTACCGCGTATCCGGAAAAGTAAAACGCATCCTGGTCACAGCTGCAACTCCAGGAACTTCGAGCGATGATGTCAGAGAGAGGAATACGTGGCTGGTTGTGAACGATCGTTTTTGGCCGGGAACCGTTTTGACGTTCCGGTATTCGAGCCGACAAAAGCCGCTGGTCTTCGGTCGAACGGACGACACTCTCGAGGCAGCCGTGACTAAGAAAGTTAAAGTATAAAGGTGATCTCACTGTGCGGTACGCGTGGGTGACCGACATCTTGTCAGTCCTACACGCGACGGAGCACCTGCGTGTCATCGCGCGTAGTAATCGTCCGAGCAATTATCGGCGAGAATCACTCGACGGGACGGACGTTCGTAATAATAGTCGCGCGAGAAATCGAGCGAGTCCTCGAGGTCGTCCGATGGAAGCGCAGAGGTGTTACCGACGTGACGCGGTCGGAAAGAGCATCCGATTGGCCGAATACCAAGACGCGGGACTTTCGAGGAAACTGTGCGCCTCTTCCTTGGATTTTCGCTAAGGGGATGCCGCGTGGCTCGATCAACACCTTCCGTCGGTCTTTCGACGAGCCTCGAGGATTCGTAGCGATCAAAGCAAAAATACTGGCGCGCTCGAAAGACGCGCGACTTCAAAGCGCCAGTTATGTCGTGTCACGCGCAAAGCAAACATTTATTTGCCGCGAGGAATCAACTGAATAACTGTCGATAACGTTTTCTTGAAACTTAATCGGGGCCGTCTCGAATGTGGCGTCGAAACGCGGTTTTGACAAGCGAAACTCTGAAAATAATTTCAAATAAATAACTTTAACCGGGAAAATCTCGATACCGGCTTTGAAGGTACTTAACCGACAAGTTCTTTGAAAAGGCCAGGGACGACGTCGGCATTGGCCGCACTGAAAATAGTCTTTTATCGTGTTTTCGGAAGCGGCAGCGGCTGCTGGAGGTGGGTGCCGCTTGTAAATCAGCGTTTAAAGCGTTTAAAAACGCGATAGGTGGGCCGATTTAAAATAGACGGTGGAACGCGCGAGTAGCCGCACGCCAGAGCGCAATAGGCAGTGTTAAATCTCGCGAAACAAAAAGAAACGAGTACGGGCGACTTTCTGCATTTCGTCATTCGATATTCCAGCATGCAAATCGAGAAGCCGCGGTTGCGCCAATTCCGGACGCTTCGCTGCTCCGCGAGCAAACGCGGCCGCCACGATGCCGCTGCTCTGTCGCGGGAGAATCGCCTTGTTAAACGATCGTTTTTTCCATTCGATGTTTCGACATTACCTGTTCGCTGACCGCTTCTGTCCTCGTGATACTTTTCGCTAAACCGCGAATTTTTATTCGTCCTACTCGACGGACGGTCATGAGAAGAATAAGTTTGGACACTGGACGAAATTGGTATGCGAATTTTAATAGGTCATCGTGTTCTCCGCTTGAAATAACTAGGTCTGCATAGCCGAGTGGGCCGGCATTCCTTCCTCTGTGCCGAGATAATTCAAAATATTACATAAAAATAGACACGTTGAAACTATGCTACTTGCAACATCAGAGGCAAGATGAAGGTCTGTCGTCGACCCTAGAGAACCAGTAACCATTAACGATCCGATGCCAGAAACAACGATTATGTATCCTGAAATCTGTCTAAAATTAACCATTAAAATCAGACTCAAGGGGGAAACAATGTGTCGTAAATGGAGCGGACCAACGTTCCCTGATCACTGCGATAAAAGAAACACGAATGGATGTTAACGGTATGCGACCGAGTTGTACGCGAATAATCACGCGTTACTCTCGGCTCTTGTATGGCGTTATACGATCTTACCGCGACGCAAACGCTCAGAGATATCGTCTGCTTTTTGTACCGCCGCTTTTTCGACGCGCTCATCGTCGGTGCTGCAATTTCAATGAATCATAGACTCGCAAGAACATCGTGCCTATATTTCACAGGCTACGTATTCTCTAGGCTTTTATGACTACAACGTGGAAATAGAAACGTCTTTCTTTCGAAAACATTCGGATAATTTTCTACGAGGGGTAGATTTCTAAAGAAAGATTCGACGCGGTTCGAGTTTCTGCGTTGCCCGAAGTCAATTTTTAATTCAACTTTCCGGTAGGAAACGCAACAGACTCGCGGTAAAGCGGAGCAACAGGTGCCCCGTTGGTCTGACTAGAATCGATCAGAGCCACTGCCCGCGTAAACTAGTCCACGGACGAAATTAATACGACACGCGACTGCTGCGCGGCTGTTACTAAATACAATTCTATTTTACCTATGTGCCCGTCGAGCAGTCGCCAAAGCAGGTACCGAAACCCAGCTCCCACGCGCTCGCGTAACAATCTCGAGACATCGAGACCAGTCACCCCGCAGCCAGTATGCAGCTAGCAGACTACACAGGGCGCTAAATCAAATCGACTCGAATCACTACTGGAAACGTGTGATACACTGCTCTCGATTGTTCACGAAGCACAGTTTCAGCAAGGAACGAGTCGTGCAACAGGTACACACGCAGCGAACCCGGACTCGACCAGCTTCTAATCGGCCCACGCACTCGCACTCGGTCTGATCGGTTGCGTAATCGCGATACCGCGATGTCAAGACGACATCGTTGGAGAATTCCGAGCGGTCAACGGAAAATCGAGATGTCACGCCTCGACGAGAAGAGAAGACAAACGTCGCGTGGGTCAAACGTTGATCTGGACTGGACAGGTGCCGAGAAAACACGACGATCACGGTCAAAAGGCGAAAACGAACTCGTGCGCTGCTCGCCGACCCTACACTGGCGCATATTGCCGAAGCACGTGCACGCGTGGCGTATTGGAGTTGCCAGAAAGAGGCGAGGCGAGACGAGGCGCGATGCAAGCGAGCTAGCTAACTCACTCGCTTGCTCGCCAATGACTCACGGCTTCTGGTGCGTGAGGACGCACACGCGGATCCACGTCGGTGTGTCGGGAGCCTGCGTGACTCGAGTTTCGAACAATTGCTGTCCGATCAAACCGACTAGCCAAGGCTTACCGGTTCTACTCGCGGCGAGACGGTTGTCCGAGTCTCTGCTCGGCGGAACAAGCACTTATTCCACGAATTTACGGTAATTCGTAGGAAACGTTTCTCGAGACGAGCGTGTTAGTCTTTACGAAAGCTGCAAACGAGAAATCGTTTGCTTTCCGCGCCGATGTTCTGAAACTGGACTAACTGGCACTCACGCGATCTGTCAGACGGCGAAGTTCTCCATGTTGAGTGTTTAAGCGCGCCAATGTAGATACATTGCTTGCCACGCGTTGCGAATTATTATTGCGGATAGGAAACAGCGAAATGCAAATTATCATGGAAGACGAGTCGGTCGACGAAATCACGGAGTGAATTTGCTAAATTGATTTTCGCGAGGATCGATCGAACTGAGATGCGCCGAAGTTGGCTGTCGCTGACATTGTGAGAGCAATCGCAAGCAGAGTTCGAAATAAACCGAGAATTTTCAGCGGGCTCGTTTGACGCGATCGGTAAACGAAAATAGAGATACGGCGCGAGATAAATCCGCGTGGACAAAGAACCGAGAGAGAAAAATCGAGCGACGAGAGAACCTTGATCTTTAAGAACGCCTGGAATTTTGACTCGCCGTAACGAGTTAACGCGATCCATCAACGCGTCGCTAGAATCTATGCTAATCCGCTGGTTCTACGACTCGGTGGATCTGCTGCGATCACAATCGGAGACTAGTCTAGGCCGTATCGAGCGTAACTGCGTGTTAGCCTTAAACCGCGTGTTCGTAAGCCGGAATCGTTCTGAATCTAGAGTGTGCAAGATCTGGTCTAGGTCTAATCGGATATATAGGAGAGGAGCGCCAATCTAATTCCGCTATGATATTATATCGCTGGCGATGTTTGGAAAATAGTCGATCCACAAGTAGGGCCACGTGCTTCTGTCGTGGCGTGGATCGTTTGAAGCGCGATACGCTCGTAAAATCTGTATAAGTCAGCGTAATACAGGCTGCACCGCTTATCGGTCTCTAAAACGCAGCCGCGAATTAAATCGGTGACGAATAGCGAATCCGCCTAATTCAGAAAGCTTTCCGCGAGCTGCAGCCGCTATTTGGCAACTGATAAACCTATAAATACGAGCACGTGCTCCACGTTTCACGAAGAAGAGCAAGAGAGACGACTGTCTTGGATAAACAGCTGCTTGCTAGATTATTCGGATCCGCTCTGGCTGGTAAATCAGTCGAACGATATTTCGCTTCGAGCGACGCGCGCGCTCTCGTAAATCGATAGAAGTTAAACGTTCGCTTACACATGGTCGACGCCTATGCGATTTCGTTGAGCGAACAACAGTCGAAAATACGCGTGTCAAACGACTCGTCGGCGCGTATCCGTTCGCTTTTATCGCGTAAATTATCGGCGTTCATAGGCGTAGGCGCTTCGATAAACGGAGGCGCGGTCGAGCGCGTAAACTTTGATACGAAATGAATTCGTAAGGATTCGCATGCAGCGTGTAAAATTAAAGGCACCACCTCTATTAGAACTATGCCGCCAGAGAACCGACTACCGCCGCGTTTTATTGCATTTAAGTGAAAGCGGGACAACGACGAAGTCTTCGTTGTTTCGTAAGCTCAGAGACGTCGATACCGCGCCTGCGAGCCGATGATTAATAAATCAGGGAACATGCAACAAGTAAAAGTTCGCTGGACGGAAGCCGCGGCGAAGACGGCTCTTACGAAGGTCGGTGATCGATAAGTCGCACCTTCGTTCGTTCGTGTTTGTAGTCTAGAAACGAGGGAAGAATCGCTCCGATAATAGTCGTTACGAGACTTTCACGACGATCGGGTGAATTACGTCGTCTTTGTGTTTCGTTCGCGGAAACTGGAACAGATTATCGAGAGAAGAACGTACAGCAAATCTGCGATCGTCCGTCACAAAAATCTATTTCGCAACGCTTCTGTTCGCCAGTAGAAATCACAGACGAAGCCTAGCTCGGAATCCATTAACGATACCGATCTAGGGACGTAAATTAATTATCTAAATTTACCGCGTATGAATCGGCCATGACGACGCGCTTCTTCGTTCCCGCATGTCAAGGATTTATTTTTGAAACGAGCTACGACCCGCTACCGGGATATATATCGGAATAATTGTAACAAGCGTTTCTAGCGGACGTTCGACCTTGTTTTTCCAAGCTAACAAGCTTAATTCGTGGCAGCAGGCGGTAGGAAAAGAGAAACGACGCCCACGCGTTTAACGTGTCCAGAAAAGCAACGGTAAGTCGGATTTCCTACGCACGAGCTCTCGACGAAAATGGATCGGCAAAATTTTTCCGAGAAGCACGGCACCTGAGGGGCGCAAAGATCGTCCCACGCGAAGGGGAATGAAATTGAATCGAGAAGCCTAGCGACGATCGAAGGCCGTGCGGATTCGGGTGGCTATAGGTGGCATAACTGTAAATCCATCTCGGTGGTTATAAATGCAGCCGAGCGCGAGGTAGTGTCCCACACCTTTCTCTTCCAAGCGCCGCGATGCTGGAAGGAAGATCGGTTCTCTTGCCCGCTACTCTGGCCAATTAATTCGCTATTACCGCATTGCTGGTCCGTAAATCACGGAGGATAATTACTAGCTGGTAATTTCACCGCTGTTCAGTTACGCTTCGGATAATGGACAGGTTGTGAAGCGTTTCGGTGAACAATTTCGCCACGATTCGATCTTGTGCCGATTCTTTGTCCCGTTTCGTCGCCTTTTTCTGCTTCCTTTTTTCGTGCCGTTCCTCCCGACCTGCTCATCGAGAATATTCTATTCGACTTCGCGTTGATCACGTTGATTTTGAGGATTCGATTCTCCTTCTTGCCGATCAAAGCGATCTCATCTCGCTTGATAATCGCAGAGTGTAAGAATGACGCGATTCTCTGTCGCTTCAGCTAATGGAACGAGATAATTATTCCGGATAAGCAACCCGATATCCCGATTAGAGAAACTCGTCGATCGATGAAACGCATTAGACAATGTACGGCTAATTGAAAGGCGATGGGATTCATCGATCATTCGAGCGGATCGCGCGCAAGTGTCAACAGACGTGGGAAACTCGAAGACTTTGACACCAAAGTGTGTCAGCGTTACGAATACGCCGCCGGAGAGGGAACACCGATTCGCTTAAATGCCATCAAGGTTTACGGAAGCTCGTTTCCTTCTTGTCCTTATCTTCGCAGAAAGCAAGGTGAATTGATGTTTTTATTCGCGATAAAGGACATCGCGATGAACCATTGAACGCACGCGCTATCAAAAACGTTTGCACACTTACCTCCACGTGTGCGGCGAGAATCCTGAACACGTATCTCCGCACTGTAGACAAGGTTGCCCCTCTTCGACGTCCGTGATCAGGACACCCTACGATCAAACAAATAAAAATACATTTTCGTCTTTTACATATCGCAATCACGGCGAATCTAACAATATCCGACAAAAATGATAGTTGCTGCGATTAGGTCGCGTTAATTGCAAAATGGTGAAAGGTCTGGATCATCTTTGTAAATGTCAATCGCCTACGGCGTCGTTCGATGAATCCTCTATTCGGCCACGAATCGACGCTGCGATCTAACAGGGATACGTTGCTGCCTCGATCGTAGAGAATAAATAAAAAAATAGGAAAAGGAAAGAGTTAAGAGCATGGAAGAGAATCGCGTCATCCTCTCGCACGATCGTGACGCGTACGTTAATTACGTCCGAAGCGGGACAAGGTCGAAGTCGCGAGTCTCGTAATTGGGAAAAGTTTTTAATCGCGCAGCTCGTCGTTGTTCGTGACAACGGATCGCGCGAGTATCCACGGCGTGGAGCGTGGATACTCCAAAAGCGAACGATCGTCTGAGATTTCCCGGCAAATCGAAAGAGTTTGCCTTTTAAGACGTTTCACGCGGGCTCTCCCACGTTGTCGGCTCGAAAGAATCGTTGGGTGACATTTGGACGCGGCGCGGCAGCTTCCAAACGCGTCGTCGCGAACGTTTACGAAGCGGAGATAAAGGGAAGCAGCGAGGATGGAAAGCTCGAAGAGCGTTGGATGCGTTCAAGAACCTTCCGGCCGGCATATATGGTCGGTCCGCCCACGCGAAACAGGTCGCGGCACTGGCATCGCCAAATATCGAGTAGACAAGCAACGCGCCATGGAAAATATGTAAGCCGATGTGTCTCTAGCTGTCTATATATAGGAATCTTGAATAACGATCCCCGAGCGAACGCGCGTCGCCTAATTAACATATTTTTCGTCCTGACTCACGAGTGAAAGGACCGGGTACCCGTTTTTTCTGCGCAGCTCGCGCTACCAACTGGAAATCACCTGAAAACCGAGCGCGCGTACCTTCCCGCCTTTGATTTATGCAGCCGTTCTTTCAAGCACCGTCGGACATTTTAATCTCGAGCTCGAGTCGTTTTCCTCGAGTGTCCTGGACTCGCGTCACGTTTTCGTCGCTGAATCATACGCGAAAAGGCAGACGATTAGATGATTTTTCGAGCGAAGAAAGAAACGATCCGAGGAACGTACAGTACGAGATGCTCGATCACCGTGTAAATTCCTCGTCAACGTCCATACGTTGTCGCTATTTCGTCCACGCACAGAGCGCATGTCGTTGACTTCTCGTCCGTTTATAGCGCGGTTAAGAGCTTGGTACGCGAGGTCGCTTCGGTCGTCGCGATTCCATCGACTTCCATCGTTAACGACGATGATTGACGATCGTCGATTATATGGACAAAGGCTTGGCGTTTTTAACGCGGCGGTTGCGAACACGGCTCGAGGAAAGATGTGATCCGTACGGCTGCGTACGTGTCCTACACGCCGCGCGACCATTCCACTTGTAGGCGGTTCGCTGACATTTCCATGACGTGTTAGCCAATAGATGGTGGAATTACGTAAGGACATTGAAAACTTGCGTTAAGCCGACTGAATGACAGACCGTTAACCCTCCGACCGACTGGATGGATAACTCTGGCTGGCGCGCGAAAAAATCCAAGCGGTGTAATTTTCGCTCGGACCAATTGCGCTCCGCGACCGTTCTGACCAACTTTGACTCGAGAAAGTTCACGTCTTAGCCCGTGGCGAGCGGTATCCGCGCTCGAAGAAAGACTAAATAGCCGAGTAACGGAGTGGATTAATTAGAGGATTAAGAAGCGTTGACGGATAAAGCAGCGGATGGGTTTGCTTTCACCCTGATTAACTTAGCAGCCAGCGCAGATTTTTGCGGCTTCGAGCGCTCGTTATTCCCTCGATATCGTGGCGGCGACGTCGCGTCGACAGCATAGAATTAGCGTTGCAAACGACAAGAAGATGTTCGAAAGAACAGAGGCGTATTGGGGTTGGATTTGAATCAACAAATGTCACTGGTCAACTAAAAATTTAATGAAAACTTTCTACATGTACTCGTTCGTATATACGTATCTAATAATTCCATAAAGATAAGTCGGTAATTGCTCTCATAATTGCTTTCACTTATTACTTTCATACATGTCCGTTGAACGTTCAACGAGCTCTCGTGTAGCTGTGCGTAGATATAATAAAAGCATGCGTACAACTATCTAGGAAGTAACGTGGATGGTACTGCGGTATAGTTAACGTATGGCGTGAACGAAAAGAAATCGCGATACAAAAGCGTGGCAGGAGCGAACCACGACTAACGACCGATCGTCAACAAGAGTAAATCGCGTGAAACACGGCAAGAAAACGTTCGCACCTTCCAACGATCCACCAACACACTCGGCACGTACTGATTCCGTCCAGCGGCGCGTCGCCCGGTGAAAATCAGAAAAACAAAATTCCTCGCTGCGCCGGCCGATTACCAGCGTGCAGCACTCCGATTCGCCTCGGCTTTCGAAACCGTTACGAGAATCATCTCGCTTTCATCTTCTCCATCGATTTATGAATATAGCTTCTCGCTTCTGAACCATAAAGGACCGATCGAACGCGATTGACTCATGAAAATGCCATACCCCTTCGCGGTAATTCCAGACTCTTCTCGAAGGTGTAGAAACGCCTCTCCCTGGTATAAAGCCGTCTCCGCGCGTCGACCCTCTCTGTCGACGATCATTCTCCTCCTCGTCCTCGTCGCTGTCCGCTTCGTCCTCCGCCTCGTAACGCCTTCTCCTTTCCGCGTACGTGTCCTGTACAGGACGACGGCGACGCCTCCTCTCGGCCGGGCTCGTCTCCGGACTCGTTCGAATCCTGATGATCGTCGCCCCGTTTCTCTCGTGGGTCGACGTGTATCTACTCTGTAGATCTCGAGGATGTTCCCCGTTGCCAAAGCCGCTGTACGTTTCCAATTTCGTGCAGCTGCGTTTCGAGTCCTCTGTCTCGTTGCCGAATCCTTCGTTCGAGTGTTCTCTGCCACGGAATTCCTGAATTCCCGTTTCGGGAGAGGGATCTCGGTCGATCTCCGAACGCCCCTCCGGATTCGCGCGGTATCTGCTGTTCTCTCGGAAATACTTGGCGGCGAAAATCCGGTTGCTCTCGTGCCACGACTTGGAATCGAATTCCTCGCGGTCCTTGGCATCCTTTCGACACTCCGCTTTCGGTTCGTCCCGTTTCGGCGGTGTCAACGGTCTGGAATGTCTGTTCGATCTTTTATCGACGGCCTCGTGATTTTTGCTCCTCGAAGACGTTCGCCTCTTCAACGAGCAGTCTCGTTCCAGATCGTAATCCTGATCGTTTAGAGGGCTCGTTCGGGTCTCGTCGTCCTGGCTCTGGAACGAGACGCTGCCGAATTCGACGTATCGTCCATTAGGAGAGTGCCTTCTCCTTGGCTCGTCCGAGTTTCGAAAAGACACTTTACTCGGCTCGTTATCTTGGCCTTTGTGGGCGGGCCTCCTATCGGTATCGTCGTTACGATCTTTGTAGGAAATTCTGCCAAACTCGACGGTTTTCTCCTTGCAGGAGTTTTTACGACCTAAGTCGCCGCTGGAATGATCTTTGAAGCTAACTCTGCCGGCGTCTGGCTCTTGATCCTTGTACGAGTGAATTCTACCTGAATCAAAGTCGTGTTCTTTGAAAGTGATTCTACTGACTCCGTCGGTATGTCCTTTGAGCGAACGCTTCCTCTCCTCTTCGTCGTCGCGATTCCTTGGCAGAATTCTCCCGTAATCCGAATTTTCTTCCTTGAAGGAATTTTTCCTTCTTGCGTCGTAGACCTGCTCCTTCGACGAATTCTTTCTCGGGACGCGTTCCGGGTCCCTTCCGAAGTACTTCTTCTCGACGTCCTGGCCCTTCAACGAGTTCTTTCTGTACAAATCGTTTTCTTCGTCCTTGAAGGACGTTTTCCTGCTCAAACTGCACTCCCTGTCCCGAGAGTGGCTCTTCTTCGTGTCAGCGGATTTGAACGAACTCTTTCTCGTCACCGGTCGATCGTGATCCTTAAACGAGTCCTTTCTCCCTATGTCGACGTCCGAATCTTTCAACGAAACTCGCCTAGACGATTCTAGATCTCTTCTGGGTTCAGCGAGAGCTCTCTCGTATTTCTGTATTCGCACGTCGAAATCCTCCGGATTGCCATCGTAAACGTAACTTCTTCTCTTTGGACTGCTCTTCCTTCGAGGAACGTCGTCTTCCAATTCTTTAGGTCGTCTATGTGCCTTTTCCACATCATACGCGTCGGCTTTCCTCTCCGTAAACGAGTCATTGGATTTCTCTATCCTTCGGTCCACGGAACGATTTCTATCATCTTCCCGCTCGTACGTGTCCAGGTCTCGCAATTTAGATCTGCCAGATCTGCGCTCACCTTCTCGATCGTTGACACGATCTACTTGAACTTCGCCTCGACCTCCACTTTTCGACCTATAGTCGTCCTTTTCCGGACTGTGCGAATTGCGCTCCGCTCTAAACTTCAATTTGTCCTCTTCTCGAGACTTGAAGCGCTCTATCATCGCCTTGATCCTTCGATCCGGCGATCTTCCATCCACGGCCAAGTTCTCGATCTCCTTCAGAAGCTGATCCCTCTCGTCGTTTCTCTGCGCGTCGTCTTTGCCGTCGTATTTCGATCGAGCCAGCTTCGACGTAACTTTCGAGGCGTCCGAGTTTTCCCAGCTTTCTTTCTTTTTCGATCTGTGCGATGCTGCATGTTCGCGATCGATGGATCCCGTCCTCGTTCCATCGTCACGCTGCAACGTCTCCTCGTGATCATCGCAACGATCCTGCCTCGTGGAATCGTTCTTCGATCGTCCGTTGGTTAATCGAGAACCCTCGAATCGATCCGTCTGCTTCCTCGATCTGAAACTCTCGTTCTGCACGATGTCCTTGATGTCCCAGGCGCCAAAGTGTTCCTTACTCTTTTTATACAATAAGTCCGCGTTTACGTTCCCGTGCTCCTTATAGTCTCGACCGTTCTTGCTCACCTCGTCGTTCTGTTGCCCCGTCATGCCAAAATGGTAACGATTCGAGCTGTTCTTGTACGACTTTAACGCGTGATCTTCCTGCTCGTCGGGCAAACGGTCCTTGGGATGAAACGAGGTCACTTTGGAACCTTCCCTGATCGACGAGGAACCACGAAGAAGACGCGACATGGTCGTGTATAGCACCGTGTATCAACCGCGTATCTACTAGAACCGATCGATTCGCGTCACGTTGGAAACTTTTCAAGGTTCCGTTACGGTTCTCCGCGAATCCAGTTTGCGACGTGTATTACCGCGTCCGATGACTTAATCGGGTTCCTTTCGATCCGTATCGCGAATATTCTCGTCGACAAGTCCCGTGAGCAGAAATCACACAGCTCGATCACATATCAGCGGCGCAGTTCACGGAGCGAAATTGTCCAGTCGCGACTATCGCGAGCAGGATTCAGCAGCGAGTGACATCGGTAGTCGGTCAAAGGAACTCGATGCGATGGTTTCGTTCGTTACAGCACACGGACGACGACGACGACGACGACGACGACGACGACGACGACGACGAGACCGGGAGAGAAAAACGCGCGTCGTAGACTCGGTGTCTCATCGGATTCTTTGATAACGTGGTATCGCGGATCGACGAATCGCTATCGTGGTCGAGAGAAGACAGCTCTTCTCGTCGCTTCGGCCACCTCGTAACCGCAACAAACAGGAGTATCTTTGGATCCCTTTCGGTGGCTTCTTTTCGCGAGGCGAAGCCGGCTTCGGCCGAACGAGCGGAGCAGACGACCCTGAAAGTCGTCTGTGGACTTTCACGAACGCGAGCACTTTGCCAGTCGGAGTCACCACGAGAGTGTGCACCGGAGGAGAGCGTGTTGTTCCTCTCCCCCTTCTCGTCCTGTCCACCACCTTCCTCCTCTCCCTCTTTCGCTTTAGATGCCTCGCTCTCCACGTCCACGTCCCCACTCGCTGCCTCCTGCATCCTCCTCTCCTTTGCACCGTCACCTCCTTAGCTGTCCTCCGTCCTGCGGTCCTCCTCGAGGTGAGGCGGACCACTCGATTCTCCCGTTAATCCGGCTCCTCTCTGCGTCCTCCACCTCCACGTCTGCCGCGACACGACCACGTGAGCTCGACCTCGCTCGAGTTCACCGGGATTCTGGGACTCCTCTCGCAGCTTTTCCGCTCTGTTCGACCAATTTTCACCCGAATCTCGATACTCTTTTCTACCGTAGTCCTTCCTTCGTCGACCTTCAGTTTCTTTCGACGAGCGTTACGATCGCAAGCAACACATTACGGCGATACGACCACGACGACAGGGGTGTACAATGTACGCGCGCTCGTTTAGATTATGTTCCATCGAATGCTCGAGTAAATCGAGCAGATCTTCTTCTTCTCGCATTCGAGCAGCTTGTCTAATTACAGTCATTTCGCTGGGACGATCGACGCTCCTAATCGGCTCGTTTTCCATGCCACAGACCTCTCATCGCAACGACTCTCGGCGTTGTTTTGCCTCCTCGATTCCTGCTCGACGAACAAGTCCAGCAAAAAGTCGAAGAACGTCGTCACCGACCGCAGCAGCTCCTAATGACAGTGCGTCGTGCTTTAACCGACACTCGAGCGAGTGCGTAACGGCTCGCAGCTCGAGCAGAGATAGGCGCCACCGTCGTTTAATAGCTGCGTTAGGCAAAAAACAGGGAAGATACCGTGTCTCTCTCTTATCTTTTCTTTTTCCCCTCGAAAGGTGGGTGGGAAGAGATGACAGCTGAAAATGGTGAGCGGGGCGCATCACCGAAGCGACTCGCAAAATGAGTTACTTGGGTTCGACTCATCAAGTCCTTAGAAAAATGATCAAGCGATCGAAACAAGGAGGAAAAGCAAAGAGAAAAGGACATAGATCGCAGGAAAAAGAGGCAGAAAAACAGTCATGGCCTTCCTCGGAAATCTCTTCCACGCGCTATGGTCATTCGGTCAGGACCAGGGGAACGAAAACCTGTTGGATGATTCACGGTATCCTTGAAAAACGATAAAAAAGTGTGCGTTTTTTCTCGGCCGCCCTCGGCAAATCGTTACCGAACGAAACCATCGGATCGTACGGGCGAGCAAAGTCCTCTCGCGTCGTGAAAATGCTCAGCGGAACGTTCGGTCGCGCGATAAAATCGTCCGTGCGCGTCTAATAAGTTCTCGGACGCGAGATTCCGCGGGTGTGGTTACCGGATTTATTGCGAATCACGGTCTGACAGGTACGTTGGTTCGCATTGCAACGCGTCGGCCAGCTCGAAGGACGCTCGATCCTTGCTTAATGAGACAGAATAATCCTACTTGAACGAGGAGACGTTAAGTTCGAGACAATGCCAGCCCCGAACGTGGAGGGGTAAAATATCGTGGCATATCCTCCGCCGATTACCGTTCCCGCGTTATAATTTATAACAGAGTCGGATTTATTGCGCGTGGGTGGCGGCTCGCTTGTAAATTGACACAGACAGATAATTTTCGACCGGGTTTTAACACGCCGGCTGAAACAGCTTTCGTATATCTCTCGTTAATCGCGTATCGGCTCCTCTAAGTGGGCTGTCGCTGTTACGCCACGCAGCTGAACAATCGCCCGTGGCTCGCGTATCGCGTTCCTCTCGTTTAGAATATGACTTACGACGACGGCACGCTGATATCTCGGTCGATCTCGCTGGACGCTTGAGATTAACGTACGATCATTGCCAATGATAGACGAAGAAAATTTTCTCCGTCGTATCTTTACAAATATTGTACAGGAATTGGGCAACTTGACGCGTGTCTCGACGAACGACAGTCGTCGGACGAAACCAGTTGGTCGATCGGTCTGGCTCCGAAGTATTTCGAAGTCCTTGCCAAACAGAGGTGGGCAGGTGGTCGAACAGAAGATCGTAGCCAGTATCCTGTTTCCTGTTTCGGTTCGAACAAACGCGACCAACGATTTTTACGATTGCACGGGCTCGGGCTGGATTCGTGCGTCGATCTTAACCAGAACGCGACGATTGCTGAACGGGTCCACGTGCCGTCCATCGCGCTCCGTTCGCCCGTAATTGCTCGATGAATTTCTAACCGCGAAAAACCTGTGAACCGGGACGCTCGTGCTCGTTCAAGGAAGAATCGACAAGGGTATGAACGCGTCTTGTTTTTTCTCCGTCGCCGCCAGAAATCGTGCTCGGCCGATTTCCATGAATTATTTTGTTTCACCGCGACGAACTGAGGTAAAAGTGCTCGCGGCATTAAGAATTAAGAGGCCAGAAAAAAAGAGAGCAAGAGAGGAGGAGGCAGAGGGAGAGAGAGAGAGAGTGCGAGAGAAAGAAGCTCCCGCTAAGAGAGGAAGGAGCATATCGGACTTGGTTATCTAGGCTAAAGGCTATGAGCGCGATCGATTTCACGAGCGATCTTTCCGTACGCATGAACGAGAAATCAAGGCCGTCGCTTTATGCATCTTCTTTGATGGTCGACGGAAACGACTGTATACCCACGCCTCCTCTTCTGCTTCCTCCTACACGTGATCCTTTGAAAAAGTCGGTCGAAGATCGATAATTAAATATCTTTGCCTCTGCGAGACCATGCAGGAGCGTATGCTTAAAATATATCGAAGAATCGACGACGATGATTAAAACGTCCGGAACGAACAGCGGCGTAGTCGCTTCTAAAAAAACCGATCGATCAAAAAATACACCGAGTATCGGTCGGTGATCGATGTCGAATACTTTTTCACGCGCATGGAAATTTCATGGCAAGGAGTTTTCGTGGAACTCGCCGCTACAGCCCTGTGTGTGGGCCGCGACAAGGTCCTGTCACAACGCCCCCGCCGTTTCGCACAGAGAGGTCTAACCGCTCGGTGAACGGGGCCTTACGCGCGCGTATCGACCTTTTCGCCCGAAATGGCGAGACCGAGGGTATCCGTCGAATCGACGGCTTACTCTTCGATTATCTGTGTCACGGAGAGACTCGATCGCTCCCCGCCGTACGAATAATCCAACAACGATCGTGAGCCTCCTAAGAGAACACCGGCGAAGGATCATCTTCGATAAAATCTTCATCGTTCGGAGGTTCGGTGTGTTCCATCGGTTACGGATTATAGGAATTTTACGACGATTCGAGAAAAAATAGGAGATCGAACGCGAAGCGTAAAACCGCGACGAAGCGCGTCTCCGTGTCTTGGAGACGCGCAAAAACGTCCTTAATCCGGGAATAGATGCGGGCATCCGTTTGCAATGCAATGCCTACGTACTTGTCGGATTCAAGGGCGACGTATTGGAGCACCGATGATTTTAAGGCGTCGTTCTCACATTCGCCTGGCAATTAATGAATGCGCGAATACCAGGCCGATCCGACAATAGATACGATTTGCAATCGACCCCGCACGCGTGTTTATCGATGCGCGTAAACGCGACCGATTCCAGCGTTCTTCTAACCTACGCCAACCGTCGATCCCTAGATCGGCTAGCCTAGACCCCATTATACACCATAGACGATACAGAATCCAGATTCGATCTGTATCGAACAATACGGCATGGATTTGACACGACTTGAATAATAACGTGCCAGAAGTAGACTTAGCTCTGGAGAATGTCTGGTTGCAAAGGGGAACCCTTCGCTAAGTAAGTATTCGAGAAGCGTTGGAGAAGCGGTCATGGGAGTGATTCGCCCGTAACGATCGAACAAAGGGAGATAGAAATATTCTAATTGGATTTAACCAGGATACCGTTAAGCATTTAGCGGTGCATGTCACAATTGTTCAGCGTCCGATTGTAACACGCCGTGGTGAGTCATTCGGTCTTGTACCGTTCTCGTTCCAATGGAGAACGCTGGACCGTTGCACGGACATTCTGTCGAAACGCAAAGTTCCAGGATCTCGAATTCCAGTACGGAACGTACGCTATTTGAAACGCTGACTAATTACGGAACCGCGTAGGATCGTTCGCGAGCTTTCTTTCTCAGACTTCTTCGAGTCTTATTTCACTCCGGCAGAGCTTCGCCGACGAGACAGTGATTGATAAATATGTTCTAGGTTGCAGGGAAGAAGCCGAACATCGCTTAGAATCTCGCTATTCAAGTGGCATGCTTTTTGCTTGCGGTTCCGTTACTCGCTTGCGTTGCGAAAAAGCTTGATGGCGATCTATGCTATTACGCGTTGCTTGTAGTCTTCGCGGTGCTATTACCAGTACGAAATATATCTGGAGAAAATGTTTGTAACAGTCGAAGCAACGAACGAGGCAATCCAGTTTCATATACCAAGTCGGCGCGCGCCTCTAAATCAATCGATCATCGTGGCTTAATCCAACGGCGACATCGTCCGGTGATCGTAAGACCATTGCGATGAACATCGACCGTACCCCAGGCCGGTGTTGCAGGGATCTGCAACGTTCGAAACTCGAAAACCGATTCAAATTGCGATTTGTGTTTCTTTCCACCGACGATGCAAAATATAATTATCGTTGGACGCGATAAATATATTTTAACGTGGAAAAAATTTAATTTCGCTCTATCCGTAGAATAAAAAAATTGATTCCCAGTTTAGGAAGTGGGAACAATTTTCGAGCAGATACCTTGCGTCATCGCGTTCAACGATAGCCTTGCTCTTTAAAGGAACCGCTGAAAATAAATCGTCCTAATGCTACGAATTATCGAAATTCGATAACGACCTCAATCCCGCATAACGTGTATCACGATTGAAATTACGCTAACGCACGTTAGTTGGTATATTCGATGAAGAGCACGAAGTTGTTGCTTTGGAGAAGTTGCGGAACAAATACGGGAAACGAGCGTCAAGCTGCGAGAGTTACCACCCATTTCCAGCTGCTTCTGATAAACTATTTTCTGCGTATCGCGTCCTGACGCGAAGCCGACCACAATGCTGAGATTTCGCGAAATAGCTTTTCTCTTCGTCATCGAATGTCTATACGTTAACTCCGAATAACTTTCCTTCCAATCGGTAACGCGTAGGAACACAAGCGATAGACGTCTTCGTTGCATAGTTGCGGTTACAATTGCATCGCTACGCTCGAAGCAAGAGTGACAATTGCGAAAAGATAATCCTAGCTAATATCCGACGTCTGTTTTTTTTTTTTCCCCCTATGTCGACTCGCCATACCGCCATCGGTGAGAAAAAATGCCACGGGCCGTCCCAGATTCTGGAATGCTCCGTCACGTTCGTAATTTCATCAAGGAATCGGTGTAAACGAACGCTGACATTGAGCATCGACCATATGATGTCACCCGCGCGGAAGTGGCGTCATTTAGCCGTTCAATTTAAGGCATAAATAATTCGTGTCTGGTCACGGCGACCTTTATTTCGTCTCTACGCTCACGGCATGACAATCCACTTCTTCGACCTATTCGTGCAAAGATCGAGGATCTCGATCCTCGTGTACGATCGAAATTTACACGATTCTCGAGAGCGTTCGAGTCTCGGCGAGATCATCCGGTTGAAAATACGGCGAAGTCTAATATAGATAAACAAAAAAAAAGAAAAAAAATACAAAATCTTTGTAAAAAAGTCACGGAGCGGAGCCGTTTTGCGATAGCGGCCTGTATCGCGGCGCGAGATAAGAACTCCATTCTGGCGGAATTGATATTTTTCAGCACACGTCGTAAATTTTGGGCGAGCCGAAGGGAAAGGGAAAAAAGGGAGAAAAGGGAGAATGGCGACGTGCCAACTGCAGCGTTACACAGCATCTTTCTTCGATCGGTTTTTGCGCCCGTCCTTTTAATCTACACGAGTCTCGCACCGTTTCTCTTTCCCTCCCTTTCCCTCGAAATGTCCTGCCTGCCTCTTGCTTTCGCTCCTCCCGTTCACTATTAGACTTTTGACTCATACGCGATCGTGCGCGGGCGATCGCCTCGAAATATCGACGAAGGATTAAACTGCCGATCGACACAGTTCCTTTACGTCATCCCTCCGCTCTTTGCAACGAGGGCTTTCCCTTTCTTGCTTGCGTCGCTTTCAGCGCGAGCAATCGGTCGTGATTCATCGAACCGTCAGCGCGAGCCGCCTCGAGATTTGTTAACAAAGCGCTCGAAAGTATTTCAATTAGCATTTCTTTCTTACATTATTCATAAAAGCGACGCGCGGAAGCAACCTACGACCAACGACGAAAGCAAAGCCTTGCGACGTGACCGCGATCGGCGCGAACGAAAATCGATGAGAAATTCTCAAATATCCAGAAACCGTGGAAACTGCAGCCACTCCCCGATGGTAATCGTTTCAAAGTTGCGTACTCGATCAAAATTAATCGAAAGAAAGCGATCTTTCGTGAAACGCTTTCGTACGCGCTTTTACCTGACGATCGCGAGAAGTCGCGTCGTTGCGACTGGATCGCGAAGAAGACGGTAAACCGAGAAAGGACCTATGGCCCTCCGACACTGACATTCCCCAACGATTGTGTCACGCGTGTTTATAGGCTTCCGATGCATTTTCGTCCAACGCTGTGCGCTCGATCGTGCTCTGTCAGGTCACTGTCACCTGTGCTCGCTCTCACGTGTCCGACACGCTATTCCAGATATCTCTAGCCGAGCGTTCGAACAGTTTTTTTTTTTTTTTTTTTACTTTTGCCTGGCTCGAACGGGAACAAGTATCGCGCGAAGAATGTCGCGCGCGTGGGATTGTTCGATGCGATTTAATTGGACTCGTTTGACGCGGGAAAAGCTGCCTACTCTCGGTCCGCATTTCCGGCCGAGGCTCGATATCGCCACCATTCAACTCGCTGATATTCCTCCTGTTGCATTCCACGCGCTTCGCCGCAACTCTGGCGTTACGCTCGATATTAGCGGCGTTGCTAGCAAACTTCGTCACTCGCTGCAGCAGATTCTTTAAAATTCGACCGATGAGTCGCATCGTTGAACTTCGTTGCGCGTTCTCGTACGCGCTGTCGGTTTCTAACGAAGAAATAGAATGTTCACGATCGGAATGCCGCGCCACTTGCCCGCTATATTTAGATACGCGAGTTTTAATTGACCACGCGACAACCTATAGTATCCGCGTACGAGGTATCGGAACAACCGAAGATCGAAAACAACGAGTCGTCGCGCATCGACTAGTAGTCGCTGTTCCTCGTCGCAAGGAAGAATTCGTTCCGCACGTGTGTGATAACGGGGAATTAGATCGACGATCATGGATTAACGAGGAATTGAATCGATCGTGTTACAAGGCGCGAAGTCAGCCGTATTCAGCGATTAAACATGCGACGAGAAAGGAGAATGGAAAAGAAATGTTCGCGCGATTTGACGTTGACGAATTTTCGATTCCGTAGATGGCGATCAACGCGGCCGAATGACATTTCGCGGTGCATGCAAAAATACCAATTCTTGAGAACGGTTTACATTCTAAAAAGTCACGATGGAAAGAAGCGAACGAACGTATCTGATCGGTGGGGATACAAAGGACACGCGTACGGCGTACGGCGTACCACGAGAGTTATGTAAAAGAGAGAAGTGCGACCAGCGAGTACTCGGCAGAACGTAAATCCTGGCGAGCAGATTTACTGTGACGGAAACAACGAGCAGAGGGATTAACTTTTAAGATATAGCCGACAACACGTTAGGGCCACGAATATTTAGGAGGATGACGCGCGTGTAATGCAGAGTGAGAGTGGAACGCTCGTAATTCATAAATTATACAATGGCGTACTAACATCGTTGACCAGAGGGCAATTAACCCTTATTAAATAAAGTGATACGACCCTGACACAATCAGGAACCACGGTCAGTCCTATGCACTCGACATAATGTAATTTAATAACATACTTCCTCGTGATTAATAAACCCTTGCCCCGTAACGGTGGGCAAATCTGCCTAAATCCCATGGACCGCCACTAATATGCAGATGTAGTAGCGATAAATTACAGCTTGGAAGCGGCAAAACTTGTACGGTAACCAACGCAAAGGTAAGAAAAATTTTATTAATGGATTCGGATAAAAATTGCTTGGCCGAGAAGAACAATGAACGTGTGGGTCGAACTTATCGAGTTGTCGCACCTTGCGAAAGAATGCGTAACTACAGAATCGGCGACCCAAAATTTATCGCAGGCCACTGTAAATGCGTCACTGGGAATTCTAAATCGCCGCGGTATATTCCGCCAACCGATGATATCTCGTTAAGGAAACGTCGCAAAGACAAAGCGGAGTTTTCCTTAGACGCGTTGCGATAACCAGATACGAAGCGCAACTTTATATGCAGCATCGAGTTGATCGCTCGAGTTCTAAAAAGCTAGGCCTGTTCTCGTTTCTTTGTAAGAGTAAGAGATAGTAAGAGCAGAGATGTCGAACGTTAGCCACGTCCGTTTCTATCGTACAGTCTAACGCGCCATTCTTAGAAGCCGTCGGTGTACAATTTTCATGTCGTCGTGGAAACATTATTCGGAAGATAGGAGTGACACGCGAAACGATTACGAATGAAAAAGCTTCTGTTCTTTCAGCAGCGGCCTCTTTGGGCTCTTTTTCTTTCGGGCTCTCGCGTTCACGGTCCACGTTCGTTCGTTCGTTCGTAACGCAAAAAGACACCCAAAGGCACGTTCTTCTGTGTCCCGATGCAGTCGCTCGATGATCACCAAAAAGGGAAAACTAGTAGTCGGATGTAAATCAGGCCGAATGGCCGTTAGCTATGGCACGTGCTCCAATCTGGTCACGAAACACGCTGCACCGAGATCTCCGAGTATTGTTCCACACACAACACACCGACCCCGATTTCTCTATTATCGGTGTTCTGGCTAAATATCGCCGCATCGAAGGACGCGCGTTGCGTATTTGGCTTGCCATCGATACACTCGAATTCCTTGCGTCCCCGACACGGTCAGCCTTGATCGGAAACCGTATGGGGGTCGACGGTATCCTATGCTGAACTTGGCCCTGGAATGTCTCCCTCGACGTTGCGCAATCCCATAAATTAACTGTTACGTGAAATTTAGTCCAAGTCAGGTTTCCCCAAATGTCCCCGAATGCGATTCGAACGTTAACGGATACGATTTACGATGTGCCTCGTAGGCGGTGCACGGTATGCATCGGCGTGATTTCTCTTCGAAATTATTGCTTATCAATCTCCTTGAACGGGCGCCACTTGTGCAGCTTCTTGTTCGAACGTCAACCAGAACGGTACGTGATTCCTTAGATTTCCTTCGGTATAAAAGCAGAGGAATCAAAGGATCGTTTCGTAACGTTCCGGCAATGAAGAGGCAAGGGCGGTTTTTCACGCGGCAAATGAAATTAAAGTAGAAGAATAATTCACTAAATCGCGAAAACCTTGCCTAGCTATCGGAATATTCAGAGCGAGTATTTCGCATTTCGTCGTCGTTAGCTCACGATCGATATCCGATACCATCAACCAAACATGGTCAATTTCTCGGAGCAGCGGCTCCGACAAAATCTTCGGGGCAAACGCGCCGATTACTTTTCGCCCACTTTCATCTCACCCTACGTCTGTTCTTCTCTCGACGAGGATTCACCGTCGAAACTAAAAAGATGCGAACGAATGTAACTCTCCTGAGCGCTCCTATAAGCAAGTCACGGAAGTTTCGCGTAAAAAGAGAAACCACTCCTCCTTTGCACTTCAAAAGCAAACCGTACCGCCAACGCGTCGAAACAGGATTCGACATCGTACGATTATTCCTATTTCTCCCCCACAGTTTCATCGAGCCGATTTATCTCGCGGGACTTCCTACACGAGGCGAAGCTACGCTAACCTTTCGGGGACGAACTGGCGCGGGAGGGGATGAAAAAGATCGAAGGTTGCAGTCTAGATAAGATCCGAAAGGGCGTGGTTGATTATAGTTGCTGTATATCGCAAAGGATGTGTTCACCTTTTCAGGGTTGACACTATCTCGAAACTTTCGATCCAATTAATCGCGCCCGAAACCCGATACTTATTGGAAAACGTTTAGGCTCGCGTATAGAGTGCATCGTGTTCTGCCGAGAGGCGTTCCGGTCGACTCTCGCGTTTCTTTTTTCGCGACTATTATTTTAATTGCAACATCTTGTCCTTGTATGGTAAATAACGCGTTTCGGGCGAACACTGTCGCCGTTCGAAATGGACTCTCGAATCACCATCTTGTGGCCGGTGAGGAATCTACGATTCGAACAAAACCACTGACTGGCGATGCGTTTTAACTCGCTGTGAATCACGGCGAGGAAAAGGAATGCCGACATTGCGTATAAAAACTACGTATCGAAGAAAAGAAAACTGAAAGCAAAACGGGATCGTAAAACGACTCGTTGGACCATGAAATTATAAATGAATCGAATGATTGCCAGTCATCGAGTTCAGAAATCCCACGAGCGAGCGTGAAACGGTTCGCACGTGAGTTTGCCTTACCGATATTCGCCGGAATTACGATACGATAATCGCTGATAGTTACGAGTGCTCCATCGGATAAGCGATTAAACTTACCAGTCAAGGTTCTATTCTTCAAAAAAAAAAAAAAAAAAAAAAATGGTCAAGAATTGAAAAGAAACGGACGGTTATCATCGGTTAATCCAAAGATCAGATAACGAGCACTCGTGAAATCATGTTGCTGACGCGTAATTATTAATATATCATCGATTACCGACAGGTCCGCACGATCACGTACCAGTTACACGATTACTACGTGTTTACCTTCCATATACGAATGAAGCGTGAGTCGGCGTTAAGTACCTACGCCAGAAATAAATATTCACCGCGCACGAACGAACGAACAAGCGCTGTAAATGGGAGCGTGCCGGGCTTCCCGCGCGATTTCTACGAATCAACCGAACTCATATTTGCGACGTATTCGAATGAATTAACCGGTCGTTTCTTAAGCATGACGGTCATCTATCTCGTTCGGTTATAAACACGCCTCGTGGGATTGCCGGTGTCCCGTTTGTAAAGTCACTACGTTACGTAGCCATGGGACTTGGCCAACATTGGCCACGTTACATTACGAGTCCTCCCCGAGCATTAGGTAAGCATCCCACGGGAGTCACGAGACTCTCGGAGGCGCACAACTGCCGGCAAACACGCGACCGTTGGCTCAAAGCGGTTTCCATTTTCCGCAACGTCTCTCAGTTTCTGCTTTAAAAATACTTTTCCCTTTCCTCTGTCGCCGTTTAGCACCGATACGGCTCCGTTGTACGGCCCCGTACGGTTTTCCTTTATCTATTCTGCAAATTTGCAATTAGCAAACTATTAAGGAAAAGTAGCAAGCGAAATCGTTTCGCGGCAAGCGCTCGTTTCGATCGGAACAAAAAGATCGATCCTACCTATTGGAAGACAGAGAATCTGAGGTTGCTTTATTACCGGCAATTACTTCGGTGCCCTCGTCGATCGTCAGTCACTGTTAATTGAAATCTGTTCAACAGAGGGTACACGTGTAATCACCCACAGAAATCCTACGTTGACCTCGCGTTTTCTGCCTCAATCGTTTCTGCCTCTAATAAATCAGCAATTTCTCCTCGTTCGAACGTCTTGGAAAGTTCTGCTAACGTGACGCTCTCGCAGCAACTCTACGGATAATTCTAACCGGAAGGACCGATTCCAAACGGTGTACGGTGCCGCGTTTCTAGGCGCTAATTAGCAATACCGACAGACTGCCATGCGAAAAGGTACGCGTCGACCTACGAAACGTTTTGCGTACGTTCCATTTCTCGTACCATTCGTCGCGCCACGCTATCGCGAAGAGACGAAGACGTGTAAAGGAGCAAAACAAGTGGAGGAAACGTACTCGGGAAATTACGCGCGTCACGCGCGTAACTGATAATTGATATCGAATCTTTGTCCGGTGGGCTCCTGTCGGCTATGAAAAATAATCGACGAGCCTCCGTTTCGAAAGGCAATGGGATCGCGTGTCGCCGGTATCGTTCGATCGACGAGACGATCGCTTCGAATCCGATGATTCCCTAATCGATACGCGGTAACCATGTTCGTCGTCCGAGAACTCGTTTAACCGTAAATGAAAACACGACGCGCAACATTGGCACAATTCTCCTCGTTTCCACGAGACGCTCGCGCGATTCCCCTCTTCCTTCCATCCTCGACCGTTCTTTTTCTATCGTTGGCATCTTTCGAAATTGAATCGGGTTTACGCGTTCAATCAGAATTCGCCCCCAAAGATGGTAGCGTAGTAGATCGTAAAACCGTGGTTGCTCTTTCGTTAGACAACTTGTTTGTCAGCCATTCAGAGATCTGGAATAGTCTGGATACCGATATATCCTCTATACTCTACGCGATAGTCTGAATACGAGGACATCGCATATTCTTTTCGCTGGAGCGCGCTCCGATCGCAGATAATCGTACAATCGTCTAGACAACGCTCGCGCGAACCAACTTTATCTGGTCGTTTTTTCCAACGTTTAACACGTAGCTATAGGAGCAGAAACAAAGGAGAGGAAAATATTATACGTGACGACGATGTTGGTGAGTTATCCTACTTTCGCTGGTGAACGCGGCGGAAGTTATGAGGTCGCAATACCGCGGAACTTGGTCGCGATGCATCATCCGCGGCTCGCGATTTCTTTTCCAGTCGCGTCACGAACCGCGCAATGATACGGCGGTGTGACGATACGGAGCGGCGTTGCGGGATTAACGTGGATAATCACGGAGGGAAGAGCGCTGAGCCGAGGACGTGGTAAATCGTAAAAGAGAGAAGGAGATACGGTACGGTTGTACCTTGTTTCCTAACGTTGTCTCGTGCGTAGCGAGAAACTCGCGCCGGTTTACGACTTGTTCCAGCAAATGATAATAATTGACCTAATTGCGGCAAATGAACCGTTCGCTTAAATACGCCGTATATCTCGCGATTTGCGGCTGCCGTTTTGCGAAATAAGATTAATAGCTGCCTGTCCGAGGCAAACCGATGATCGATCGCGCGTTTTATCACGGCAATTTCGTAAGGTAACAATAGGCCTCGGTTTTTAACGAGAACCGCGGCAGTTAGGCTAAACGTCGGTCAAGTACCAAATGCGAGGTTTTTTGCCCGGCCGCGACGAATCGTGGCGGAAATTCGAACGGCGGAGCGGCTGCTCGCGATACGATCGGCGATTTTCGATTTCAGTCACGTGAGTCCGGCTTAGTCGCAAGCGCACAACTGGACGTGGCTACGTGAAAGTCTTACGGGTAACGCGAAACTAAAGTTCGATTGAAAAAACCATGAGCAGGGAAAAAGAAAAAGAGGCCGAGCGAATGGGTTCCCGTTGCTTTCACTCGGGCTTCGAGATAGACCAGCCTTCGAACGTGCCCGCAGCACGCGCGACTAGTTTATTGCATTTTAATAACGCGAGACCTTGCGCTAACCATGGCTAAGATGTCTATGCGAAATATCGAAACGGGATCGTTCGGTGTACTCGTTTAATTAGCAGCCCGATCGCCATCACGGAGCGACGGAGGTTCGGTGAAATGTCGTGACGAGAAAACGAGCAACTCGTTGCGAAAGCGACCGGCGAACGATGTACGTGGATACCAAAATACCGGTACCTTCGCGCCGGTCGTTTCGTCTTCAATTCGTCCTAGCAGGAAAGTCAAAGCGTGCGCGAATACGTCACGGAGACCAGACTTGCAAAATATTAGCTTTAACTTGTAAGAGGATCGTCGAAAGCACGCGTGACCGTCTTCGCGGATCTAAAGAGTGAATCAACAGTGTCGTGTACTTTTCTACCGATTACTGCCCTGCTGATAAACGTCGCTTACGCAACGCATAAACGCCGCAACAACGGTAATGACTTTAAGTTAGGTCTATCGTTGCGATGTAATAGATTTATCGCTTCTATCCAAGCCATCCTAATCGATTAAGCGCCTCGAATGGCGTGTATTATTCGGCTGGTGGAACAAGGAGCAAAAAGCGCAAGAAATCGCGAGGCGATCGCGTTACGAGATTGCACGGCATTCGTCAACGCTATTTATATCGGTTACACCAACTTCCTCTCTAAGGGTAACGTTATCGTCCAACTCGCCTGCGTAAACAGCATTTCGGAGATCTCTGTTGCGAAGAGATATCGGACTGTGTCGTTTCTTTCACCGTGATACTATTTTCTTCTAGTTTCGTTCTCGTTAAATTCTCCGTCTGTATTCTCGTCCATAGTACGAAAATCGTTCGAGCTTGTTGACGAAACAAATACCTAATGAAAATACACGCGGAGCAGCAATCCCAAACCAATGGAAATCCAAATTGCTACAGGACATCGAATCCAAACGCTGGTAATCACCTATACCGCTAAAACATAAAACGATCCTGAAATCGAACAATTTTGCTGGCAGAAAATACCAGGCAATCGAAGGAGTTTTCTAAACACGATAGCAACGAGACAAGCCTGGAGGGTTGAAATCGACGCTAGCGTGTCGACCAGCTCGAATCAAACTCGGGCTCGATGGAGTCGCGTTGCCATAGACCGGTATAGGTATCGCGTTACCTCGGTGCACCAGCCTCGGCGTTAAGACACCTAATTGCACGTTATGTTCGACGCGCACGTACGCACACCAGCGAGCCCCTTACCGAATGGTAATGCTCTCTCGGTGGCCACCTTGCCAGACAGGAAAGTGGGTGAACTCTGTTCGTATTTGTGGCGAGGAGACCAGAGTATACGCGTTTCCTTTGTCGCCTCTCTACTCTCCTATATTTTTTTCTTTCTTTCCTTACTCCAGCTTGTCGAGCTTTCCATGAAGGATCTCCGTGGCAGAGAACCTGAGTCTGTTCCTGACACGAGCGATTGCTACGAGCTTCCAATTAAACGTGGATTCTCCTCAATTTTGCGAAAAAGATCTCCGCTAATTAATACTCTACCGACGCTTTAACTCGAGTGCCGTAGGCCGTAGAATTTTGATTCTACCACGACGAAGTTGGTCGATAGGAGGTATATCCAATCTTGCTCGGGAATCGAAACGCAACAAGCAAACGAGCAAGTGAGTGAAACGATGTAGGAATTCCTATTGCATCGCACGCGATATCAGGTTTTTTTTTACTAATGTGCAAATAATCGAAAGCGCCATGAAATACGTTCGTGGGGAAACATAGCGCTTCTACCGCGAGTATTCCGTGAGAAAAAAGTAACACGCGAGGTTGCACGGTATAAATCTAGCCGCGATCGATGTCCTCTTGGTAACCATTTCCGAGGACATTCCGTTTTCTCGAATGGGACCAAGAACTTGACGACGATCAATTTTTTATCCACTTGCTGTGGACAAGCGAATTTAGAACGGATTCGCAATGGTGAAACGAGCAATAGTAAAATCGATAAACTATTGGCCGTCTATGCAAGACAGGTGATGTAATCGATAGCGATATTTGTCGAAAATACGTTTACCGAAGGACGAGTCGCATTGCGGAAAGAGAGAAAAAAAAAAATATATTTAACGTGGGAACGCGCCTATCGGGGCCACGGATAGGCGGAACGAAGTGCCTAGACAACGACAGAAACTGTGTACGATCGTTTGTTCCTACGAGAAGTAACGACCCCGTTCAAGGACGCCGTATGTACTGGGTTACGCGGGCCAAGGTCGACCCGATTACGTGTACACATGTCAAACGATGCTTTTTAAATAACCTTCGCCGTCTCGGTTTACTTCATCAACTAGCGATAACCTCGCAAATCGAGACACGTTTGGAGCAGATCGCGTCGTAATTTTCATATTTTATTTCTTATAAAACACGTTCGTAGATTGTCGCCTGCCTGTTCGCGCTAAGAAAGTTTCTACGTTCGATCCTTACGACGCCGTAACGTTATTCCTATTAATTCACAACAATACTTAATTATCCAGGAATGCTGCACGGTGTTAAATGGTCATTTGCATAAGTCTACTATGTACAGAATATTCGAGACATGCTAATTCGCAGACGTTTGAACGAATAAATTGTAATCTCACCTTGGTGTCGAAGGCGTCACTAGGCATTCGCTGCACGCCGTTCATCTTGGTAAAACAATCGCTCTTCCGGTCCGAGCCACTTCCTTGTAGCGTCGACGATCCTCCACGATCCTCGATATCCCAGAACTCTCGAAACGCCACTCGACAGAGTACAAGTTCTCGCCGTGAGATGAATGGTATATACCACGCGAAACACCGACACGCGCGAACGCGAGTCAAAAATTTAAACTCATAGGAACTAGGAGTCGCTTCGACGCATCCTCGTACACGTGCGCGCGACAACTGAAAGACATTTAAACGTCTTTCGAGTATACGAATTCACGTGAGATTTCGCACACCGTTTTTGCTCGTCGACTCAACCGACAAAGGACAACGACGCGATTAACTGTCAATCGTGAAATCGACTCTGCTAATGTTATGCCGACGAAGGAAGTAAGCCTTGCGAAACGCGACACAGGTCGTCTCTACTATAAACAACTGGTTATTTACAATCTTACCGTGCAAACGTCGAGACGCGATTGCATGGAAATGACCACGAAACGATCCGTGCACATTGGCCGAATCGTGCGAATAATGAAACGATTATCAACGAAGAAGAATACTCGTTTTATCCGGTCTGTTAATATTTTTTATTTCGAACGTCAACTGTATTTCGAACGATCTCGAGCTTTTGGTAGCAAACTGGCTATCGATTCTTACGAACAATCTCGAATTTGACGCTCTGTATATCTGACAGTATCCGGTGGACGACACGCGAGAATTAACGTTCACGGTTCTATGGACAAAACGCGCACCGTTTCGTGGAGAACCACGCTTTGCAGTCTGCGATAAGAGATTTGAAACTCGCCTACCGAGCACCGTAGTTCGCGCCTGCGCCGCGATATTTTGCTCGTCGTCGCGTACCCTGAAACACGTGGTATCCTTCGAAGCACCGCCCCCTCCAAGTTCTCGCGGTGTTCACAAAAGTTTTGAATATTTACAAAAGGTAAAAGGTGTTCAGCCCGTGGTGTGTATCAGCGGCGAAATCGATCGAAAATACGAAATAGTCTCGGGCCGTGGAAGTTCGTGCATAAACATATTTTGATCTTGAAGAGGAGAATGCCGCTCTCGCGGATTAATTGTCATCAAATGAAATACTAGAAAGGACTTGGATCGAAAGATACCACGCGCAGGTATCACGAAGGCAGGCTACTCGAAAACTCGACGTGTTCCATGTCCAAGGGGGAGAGAAACAGGTTTAAGAACCGTAGTTGACCGGTCGCCTTTTAAATCGGTCATCTGTCTAGCCGGTAGAAATTACGTCGATTCGAAATCAGGCACTCGCAGCCACAGGTTCTTGGGGCTCGAAACTCACTGAAAATCGTAATCAGCAGTAAAACCAGCAAGTGGAAGCGAATGAATTAAAAGGAAGGTGAACGTGTTTGCGTACGAATGACGGTTTCGTGACACCGAAAAAGAAAGAGGACACGTTGCACTCGCGATAGGAGAAACGATACGTCGTGGGTAGGCACATGGCAAGCATGTCCCTGCCGCAGGATTATACGTAGCAGCCGGCGTTCGGGCGCTCCGCGTCGCGACTGCCGGCGCGGCTAAAAAACCATACGATGACCTCATCACACGAAGTCTGTTCTCCTGCCCATGTCACTATTACTAGCCATCCTGAAAACATTGCTAACCTCCATCGTCTCCTGGAGGTTACTGTTCGCATTATCGCTTATGTGGAATATCCTGCCAGGACTCCAAGATACCAGCACACTAAAAAATCGCATTTACTTTTCAATGTCTTATGATAATTTTAAAAATACCCGCCTTTCCACTGTGCTCTAATTGCAATTGCAACACACGGATATCCGAAATAAACATGAGATATTATTGTAAAAAACATATTTCCTGAACGTAAAATATTATAAGAAATATAATTATGAAGTTTTTTCTAATACAAAATTCCTCTACCTGTCTTACATAGTTTTATTTTGTAAAAGAGTGACTGCCTTTTAAATTAGTAATAGGATATGTGTACATAACGTCACAATTTACGAACAAGTCGTAATAAATTATTTTTATTTTTATTTGTTAATATATCATCTTTGTTTTTCAAATTAAAATTGTACTCGTAACTAAAAATGCATGCACAAATAAATCTGCATTTCGAACATTATATGCAAATCAAAATGGAGTAGTATAGTAAGACACGTGCGATCTATGCGCCATAGTGTAACGTATGTGTCATGGGTCCGAAAGATTTATAAGTCATATCGCAAAACACGTTCAACGAAGTTTTTTATTATAATGTCGTATTTATTTATTGATATTTACGTGTCTTAATAAAAGACATTTTATAAAATTTGTGATTACTATGTATATTAGAGGTTATATGTGATGTATTGTGCTTAAATATCGTTGTAGTAAAACCTTTTATACCTCAGCGTGGTGAGAATGTATTTTAAGACTACATTGTTTTTATTGATAACTAATATATAATATTTAATTTTAGCTGTTAATTGATTTGTAATAATTGAGAATGTCTTCTGACAAGTCTGACGATGCAAGCAATTCACTTCCATCAAATATCCGAATAAAAGTAGAACCTGGGACATCTTTGCCTGTACCTATACAAAACATTAAAACAGAACCTGGTTTATCAGCTACTACTAGATTAACTTCTTTCCGTTTGCCAAGAGATTTAACATTGGGAGGTAACATTAAGACCGAGAAATCCAAGAAAGTGTATATACCAAATTTAAATGCTCAAAGAACTAAGAAAAAAGAGTAAGTCAACTTTATAAGAGGAATTGATGATTGAGTTTATGAATTTAACAAAATGATGCTTATTTTCTAGAGACGCGACGCAAAATGATTCTGCAAAGTTAAGCAAAGGTAGGGATCATAATAGAGGACGTGGTAGAGGTAACGCAGATAGAGGACGGGACAGAGGACGTGGAAGGGGATCTAGCAATCTGATTCAAGTATAATGAAAATATTTTTCTGATAAATATAACTTTAGTTTACAATATTTTATATAAAATGTGTTTGTAGTCTAGTGGTGTTTGGTCCACTGGAATAGTGAATACACCAGGAAAACGCTATAGCAGTGGTTCTAGGGATAGTGATAGAAGTGCTCAAGTATGTCTAGAAAAACCAAAATTAGAATTAAACCGTAATGTTGATAAAGCTGAAGAAGAAGAAAAAGTAAAGTTACTGCTAAGAGATGATTTTATCGACGATGGAGAACCTATAAACTTTGACAATGGACCAGTTATTTTACCAATGATGAAAGGTTTTTATTATTTTCAAAGTATTAGTAATTATTTTAAAAAAAATCATATTTTATTGATTTTTACTTATTATAGGAAAGTTATACAAAGATGACACTAAAGTATCGATTAAAAAAGAGGAGCAAGAAATAGATAGGAAACCTATTATTTTGGAAAATGGAGAGGGTAAGCATAATTCTTTTTTCTCTTTTGATCTATAATGATAATAACATTACTTCTAGTATTACCATCAAAGAAAGAACATAAACTTAAGATACCCAAATCTGATGTAGAGGCAAAAGATGAATTTTTAGAAAGCATTCCTAAGATTATTGAAAATAAAGCAAACTCGTATATTTTAATGCAAGTAAGGATTTCTATTAAAAATGAAATAAAAGTAATATTCAGTTTCATATATAATTCACTAAATAATTAATACAGTTTCCAGATTGTTTACCAGGTTTAGTGGGTGGTGCAGAAGATACTAGACCAAGTCGATCAAATATCGCAAATCACGAAAAGGAGAATGAAAGTAAACATCAAACGGAATTTTGTACTTTAAATAGTTTAAAACCTGGTGTTTTAGGGAAGTTACAGATATTGAAATCGGGTAAAGCACGCCTATTACTGGGAGAAAATAATTTAATCGTTGATGTTGGATCGCATCTTAGTTTTCGGCATGTACGTATCTGAAATAGTTGCAAATATTGGATGAAGTTATAATTATAATAATAATAATAATTAATATTGCAGGATCTTATTGCCGCAAAAGTGGATACCGAAAACTTAATTGGTGATCTTATTAATTTAGGTCCCGTGACTAGTACGCTTATATGTTCGCCTGATTGGGAATCAATGTTGGCCAAATTATAAATCAATTTTTAATATGAATAGATCTTATTACATATTCTTTATTATGTAGAATATACGGAAATTTGATGAAAGCTATGTTATGAAGACATAAAAAACAAATTTTTCGAAAATCATATATTTTCAATACTACAGCATACGTGAAAGTCATGTCACGTACAAATCCAGTACTGATTCATAAATTTAAATAAATACATCAACAAGATGTCGTGATTCCTTATAAAGTACGTTAATATTTTATTCCAAGACGCAATTTATGCTTTTGGCTTAATAATAGATAATTCAATGAAAAATTATTTTTACATAAATCAAATTCAGAAACTAAATTTATCATTGCGCTATAAAATGATCATTAGTTTGTAAACTTATAAACTACAAAAGGATACCATGTATTTACTTAGTTGTGTCAACTTTGAAAAATGTAAAAATCATACATTAAAGTGGCACAAAAATTATTATTCCTATGGTAATAACTACTTTTGTTCGCTAATAATAATAATAATAATAATAATAATAAAAAAAAAAGGAAAAACAGCTATTGTATTCAACTTTGTAATCTAAATATTTAGCGTCATAAAAATTAAGTTTCTTCGTCTAGATGATGGATCTGTTTAGTAACGTCAGACTTGTTTTACACAAAAAGTGTGACACGATAAAATCCTACTTATCGATAATAATAAACAGAAATGTATTCGTGATACAATTAGAGCAAGTGCATTGCAATACAGAGATACACACATATAACACACCATCGATAAATCACACAAGACCTCAATCACTTCCTTCTATGCTGTGTCCCTTCTTCATCGATTTTAATGCTTTCTCGCGAAGTTTTTTTTCTAATTCTTCTGTATTACCTTCGCTTACATCAGATTCGTCAGAATCTGCAACCTTCTTCTTTTTATGTTTTCTATGTTTCTTATGCTTCTTATGTTTCTTGTGCTTTTTATCCTTCTTCTTTTTCTTTTCTTCTACTTCACTTTCCTAAAAAATTACAAGTAATGAATCAAGTGAAAATCTAAATTTTGCACAAATTAAGCCTCGATGAAATAAAAAATTACCTCTGATTCACTAGTGCTAGTTTTAGTTTTCTTCTTACGTTTTTTCTTCACTTTTTCTTCATCTGAACTGTCATCCGCTTTTCTCTTTTTCTTCGCATCTCTTTCTCCAATCTCTTCATCATCTGTACTTGAATCTCGCTTAGATTTTTTCAAACGTACTTTCCCTTCGTCTTCGCTCGTAGAATCCTTCCTTGACTTCCTCGTTCTTGACTTTTCATCTTCCGAAGAACTGTCTCTTCGTTTCCGTGTCTTTTTCGGCTCATCATCCGAACTCGAATCTTTTTTGGATTTTCGTAATCTGGACCTATCATCTTCACTTTTATTTCTTTTTATCTTCTGTTCTTCATCTCCCGAAGAGGAATCTTTCCTAGACCTTTTTGATTTCTTCGTTTCTTCTTCTAACTCCTTTTTCGATCGCTTACGAGATTCGTTCTCATTCATTTCCCGTTTTCTACTATCTTTTCTGTCTCTTGTACGTTCATCTAATGAATCTATGGAAACCACAGGAATTAAAAATTTTTTAAATTGTAATGGAATTGGAATCGCAAAATTAAGGTATGTAAAATTTACCACTTCGATTCGAGTCCCTAATTTTTTTGGATTTCTCCGCGTGCTTCCTCTCCTCTTCAGAATCCGAACTAGAACCACATTTGTCTGACTTCTCTTCATCCGTGGACGCTTTCCTAGATTTCCTGGACTTCTCCAACTTTTTTGATCTTTTCTTTCCTGCAATTAGAAACAATGTAAAAAATATTGTAGTATAAAATATTGTATTGTAACATAATTCCTGCATATTCAATTTCTTTCTACCTTCGCTTTCACTATCATTTGAATCTGTAGAACCATCGCGTTTTTCCCTCTTCGATTTTTTGATCACTTCTGCTGGCTTTTTCAAGGGAACTGGCTCCAACGATTTTTGACCTGACTTCTTGTCCTCAGATGCAGTTTTGATTGATTTGACCGATTTGTCATCCTTTTTTAGCGGGAACGTATCCGCAGATGAAAAACTCAATTCTTCTTTCAGTGATTCCTCCTTGATATCTTCTCTAAAAACGACAATAAATGCTTAAAGAAAATGATTTTCTTTATATATCTTAAACAATACTTAAAAAACAGGACTTTAAACTTACTTTAATGGTTGTTTAGCTTTAACCGCTGCTATGATGTCTTCAGTCTTTTTAAACGGAGACGGCGTTCTAGATAAACTCTTCGAAAACTAGAATAGCGAAAAAAAGCAGTTACAAAATCAGAAATACGTGTTAAATGCAAATGACTGTCTTGAACTTACCCTGTGTCTAGTTACAGGAAGCATAGCAGATTGAAGTTTTTTAGGAGAAACGCTGACTTCTGGTTTCTTGATGTTCACAGGTTCAGCTTTCTTGATGTCTTTTTCGGGTCGTTTGATGGATTCCTCCTTGACAGGCTTCTCCTTTTCTTTACGTTTCTCATCTGCGTGTTCACGATCTCTCTCACGTTCTCGCTTTTCTTGAGACGATTTCCGCTCTAGTGACTTTCTGCAGACAGACAGCGAAAATTATTATTGGAGAAAGTAAGAATGTTTGTTCACTGCTAAGCAGGAAGCACAACGTAGCTGCTTTACGCTCCGACAATCGTAAGGTCTGTAACAAAACGTGAATGTATGAGATAATTCGTTTACTCACCTGATCACTTCATCCTCATTGCTAGAGGAACTACTTTCGCTACTTTCCGAGCTACTTGACTTAGACCTTCCATTTCGTAATTCTTTTCGCGATCCTGTATCAGTTGATCTTTTAACTTTTTCATCCACTTTCTTGTCCTTTGTTTTCTCCTTAGCATCTCTTGAGCGATCGGGAGATCGTTTTCCATCTCTCGAATGATCCACCGATGATCTTTGATCTTTTGATCTAGACCTACGATCTCTAGATCTAGATCTTCTATCTCTATCCCTTCTGTCCCTGTCTCTGGAACGGTCTCGCCTACTCGATCTGTCACGAGAGGAAGATCTATCGTACCTGAGGGATCGATCCCGTCCATCTGGCGAACGTCTGCTGTCACGACGATCGGGAGATCGACGTCTGTCCCTTCTTTCCGATGATCTCCGTCTTCGATCGAGAGATCTTCTTCGGCGCCTATCTCCGGGACTCGGTGATCTGCGGCGATATCGTGCCGGGCTTCTCCGAGGAGGGCTTCTGTAATAATTACGAATTTGTCGATGTACAACATTTAGTTACGTAAAGGTATGGGTAATAAATACGATTTTTCCTACCTGCGTCTACTAGGTGCTCTGCGTACAGATGGAGGTCTCATGCTGCGACTGCCGCTGTATCGATCCAATCTCTCCCGTTCCCGTTCTCGCTCCCGCTCTCTTCTTCTTTCGCGTTCTCTCTCTATGGATCTCCTAAATACGAGATAAGATGAGATAATTTGGATGCCATATTTAATAATGATTATTTTAATATATATATATATATAATATATAATATTTATAGTAACCTCCTATTCCTATCTCGAGATCTATCCCGAGACCTATCCCGTGATCTATCTCGCGATCTATCTCGCGATCTATCTCTGTCCTTTGATCGACCTCTATCTTTTCGTGGCGTTGGACTCCTTCGTTTGGGAACTGATTTCCTTTCTCGACTCGAGTCACTGTCACTACCACTGTCATCCTTATTTGTTTTTCTGTATGATCTCTTTGCCTGTACTCCATCTTTCTTCTTTCTAATTTCGAAGTCATTTTTATCTTTCGCTCCTTTTTCTTCTTCTGATTCGGAGCTACTGCTTGTACTTGCATCTCGTTTCCTGTTGGAATCGAGAGTATCCTTTCTCTTATCTGGTGACTTTGAACGAGATTTTGATGATCTTGAATCGCTTGAATCGGACCTCGATTTTCTAGACTTGCTTCTGTCATTGCTTTTCGATCTTGATTTTTTAGATCGTGAACGAGATCTTGAATGCGATCTTGGAGACTTGGACTTTGTACGTCTCGATTTCGAGCGATCTTGCGACCTGGATTTGGATCTCCTAGACTTTGATCTAGACCTGGATCGTCTTGATCTTGACTTAGATCGAGATCGCCTGGATTTAGATGCCGGTGATCGAGAACGACGTGTTTTTGAATCTCGACTGGGCGATTTGGATCTAGATTTTTTGGTGCGGCTTATAGGTGATTTTGATCTAGATCTAGATTTTTTTGTTTTTTCTAATGATTCAGGAGATGGTGTACGATTATTTTTCTTTTTCCCATCAGCAATGCTCATTAATTTAGCTTGTAATCGCGATATCGCAACAGCAGCTTCCCTATTGGAACGCTTTGATAAATAATCTTTTCAGAGTTTATATTAAGCAACAAAAGAAGAATACTTACGGTTTTGTCTTAACTGGCATGAGCGGTATAGCATTCTCAGGTTGTGGTGAATCTTCTCGTTCGACTTTAATTTCAGTCATATCTTTTCCGTTGTCTTTAAGCGAATTTTTGCTAGGCGATCTTGAAGAAGATCGTCTTTTGCGGCTCGATCTGTCGCGGTCTCTGTGTCGATCTCTCGATCGACTTCTTTTTCTACAAGTAGTGACATATGTATTTTTGAGACATTTTTAAAGATATATAACAGTAATAGTTTATGAATTCAAAGAAATACCTGTCTCTATCACGATCTCTGCTTCGATCTCTTCGACGCTCCTTTGAGGAACCACGTTCTTTTTCTTCTTTTTTTATCTTGCTTTCGGCTTCATCTTTTTCTTTCTCTCTTTCCTTTTCCTTTTCTTTTTCCGCCAAAGAAGCTTGGAGTTTCTCCTGCTCTTCCTGAGTTCATAAATCACTTATTTATAAATAAACATAAAAAATATGTACAAACTGAATTGCATGCATCAGAAGCATTTATTCAATTGAACTTTTCTGAATGTCAAAATTTAATAACTCAACTGTTTTTGCTATTATCAGATTAGTTCACATTGTATTAAGAATATAATAATTGATAATTACCAAACGTTTTTTGATTTGATCTTTCTTTTGTTGCAAGAAAGCCTCTGGAATGCCCGTTACACTTTCTTGAGCAGAGACCAAGAGGTCCCATAGTTCACCCATGAAAGATCGAGCATTTCTTCCATTCAAAAAGCCGGTAAGGTTGATCTGCATTTTTCGGGGATCAGGAAACTGTAAAATATACAATATCGTTTCTTATTTTTTTGTACATATATTATATATTATCACAATCGAAAATTTAAAGTTCAGTTCTATGCAATTTTGGCACGAGAATAAACATTATAATGTCCATTTCCCTACGTCGATACTAACTGCTTTTCCCCCTCGAAAAAGCAGATACATTCTTTATATTTCTAATATACCTTACCATCAACAGTGAACTGCTCGTTTCACGGCTGCACTAATATGCAATATGCTAAGAAAAAAATATACTCATCGATAAACGCACACGTAGCACAGATACATTGATACCTTCTCAATTTAATAATGCTGCTAAAGTAGATGCTGAAATAGGACTTGCAATTATGTGTTAAAACTGTTAGCTGAAAATGAAAGGATTAATTTGGAATAGAAGGAACACCGTTCCACCAACCTGTGATATTGACAAAGAGTGTCAAACCGAGTAGAGATACCTCCGGCATCGTCCACGATCATCAATCGCATCTGGGATTGACGGAATGTCTGGAGAATCATTAACTGGAGAACAGACCTGCACGATGTAACAATCCTCGATCCCTCAGGATGGGGCTGGGAGGCACGGAGAATGGAGGAACCTGCATCTCGGGAGAATCTGCCATGTGTGTTGATTGTCCTTGTCCTTAAGAAGACCACAGCATCTGGGAGGGAGCGCGATGATTCCCTTCCGCTCCAGTTTGAAGTGCCAATTATTGGTGGACGTCCAACGATCGAAAGCTGCAGCGAAGCTCTCGTAGTTGTAATTTGGAGTGTAACCACCTCGAACGAGGTAGTCACAGGTTGACGAAGACGAAGCTCAGTGCAGCTAGTAGATGATGTAGTTGCAGCAACGAAGACAACTGCAGAATGGTAGAAGGCCGTGGTAGAGCTCCATATAAAGGTGAGAAGATCAGGAACAGGACGATGCGACGATATTATTGCGAATATCCTGTTCCACCGATGATGATGATGAGTCGGAGCTGGACGAAGAGCTGAGGTTGAAGTTTCAGCAGTGTTCTAAGGTGACGTTGACATACCAGCTGGCATCAGCTAGCGTTGACGGCTGATAGAAAGGCGGCCAATCGGATGTAGAGAGGAGCACATCCTAATGCCATTTGGACAATAGGGTTGAGCCCCACCAACGGTCTCTACTTATACTAACGGGGAATTCAAACATACGTGATAAAACATTGATTTTATATGTTACAATGTTGCAGGATCAGCTACATCAGTTTTTCGTTGATATAGGATATAGCTTGGAGTGGATACTTAAGATCAATAAAAATTGGATACACAGGATATAAAGGTTCGATGATATGTCAAAATTTAAAAAAAAAAAAAAAGAAAAAAAAAACAATGAGGCATGTATGACTAATATGGTTCTGCCTCCTTGCTTTTCATTTCCAAAGTCGGCACATTGTGCAGATTTTGGATGATAGCATTTGTAACTGGTACAAATCATTGTGCTGAAATAATGTGTATTTATCGATTTCCTACGATGAGGGGAAAAAGCCAAGTGAACGCATTTTATATTCCATATCATTAATTTAAAATCTCTTAGGCCAAATTGTAATCAAATTGGTAATGTAACAACTTCTTACCTTTTCTTCCAATTGATTATATACAAATTCTACCACTACATCATCCTCCATGCCCAAGATCTGGGTAATCTTTGTAGTTATCCATGGTTTAATAACATCCAGCTTAACTTTGCTCATGTCCACCTAAGAATAAAAAGTACTTTGTAACCAGCATGAAAACTAAAACCTTAATTAACGTAATCGAATATACCTCCCCCCCCCCACACACACACACACAAAATTAACGTAACCAGATATTGGACTCAGACACTTACTTTCTGTGTAAGAGAATCTCCAAATTTCATTTGTTTAAGAAGTTTCTTTTCCTTATCACTGAACCTCGTGTCCTGCGACGCGGTAGTTCCCTACAATTCGGCAATTAATCCAAATTAGTCCGAAAATATCGAAGAAAACAACAGTGTAATAGAATTTTAACAGCACAAGACATTATTTTTTAAACAAAAATTCTAGCGAATTTACCGTATACATCATTTTGGTAATCTACAGAAAGCAAAAATTGCACGATGTTCGATATTAATTGGCTTCTTCAATTCGTTTTCCCAACAGAGAGTGGGAAAATGTAAGTCAGAAGAAGACGTAGTTAAATTCTACGCCTCTTACTATTTGCAAAATTCCGTACAATTTTGTATATACAAATATGAAACGCGTTAGAACGTAGCACATATGAACACAAACGCACAACTGGATGAACCCGCCAACATGGCGTCGGTCTTGTTAAAATAGGAAATTAAAGTTGCTTGGAAATAAGCAGTGTTGCCACAATTCGTTGGTGTTGCCAAAATTTCCATTTATCTGTTGTCAACTAGTGTAGACATGTGGTTCCCACTAACGTAAATATATTGTATGATAATCGGGTAAATTCTAGCGCTGCGAATTTAACTGTAAGCATATTTCTTTATTTAAACGTCGAGTTAGTTTTTTGAATTGTTTGAAATTGTTACGCGAGCAGTGTGCTTCAGCACTCCACGGGCCACAACCGCGCCAAATTCCCCAAAATCTTAGCAAGGCCACTCAATATATCATAGTACTATTTATTGACAAGAATTTTGATTTTGTCAGATTTTGTCATCATATTTTAAGATTTAGGTAATCCAACTCTATTGCCTGTTGCAATGTAATAAAAAATAATTTTATTTAAGAAAGTGGAAAATTAATAAAAAGTTGGAATAAAAATCTTCAAGTAGAGGGAGAACGTCAGTCGCTTTAAAAATAGTATATGGATATTTTTCAGATTAGCATATTTTTTCCGGTTATCGGCGTGAACTGTGCGTATCTTTCTAGTACCGTTAGCTGCTGAAAATAGATTTCAAGGTATGTATTTATACCGTTTCTTTTCTGGTGCTTTTAAACCAGTCGCATGCCGAATAGGAAATAATTCCCTTTCGACGGCTCTTAAGAGGTGAGAAAAGGACACAAAGGTTTAGGGTAATTCGTTGAAGGAAAGATTCATTTACATGATACATCGAAATCTAGTAATAAATTATAAATATATACTTGCATGTTACAACTATAAATACAAAAGATGACATGTGATATGAAAGAATTGTTCGTTGCACGCGTAACATTTCGTCATTTCTTTATTTATCACTTTCCCCATACGGCGCTGGCACAGAACGATGCGCGAATTCGTATTTGTCCAATCTAATTTTTTTCTGTGTTACATCAACAAAAACGATCGACAATTAATTTTACATGTAAAACCGAAAATCAGTTTGCTCGATTACTATGTTTAAATTAAAATATTTGAATTTTTGAATTAGTAGGACGCTCTTCTATTTGGAAGTGCATAGGAAACTCACGAGTATCGTAGAAAATGGATATCTGACCAAAAGAATATAACAGAAAACTATCGATGATTAAGTGGAGCGGCATGAATGAGCGACACGAGTCAGCTGCTTTTGGGCGCTGCATGGATCTCGCCTATGAAATAACCAAGTGAAGTAAATCGAGGTGAAGGGTCCCGCAAAGCGGGTAACGGTACATTATACTCATCGGAATTCATGGTACGGTCCATTCGTACTGCGACTGCACGTCCATCCTGTTTGTCGGTACGATTCCAGCGCGAGCTTTCAGAGTCCGGTTCTGAGAAACATAAACGGGCCAGTGACGTATCTTAGCACCGATTCAACCGACTCCAATACGGGAATAAGAATGATTCTCTTGAAGATCTCGCTTTGTATCGCGATTGAGATCGCACGGCACTACATTTTCCGACGCTCTACCGCTACAGAATCATTTTTTTTTTTTTTCGTTCATACACAATGCTGAGAGATTTTTTCTTAATGAACGTATCCAGGAGTTGTGAAATATGAGAGAAAAAGTCGAAACCGGAACTTTCGTTCGCTTAATGACCGCTCCAACTAATTAATCGTCGATGTTTTGCACTAACACACAGTGCAAAGAAGATTAATTCCAGAAGTTTATTTCATAACAAACGAAACAGAATGAACGTATAACGATTTCAAGCGTTGGACGAAGCGAGCTGGGGAACGCATTAACAACGTTTCCGCCTTGTTACGATGCGGTCGACGCAAATGATATAACTTTATGATACCTTTTGAAAGAATTTCTCGCCTATACTTCCTGCGGAGCACTGTTACAAGTTGATCTATACACCTGCTCGAAACCGGCTCGTGGGCAGGTCTAGTGAACTCGATCGGATTCCGAGACCGGATTCCGCGAAATGACCGCCGCTGCTCCGATTTGTTTTTTCACGCTAAAATAAATCAGCTTCTAGATTATCTTCTTCTTCGTTTACCTTTTTTTTTTCACGCACGACATTTAAAAAAAAAAAAATCGATGATAAAAGAGCAGCGTGGTACTGTTCGACCGTGAAGCACGCCTAATTATCGATGTTTCTTCGAAGCTGCCCTCTTTTGCAAACAAATTGACGCGAACAGTTCACGGATCAGCAGATTTTATAATCGAATAACTCTAACGATGTACGACTGTTGTGAATCATCTACGATAGAGAGTCTTTATTTCGAAGCATAAATTATCTATACGTTGACCCCTGAAGCCACCAAGAATTTCTCGCGAAATTTCTTGGTCGCAACGAGAGGAACCTTCAGCTTCGGCTAGAAAGCTGTTCCTCGTGGAAATCGTGACGTGATACCCTGGACAAACTAGAAAAGCTGATTGATTCACGTTAAAAGTTGCTATCCCATCGTGCAAGAGAGATGTGTATTGTTGCATTCTCAGGGAAAATTGTTCATGTCGCAGATTTCTCTCGAGAAATCAATTCTCTAGTGACTTCAATACTGGTTTCAGTATTCTTTGCTAGCTTCGTCAAAGAGGTTACTAGGTTCTTCGGCGAGGTTGTTCGAGCTTGGGGTCACCTTCCACCGATTCGTCACGTTCGACGCGGATCTCGATCTATATCCTCCAGCGCAGAGGTGTACTGGTGCGCTCGATGTCGATCGCCAGAGTTCGACGAACGTTTAAAAGCTTGGAACTGCCGGAGGCTCCGATGTGGCGCTCGCCGAATTTCTCGGCTTGCACACGCAACCGCTTTCAACCAGAACGTAATCTTGACCAGTCAAGGTCACCGGTCCAAGCGGAATCACCAGAAACAGGTACGGCACGTATGTCTGCGTGCACTCACCGTGGACCACGTCGCACTCCTTCGATCTGCAACAATGCGTTCACGTTTTTATGCCATGTGCATTAATAGATAATATTTTATCGACAAAGGGAAAGGAGGAGGGAAAGAAGATCGAAAATTCTTGGCAGTTTACTTTTGGTATGCGACAGTTCGTGGTTGGATAATCACGCGGTCGCGTACCGGTTCAAAAACGTTCCAAAGTAGGCTTCGCGTTGGTTAGGCCTGTTCGGCCCACTGTGCTACATTTGAATCGATACGACTTACCGGTAGGTATCAATGAAATTCAATTGGAATCACGTCGCATGTATTTACAGATCACGATCGAACGTGCTAAGAAAGTAACAGTGGATAACGATCGAGCCTAGCCTCTTGATTTACAGAAAAAGATTTACAACGGATGAGCGAATTTCAAAACGACATATTCAACTCACTCGCAAACTTCGAACACGACTTGCTGCAAAAGATCGGGGAACTTCTGCACGATGGTCACAGGTTGGCCGCTGGTTAAGCTGACTCCGTACATAGGAGCCGTGGTGTTGTACCTCGTTTTGCATAATCTTGCTGGCGAACCGCATGTCTCCTTCGAGGAAAATCCTCTACCTGGAAACAAACGTGTTGTTCCATATGAAAGACGTATTTCTTGATATTTAGATCAGAAGTTGTACCAGTCTTACGAGTTTCGTTGACCTAGAAGCTAGTACAACTTTTTCGCAAAACTCGTACAAACGATTACGATAGACGGTTTCGTGCAAAAGAATTCTCGCCAGCTACGTAAAAACAGTGAAAAGAATTGAAAAAAAGATGTCGTAACTCGTTTACGAGATTGGCGCCCTTTCTTTGGAATTCTGTCGGTTCGTGTGTTCGAAACGACGAGTGGGTCGCCGGTATCCCGTTATGAGCAGAACGAGCGATAACTGTATTGGCCGGATAACACGGTGCCTTATTACCGTCCTCTTGCACCAGCCAGCCATTATCTAAAAGACGGAGAATCGATTCCAGTAAACGATATCTGTGGAGCAGGGACTAACGCATTTTTCGCCGGCAACAATCGATGACGAGTCACGATTTTAAAAAGGAATTCATCGAGCATGTGCGCACGGCGGGTGTTGTACTCGGTTGGAATCGGGTTTTCGTGTCATAAGGACAGCTACATAATTCAAGGCTGCAAAGCGTCGGTACATCGCGCAACCGGTTGTTCCGATTTTTGTGGATTTTTCAGCACGTCTCCGACATTGCGAACGACTTTGAAGATACTTTAGAAACGTTTGCTACGTAATCGTTGCAGATATTCGATAACGCCAAGCCGTCTTTACAACAAGCTGACGTTTCGAGCGTTGGATCGCGCTTGACGCACAGACAACAGAATCACGAAACCAATAAAAGCAGCTCTCCTTACAGGCTTAAAGCGTATATTCTACCTACGTCGAATTTCTGAGAATGTCGATCGAAGAAACGACGATAGACGAGTATACAATGTTTGCATACGATGATACGGTAGAATAATCTTGTAAAGTGCAGATAAGGGCAGTATAATATCCCGAGCAACTGTAATAAATCATAAATAGAATATCGAAATATATATAGCGAGGATCGCGTTATCATATCAGATTATATTTGAACAAAATGGTAATCACAGGATAAATAAATCACAGAGCTTCGACGAGGATGTAGGTTATAGCTGTTCGTAATTATATTCGTGATTCGAGTAACCGGCTCGACTACTGTTGCGCTTCGAACAAGAGGGACAAGTTCGTCTTCCGCGTGTTTTCAAGCAAGCCACGTCCTCCGCTCGATCGTGATCCGTTAAATTGTTTCGCAGCTGAATAGGAAACGTCGTCGTTCCCAAAACGCGTTTCGAATACGATCATAAATTTCTCTGCAGAAGTGGAAGCTGTTGATCCACTTTCGACGGAAAACACGAAACAAGTACCTTTGCGAACTTACCATTTCGCGAGGATTCGGCGATCGAATAATCTCCATGAGTAATCTTGTAATTGTGCAGCAGCGCCTGTCTGGTTGATTCAGGGTCGATCGTTCGAGGCTGATGGGACCTCGCTGTTCGACTGCTCGCCCAAATATTCTTGTAACTTCTCGATATCGCGGCTCTACGGCAGTTGTTCGTTTTGGTGACGATGTCACGAATAAAGCAGACGTCTTTTAAATCCTAGCCGAGAACCTCTTATATAGGAGCACTTACGAGGGATACACCATGTTATTCGGGCCTATACAGTCAGCTGGATCCGTGAGCGCGTCTCCCCACACGTATTTCAAGCCTAATCCGTTCCCCTCGCATCTTTTCGTATACACGACGTGGGCGCATGTGGTGATAACAAGAATCAGACCCAGGTACGTGGACATCTGAAATTACAGGCAAAATCATGAGAATAACACGCTTGAGAGCGTAGAAATGGACAGATAGTTTCACGTATCGAGAGTCGTTTCAAAGACAGGTGTATTAATGAAAGCTAATTACGCCGGTGAGCAACATCTCATGAATAAAACAATCAGAACTGGCTACTAATCGGATTACCAAAACTCGTACGAGAGAACGTGTTGTCACCGCGACGAAGGAAGGTGTGAGTGAGCGTGCGGTCTTGGAACTCGAGTTCGCACGAGGTCAAGAGCAAAAGTAAATGACACTGTGGCTCTGGCCTGTGACGCGTCGCGCAAAAATCCACCGAATCTCTTCGAATAAGCGCGTGTAATTGGGATTCTCGTAGCTGCACGCTTTGACGTTATTAGTCTATAATTTCGTGAACGTTTAACGATTAACTGCTAGTCTATCATTATCATTTCCTTCTGCGAACTCGCCGGCAGAGGTTCCGTTTCACGGGCTGGTAGCGGGTACTGTCTGCACGGCAAAGAAGCGAGCGAGCGAGCAAACTTTTTCCCTTTCGAGCTTCGCGAACGATGAAAATCGTCTGGACGACACGAGAGAGTGACGACCGTGCGCAATTAAGAATAACAATTAGCGAGCGTGCGTAACCAATAGGACTCCATGTATATACAGAGTTTGGGGTTTCTAGGTTGTCAGGTCCACATTACTTCCGCTATATGTATTTCTCGTCGTTAATCGAACACGAGTGAAAGCAACACGATAGCATGCGGCCAATAGCGTTCGATGCTCAATTTCGAATACTTTGCAAACTTTGTCGGCGAGAAACCTGAGCATTCGATCTAGTTTTTAAGTTGCTCGATCGGTGCATTTGTTTGATGTCCATTTTCTCATTTGTCGATCATTCGGATGATTCCAAGTCGAGAAGGAAAATCAATGCGGCAGAAAATTGCGGTTTAATGTTTGGCCAAGTGATAAATTGCGCGTGGGAAAAGGAAAGGAAGAAAATCATTAATGGGTAGCACTCAAGGCTGGTCATTGGCCGTGACTGACATCGCGTATCTGTTTCTTCAGGAAGCGCTGCCTACTTTTAACATTCCTTATTCCTACTTTATAGAAAATATAACTGAAATACCTATACAGTTTGTAATACCAGAAATGATATTCCAGTGTCGTATATTATATCGATCGAATCGGACAACACACGTATTTCTATATTGCTTGACTCTAGAAATCAGAATGTACGTTCATTCTCTTATTTTGATCAATTTGAAACATTCCGAAAGAAACCTTCTCTCGATTCTCTTCGATCTCCCAGCTGAAATGTACGCGAGTCACATTGCATCGACGTCAATGGTCAATGACACAGCACTCAATTGCCACGTAATATTGATCACGCTGTAAAGACATTCGGATAAATATCTATGAAGTATCTTTATCGCGTCTCGATGGCTTACATAACGGCGAACCTGCGAAAAGGCAAGACCGAGCAACTGGAAGAGACGTGAGAATCACTTGAACTTGGAAGATAGAGGTTTTCCGCGAGTTCGCGGATTCACGGTAATTTACTATCAACAAGAACAATTATTCGAGCCGCAACTTCTCACGTTGCTAGGAGCTTTTTTCCCAGTAATTGTTCAGAGAGTACTGTTAATATGCTAACACGTCGCGGGAATAATTAACAAGCTACCACCGATCGTGGAAACAGTTGGTAGAATTTAAACGAGGCTCGTCTAACTGGAGCTGCGAAGTAGCTTCAAGGAAGTTCGGACGATTAGATGTAATACGAGAATTGGTAGGTGAAATAGACTTGATGAAATATGACATAGAAAAAAGCTTGGGAAGAACTATGCTTCCGGCACTCAGCAGAGGATTCCTCGTGGACCATGAACGTGTCATGCGGTTGTTTCTAACGGTAAAGATGAATCGTCCAAAACGCTTTTTCCCCTCGCTTCGGTTGTTCTTTATCGAATATACATTTACTCATCCTTGGTCTCCGTTAACGGTATAGTCATTTCGGTATTTAGTTTCACGAATAAATTATTATAACTGTCACGGAGTTGTTACGTATTCGAAATTCCGCCTCTTCGGTCTCCGTGTTCACAGCGCGAAGATTTCCTAGTCAGGGGCTCATTATCGCTTTCGCATGACAGAGCGCAGACGCCTCGTAAATTATCGAATTGTAGTTTTATTCTGACAGATCTACACGATTAGCGATCGTTTCCTCGTCGCAATAAGAGCAATGTACTTGATCAAAAAGTAAGCGAAATTCCGAACGGAGTAATACGGTGGTTGAAAAACGCAAGGGAGCGATGAAAAAGGCAAGGACGCGACTTTGTGACAAGTAGTAAGCAAGAGAAATGTTAACTCGAGGAGACGTGTTTAAACATTGTTCCTTTGCTCTGTATTTTACAGTCTCGAAGAACTTTGGCGTAGAGTCCAATCCGTAAGATTTGATTTCGATTACGGTAATTACTTTTAAGATGCTGCGCATCTCCTCTCGTAACTGCTCGGAATGTTTTTCAAAGTCTATCATAATTTCTTCGGTGCTCGAAGATTGACGTGCATTCGCTGTATTTGCCAGTGTTGCATCGAAAGCTTCAAACTTTACGATTATTGTTATATTTCTACATTAGAATTCGAGGAGCAGTAACTCTAATTAAAAGCAAAATTACGAAACAGAAATTCAAATTTAGAAATGTCACGATCTCAGAAATGCTGCTAATCCATTTTGAGATTTATCTGTCTTTAGATAAGAGATCAGGATGAATGTTATTTAATTTAAATGGAATATCGTAGAATATTGAAAGTTTCTGAGCATTCGAGTGATTAAAATTTGTACATACCATTTTCAGATGTTACATTTAGTCATGAAAATTTGTAATTATTATCTGTTACAACCTGCAGGATGTCACTCACCGTGAGAAAGACCGTTTTTAACACTGTGCGTTTGAATCCTTTTCTCGGTCCGTTTGATAATATGCTCGGTTACGCGCGTTACATGAATCGATCGCAATGTTCGGGTCTAAGAAGTAATAGAATTAAAACGGGGGCACACGAGTTCCTTAAACACTGTTCATGTCACCACACCGGATGTCGTGGGGTCGAACACCTCCGTCCTCACAGGTGGATGTCTAGAGGTTGACTGTAGAATCGTAAGTAACCGCTCTCCGTGCTCTGGTAGAGTCACGGAAAAAGAGGGGATGAGACGAGCAATATCGGCTCCTGTTCTACTACTTTGAAACCTTTTTTTTCTTCTTTGCGAGGAGACGAAAGAGGGTAAATAAGAACACCCCTCTTTTTCCTCTGCGTTTTGCCAAACTATTAAATTATTCCGCACTTTCTGAGGACTACTTTTTATATAAAAATGTATCAGTAAATTATATTTATAGACTAGGAATATTAAATTATCAAGGATTTATAGATGTGGAGGTTAATATAATAATACAATCGGTAGAAATACATTGTCTTTATAGCTGTTCTATGACAACGTATTACAAAAGTACATGTATTTTTAAATGAACAATGATGATGACAATTGATTCGTGTGTCTAAAATTATTTATATTTTTTTTTTTTTGTCCAATCGATTTCAATCAGCTTCATTAAATTATTTCTATATGTATAAACTCTATCGCATACTTGTGAAATTTATTATTCTTATTTAATTATTAGTTCGCAAATCGTATTTCTTCGAATCTTTTATTATATATATATCATTATATTCGCAAAAAACCTTATTGCTAATTATAAAATAAAGCAGTGACAAGACAACCATCCGTGTACGAAACTGAATGTTATATTACATATAGAATATATCTTCAAAAATTTCTTAAGAGATTTGACAACAAACGTGGAATTATTCGGGCTTAGATAACGACAGACATAAATATCTGTTGTATTTCCTATTAATTCTAGGAATAATAGATATACGAAATATGTTACATATTGCAATAAACAACAATTACTTTTTAATACAGTAGTTTGATATCGAAATATCTTCCGCAAGTCATTTTCTCCGTGTTAAAATAAGTGATAGAAATTTTCGTCAGACATATTCAAATTGCAGTCTTGCAGATACTAATTGTTAAAAAGAAACTACGTGGAATCAACTTAACAAATTAAATATAATAGTCAAGTTTTACATAGTTCCACGTAATTTCATAATAAACGATTACAATAGCGTTAATGTCGTGATTTTAAAAATACTAACCAAGTGCTTCACTAAGGAAAACTTAGAGAGTAAAATTCTTGTATTTGTTACCTTAATTAAATATATAGGCTAATAATAATATAAAGTGCTCATTTACTTTTTACAGTTGCTTCCTCAGTCGTCAAATTTAATAGAATTGACGCTAGTATCTATTTGACCACCACGGTAGCTACCACGCTTTTTCTTCGTTTTCTCATGACGAAATGACTTTCCTCTCGTGTATTTGAGGTCCTGATTCGCTTTCTCTCCCCAAGAACCACGAGCACCTTTCTGTTAAACAAAAATTCTATATAATAATATTCACTTACTACATAAACTTTTACTTCGATACCTGACTATTTTGAACTAACTTCCCTCACCTTTATATATAAATTTTATCGTCAATTGTCAAACGTAATTTTTTTATTTTGTTGCGGTGCGTTATCGAATGATCTCTTTCTATCGAAACCACCTCTGCCCCCTCTAAATCCACCTCGACCACCTCCTTTTTCACCTTCGTCGTTACCCCATGATTTCCTAAATCCGTCGGATCTACCGCCTTCATTATTATTTCCCCTATCATTTCCACCCCATGACCTTCTATTGTCAAAACCATTTTTAAAATTTCCTCGACCGCCTCTGAAACCACCTCTTCCTCCTCTATCACCACCTCTCCCTCCTCTATCGCCACCACCACGACCTCCCCAATCTCTATCGCCACCACCACGACCTCCCCAATCCCTATCACCACCGCCACCGCGACCGCGACCTCCCCTGAATCCACCACGACCAAAACCTCCTCTACCTCCACCAAATCCACCCCTTCCACCATGTTTCTTAAAACCACCCTCTTCTTGATTGTCCTCCTAAAACAAAAGGGAAACTCAGGTCAATCGCCGTTTTCTTTACTAGTCCATTTATATGTGAAACATCTTTAGAAGCATTTTCTTATACTGTCTTTGTTAAAAAAAATATAAAAGGTATTGGTGAATGCACGGAAACACGGTCTCAAGCTTTTATAAAACGGCGAGTGACCTGCGTTTTTCAAATGTTTCCAAGCATTTACCTTTGCCTCAAAAGAATTGTTTGCCAATTTGGGATCCAATTCTAGCTCATCGTCTCTTACACGACGAAATGGAGTATTTTTGGGTCGCTAAATACAGAATTTTGTAAATAAAAATGTTTCTTTTCTCTTGTATAGATGCATCAAATGCAATAACTATTACCTTGTCATTATTGGAGCTATTATTTGCCTTTACAAAATTACTGTAATTATTTTTCTGAGCTTTTGCAGGGGGCTTCCCTTCATCTTCCTCTTCTTGTTCCTGTTCTATTTCTTTGTGTTTTCTTTTCTCAACTTTAGGTGTCTTTGGGATTGGAGTTTTTATTTGTTTTTCATTAGAATCACCTTCTGAATATGAATCTCTTTTAGCTGCTGTTGCTTTTGAGACAGGAGTTTTAGTAATAGGTGTGTTTGATTTTTCATTGTCTGATGAATCTGAATCTGAATCAGAATCTTCACTGGATGATTCCTTTTTAGCCTTGGTTTTTGTTATTGCTTTTGTAACTGCAGGTACTGGCTTTTTGGCTGGTTTTTCATTTTCAGATTCATCCGAATCTTCAGAACTGGACTCAGCTTTCTTTGCAGGTTTTGTTGTCACTTTTGTAGCTGTCTTGACATTTTCATCTGAATCATCAGAATCTTCGCTAGAAGATTTTGCTTTCTTAGATACAACTGGTGTTGCAGAAGCAGGCTTTTTTGTCGGTGGTTTTTCTTCTTCACTGCTATCTTCACTGGAAGAAGATTCATTCTTCTTAGCAGGTACTTTCTTTGCAACTACAGGTGTTCGTGAAGCAGCCGTCTGTTTAGCTGGTGGTACTTCTTCACTGCTGTCTTCGCTGGAAGAAGATTCTTCTTTTTTAGCTGCACCTTTCTTCGCAGCTACTGATATCGATGGAGGAGCAGTCTTTTTGACTTGTGGTGCTTCTTCCTCGCTACTTTCTTCGCTAGATGATGATTCTTTTGTTACTGTTACCGTTGGTTTTGTTGGTAAACTCTTGTTTTGCTTTTCTAATTTTGTTGTTTCTTTCTTTTGTGGAATAGGCACTATTTCTTTCTTTTCTTGAACAGATTTTTCCTGTTTTTTCTTACCTTGAATAGCTTTAGCGACTGGTGGTTTTGCAGCAGTTGCCTCCTCTGAAGAATCATCTGAATCATCGCTCGAAGATTCCTGTTGTTTAACAACATTAGTAGGTTTAGCAACTGGCTTGGCTTTAACTGTTGGCTGAGGTTTGGCAACTTCTTCTTCTGAAGAAGAATCATCAGAATCATCGCTAGAGGATTCTTCTTTCTTTGCTGGTGTTTTTATTATAGCTGATGTAGATGTTGGTTTTTTTAATACCGGCTTAACTGGACTTTCTTCTTCGCTATCACTACTATCTTCGCTTGATGATTCCTTTTTATTCTTTGCAAATTTGGCCTGAGGTGTTGCAGCTGGTTTTGTGCTTGCTTTTGCAGTTATATTTGCTTTAGATTCTTCTTCGCTATCTGAATCTGAGTCATCCGAAGATTCCTGTGTTTTAGATACCTGAGCTACTTTTGGTGTTGACACTGCTTTAGGTTGTGTTTTAGGTACCTCTTCTTCCGAAGAAGAACTATCATCTGAACTTTCTTTTTTCTTTACAGGCGATGTTTTAGATAACGGTTTAACAGTAGCCTTAGCTTTTACAGGTACTTTTGGTGTAGGTTTTTCATCTTCACTAGAGCTATCTTCTGAAGAAGATTTCTTTTGTTTATTATTCACTACGGCATTAACTGTCGCTTTACCATTTATTTGTGGCACCTTCTTTGGTGCTTCTTCTTCACTCTCTGAACTTGTATCTGAGCTTGTATCTTTAGCTTGTGCCTTTATGTTTAACTTTTTTTGCGATGTTTTTTGAAAGTGATTAAAAACTTCCTGAATTGTTGGTGCGCCCTTTGGCAATGCGGGCTGTAAACGAAATAAACGAACATGAGTGAAGGTCGTACTATCTTTACGATAAATTATCCGGAATTAAAAAAGGATAACAATATATGAATAAGAATATTAATTAATATACATATAATGAGTAAAACTGATAGTAATCAAGTTCTATTTTAACACGAACTCGAAATATAAAACGACGGATTTATTTCGCCCACGTGGTACCGAATGGCGGTACTTCTGATACCGCATATACATCGACTTCTTGAAAATCGATTAACTACTGTATGTACGAAATAATTTCTTATAACTTTACCGCTTTCGTTTTCTTCTGAAAAACCTTTGCAAGCGAGGCGTCTTTTTTTAGTAAATAGTCGTATATAAGGGCAGAAACACTTAGTTCTTCAGCAGATGCCATGATGGACGCGTGCAAAGAGATTGAAAAATTAACCGCAATTGAGTGCACGGCGGCAGTCTCATATACTCCCCATTTTCATGTATATGGCGCTGCAGTCGAGCACGGATTGTGTTGGATGAAGATGCGTTATTGTAGTAACGTGCGGCGTGTGTTACTTGTGGAACACACTGTCGCGATCTCATTTCCGATTGGTAACAAGATTTTTTCGATTATCTTAAATGTATTCTCGTTTTTTGTGTATTGGTTTATTCATATTTAGTTAACGAATTATTAAATTTTATGATATAAAGTTATAAACATATATTGTCAGTAGTCGCGTTAAATTTTTTCCGTAATTCTTTGAGATTATTACTTTACGTTGATTTTGTGAACGTACTCAAAGTTCATATATTTTTCCTCAGTCTTTTCGTTGGTGAAATATCGGTTAATAAGCAGCGCATTGGATGTTTTTAAAATGATGAAACCGGCTTCGTCGTAACCTGTAAGGTACTAGAATTTTCGGCGGAAATTTGTTCATTCAATTATATCGGGTGGTAGTTATTTGAAAACTATGACAGAAACTCAGCAGAAAGCAAAGTGTATTACGCTAAAAGGATCAGCAGAGCTGGTTAAAGAATATCTTCGTAAGTTGATCATACTTTTTATATTCTTTTAAAACTTATTTACAGTTGTCGAGCGTTACTTGGAATTTAATCAAAATTTATCGTCTTACGTATTGCTTCTTCCCGTTTCAGTTTATGGCGTGAATAGTATTTTGTATCAAAGAGGCATTTATCCGCCGGAAACTTTCGAACCCGCCGAACATTTTGGTTTGTTCGTTTTAATGTCTACAGATGAAAAGATCAAAGGATATTTGGATACTGTCCTCAGTCAGATTCAAGAATGGCTTACTCAACGAAAAGTACAAAAGATAACGCTTGTTATAACAAATGTCAATACCAAAGAAGTATTAGAAAAGTGGGATTTCAAAGTGGATTACGAAGGTCAGTCGTCTAATTGCACCAATGATAACACAAAAAATACTCTTCCCGAAGTGGGTACAAAGGATGTGAAGGCTATACAAAAAGAGATTCGTGAAGTCATACGTCAGATCACGGGTAACTTATTTGACAATTCAAGTCTTTATACTACAGTGCCTTATATTTAAAATCTGATTTATTGGATCTTTTATGTTCCAGGTACAGTAAGTTTTCTTCCACTATTGGATTGTTTATGTTCATTTGATATTTTGACGTATACTGTACCTGACTGTGGTATCCCTAAGGAGTGGGATGAAACACAGCCAGTATTTATCGCAAATAGTCAGGAAGTACAATTACGATCATTTTCAACTTCTATTCATAAGATGGAAACCATAGTTAGTTATAAGAATGTTTAGGCATTACATGTTTTATCTTTGGTAATTGAAATGTACATACGAAACATATGTTTCTTTCATCTTTTTAACAATAATTGATATTAAAGACTGCTATTTAACTTTCTTCTTGTATACAAATGATCATAAGATGAAAGTGGTCGTGTTGTTCTGAAAGGTTTGAACATTATGCATTGTTAGTATTACCTACGAAGAATTTTATACGAATATATATTTTGATATAACTTTTATAGCTTGTCAGTTTATTGTATAGGAAATCCTACTTCCAACAATTATCCTCGTATCTTGGACTCCCGTTTCTTCTTTCTAGTATCGGTATATATTTTTCCTATTTTACGTTCGTATCTAGTTATTTAATGGTTTAGTTGATGATTAGGGAAAGAAAAGAATTGACAAGAATCTTGGCAGATTTTATTAAAACATAATTGACTATTACACTTAACACAGGAATTATATTATTTTACTTGGCAAAGCATGAAAGATACGACTAGAATAAAATATTTTTCGTGTTTGACGTTCGTCATATACCAAATCGCAAGTAACATCGTTAGCATTACTTAAATATTCTTAAATGTACAAGTGCTCCAAATTTATCAAATACTTCGTTCTGTTTTTCTTTTTTTCTCGATGTCGATTCACGATTAAAGAATGTTACAGTAATACATGAATATCGAAATGAAATCTCGAAATGGATAAATACCGAACGGAAATACATTCTTTGGGAGCACGTACAGGTTGACTAGGTACATTTCTCTTCGTTAGGTGTAAGTAATTGCGGCGGATTCGAATCATATTTTTTTTTGGATGCGCCTTTAACCGAAATTCAATAGAAACGTCGTCTCTTACATAAAATTTTTTTTTCCCTTTTTTATTTCATTTTACGATGTCGTATAAGTGGTATTTGGTCGTAATATCTTCGTTTTCGGTACCTATTGTACCCGATCTCTTCGACAGAAATCGAAGACCACGTTAGGAAACATCAACAGCGGCTTATGCTTCGTTAATACCTGCAGCGTTCGTTTCTCCCTTACGACAATTTCGCTATTAACTCGTTAGTACTTCGTGCTGCTAGAGTTAGCCATACGATCCATAGTGCACTTGGTTCGCTATTAGACCAGCACGGAACGTAATCGTTCCGTGTCACGCGTCATACAAAACGAATCGTTCGATCGGCCCTCTTTTTCAAAACTAATATTACTTAACTTTCGAGAACAAGGCAAGCTTGCTTGCACCCGCATGTGTTGGCGCGGTTCACACTTATGACCACGTGCAATCATTTCGAGGGCGGACGGCACGTTCGTAATAATCTTTAACGCGCAAGCTGTACGCTCTTAAATCTCGCCTAGACTAGATTTGCTTCGGTTTCTCTGGTTAGTTTTACACACTGCAAAAGCTGCTGGAAATACGTTGAAGTTTATAAACACTCTAATTCGGCTGATCCGCTGTGACTGTAAAATCTGAATTGTGACTGAAAACCATTGCTTTATTGTACCTTCGAGTTTAGTTTGACTTTTATTCTATCACTCTGAACGATCGCTATAAATGCTAAAAGGGTCCGAAATTGACAGGTCCGTTTGGTCGTCACATATAGGCACAGCACCGCGGATCAGAACGAGTCATGTCTCTATAACATTACGCGATAATTCTCTTGAGTATCGTAAAAACGCGTCTCCTAGTAAAAACATTGAAAAATAAATAACGTGAAATAATATACAATATTTTACAGTAGCGCTTAGTGTTATCCGTGATAGGGCAATTCCCACGGAATAGTCGCCGATGTTCTTATTCGCTTCCGTAGAAAAGGAAAAACCTAACGTCTCGGAAGTGGGTTGGTCGCATTTCCGTTCGATGCGATCCTGGCACAGGATGATCTCGTTACAGGGCTAGATGTTAACGATAATGATCGACGATCGCCTATCGGTAATTAACTATCATCGTCGTTGGTACAATCGTTAGCACGCAATCACCGTTCCGCGGCCCTGTTTCACTCGCTCGAGAAAATCGACGCGTTCACTTCTCAGCCCTCGTAAATATCGTGCAACATTATGCACACTTTGGGTTTCCCATTTATACACGTCTACTTAAGTTTACCTTGGACTAATCGCTATATTCGATTTACGATCATTTTATGCGTAAAATATCATAAAATACATTCCTCTTTTGTTCGCTATGATCAGGCTCGTCGTTCCGTTCCGGTGTCGACAGTTCGTGTTTCTCTTTATCTTGGTAACGGGATGGAGCGCGAAAAGAAATCAGAATCTCTCGGACGTAGCCGAATACCTGAATACTCGAATAATCGTCACATATTCGAAGACCGATATTAACAGGGGTTAGTTAATAGAATTTTGGGATAGGGTGGCGGGGAGGCGGCACTAGACGGAACGGCGCGCCATCGATGACTTACGATGACTTTCATACAAATCGTTCGATAGGTACGAGCGACGAAATGAACTTGTAACGAAAAAGCACGGCGGCACTAGTAAGCTTGCACGGACATCATACGCTGCCACGATTTTCTTCTCTTCTCAAAGTTTTCTGATATATCGCTAGAATGGTAAAGTATTTCCTCTTCTCTCGTAGAAGAACGCTGGAACACTGTTCGCTCGTTCGTTCAACAACTATCTATATGTAATTCTTCATAGCTCTAAAATGTAAAAAGTAAGCGTGCGTGTGTTCCCCGATCGATGGAAACGCGAAACACCACGGTCTCGATCTGTATGCCAAATTTCACCCGAGTAACATCAAAATACGCGAGAAGCGAGCGAGGGAGAGATGCGTTTTAGCCATTGGCTTTTCTTCTTAAACGAGTAACTCGTTGACTGTTATCGTTGCATTCGCCTTGATTATCAACGCGTCTTGTTTTCCACAGCTACTATCGTTCCCTGCTATTTCCTATTTTCCGTCGGCGACCGTTTCGGCGAGGCCAATCGAGGCCGATATTACGATTCTCGACTACGGTGCCAGCGAAAATGCAATTACTCGTTCGCTGTCGAGGCGTAACAATTCTTACGGCGATGCTTGCCGTGAACTTCGTTAATTAAAGTGCAGCCTGATTTCTCCGATCTCGGCGTAATAACGCAACCACCCTTGTCGCAAGCGAAAAGCAGAGCCACAAACGACTCTGTCGACCAATTTCCACCCAGTCTCACGATTTTTGCTTTATCCCTGAAGAATAGAAGAATCGATCTCTGTTCGTCGTTTCCATCGATTGGTGTTCGACGCACACACCGCACGCACACACGCTGCTCAAAGGGATACAAGGAATACTTTGTACAATAGTCTCCTGAATGCGTCTGACATACGTTTCGACGAACTGTCGCTCGAAAACCGAGAAGCGTCTTTTCACGGTAACATTGCTCCGCGTTTGGAACACCTGGCCATTCCTCGAGGCAGATCCGTTCCTGTCGACGAATTAATCGCAAACTGGTTCTTGATATAGTTTCGCTCGATTCTGCAAACGAACGAGAGTACGTTGTTACGTTCGATAACGTTTCGATGGAATTATATGGAACGAATTGGACGAGACAAACAGGTTTTCGAAATCGTCGAAATTCACGTCGCCCCACGCAATTACGTTTCTGCCTCGAAGACATTGGCTGTCGCGTAGGAAGACTCGTTGATCCCGGAAATCCTATTACAAGATCCGGGATCGTCCATGTCGTGCCTTTCTTCCTGCAATCCCGTAAAACGAAATCGTCGCCTCCACGTGGTGTTCTAACGATCCGCACGTGCTTGCGGATAAGGTTTACGACGTCTATCCCGCTTCTTTTTTTCCTCTCTATCCCTTTTCTTACCTGTCGCGTTCTTTCGCCCGGTGCAAACCTCCCGAGCGACAGGAAGTTGGAAAAAAGAAAGGAAAACATGTATTTGCGGCTCTTCTCAAGAAAGATTAAAGGAGATTTTAAAGCGTGAAAACGTCGGAAGACGATGTGGCCGCTTTCTCGACGATGATTCGCGAAAGAAAAATCGAACCGCGTACGTACGTATGTGGCGCGTTCCGAGTCCCGCTTTAATTTTCGATACGCGTAAATGATGGACGAGCGGAACGCCGATCCCAGGGGAGAAAATTAAAGCTGTTGGGACATACCGCGCGAAATGCCAGGAAAAACATATCTCTGCAAATGCAGTTTACACACATGGGACTTAAATTTGATTTGGCCACGATAGTTTTGCCCGTGCCGTTAGTCGGTGCGGCAACGTTTATCGTATTTCTCACATTTTCATGCGGAAACCATGGGAAAGAGAGGAATAGCAGGACGAAAAGAGAAAGGCTGGACATTTCCCTCGTTGTTTTCGAACGTCGAATTCAGCTACGATACTTTTTCCGTCCGTGAACACGGTGTTTCCATTGGATGGCGACTCTATGTCTTTCTTGAGATCCTCCGTTCTTCGTGTTTGCTCTTGGACGATGTCGAACCACTCGACGATGCCCTGCAACGAGAAAGAAGTTCGGATCGATTAAAAGGAGTCTCCGTTCGATGTGTATTCAAGTCGCGAGAAGAGGGAATCGAGTCACCATCGCGACGCGACATTCTCCGTCTTCAATTTAAAGGTCGTCGTCGTGGACAGGAGAAATTCTAGCTAAAAGAAATTACGCTGGAAGGTAAATTAGCGGTTTTACAGTGATCTCGCCGCGTCTGCGGGTCAATCAAATATTCAACGGTTAAAACAAAACTACCAGGTACCAGGTGTTGATTCATTTATCCTGCCAAGTCCTCCAGCAATTTCTCATTTCGAACGAAACGGAAGGCAGGCTTCTCTGTTTTCCCTGCAACTTTCTTCCCTTCCGTGGTGTTGTTTCGACGCGGTTGTTACACTCCCGCCTTTCTCCTTTGTGCTATGGATGAAGCATCGTTCAGAAGGATCCCCCGTAACCCTGCTTCTTCTTTCGTCTACCCTATTTGTATCCCTCCTTCCGTTGCTCGGCGTAGATTCATCTTTATCTCAACGCAGCTCACCCTCCTGGATATTTGGTATAACAGGGCATCGCTGTTCTGCTTCTCCTTTCTGTCTTCTCCTCGACAAACGAGAGGCTTAACGTGGCTAATGGAATCAACCTAGCCAACGATAGTTTACCTTGTCTCTGCTTTAACGAGCCAACCAAATAGAAATTCCATGCCTCTGCTCCGCTATATCTGTTATTCATACTATATACTATTCTTGTAGTCGTATGATTGGTCTCACCTCTATTCCTATTATCTTACGTTTAAATAGATAAGAGAAGAGAAGAGAATTCTTACCTTGTCCGGTACGATCAAGGTGGAAAAATGGACGTTGCCGATGTTGTCGGAGAGGACGTAGCTTCGCGTATCAGAAGGACTTCCTGAAAGGCTCAACCTTCCGGAAAGTATGCTCCCCGCGGTGAATTCGAGCAGACTAGTTGACGACGATGCTGAATTATCGACGATCCAGGATGCGGGATGCGCGTGGATGACGTTGGTCGGCGAATTGCTGCTTCATCTCCTGGGGCTCTCCTGTGGCAGCAAGTGGCCGTCGAAATTATTCGTGAGCCGCGAAAGGTACCGGTGATTCCTCCGCTCCCGGACTTTCCGGCCTAATTAGTCCGGTTCTATTAAGTTTATCTGGGGGCATCAGGGTCGCCAAGTTCCTCGGGGAACTGACGCCGTAGGAGGAAAGTTCGGTCAACGGGAGGGAGATAACTCTGGACTAAGTAGCGAATGATTAAGCCCGAATACCGCGGGATCGTATGCTTCTGCTACCCTCGTTCTATCTAGGGGTTGATGCTAAGTAACAATTAGACCGTTTTAACCATTCTCCAAAATTGACGATTCTTAAAGACTTTGCTCTCGTAGGGTGCTAGTGGTTGTATTCTCGTTTGGTGAAGGCATCGTAAAATAGGGAAAATAGCAAAATAGCGTTTAATGGATACGTAAATGAAGGAGCAGCTATCACGGTTTAGCGTAGGTTAGGTTTCGATCGAATGTATATTTGATTATGTATAGTGCAGATTCCCGTTAGCAGTCGTTACGAACAAGCGGAATCGGTAATAGATGTGGCCGACAAATTTGTTTTTGCCGGCTGGAGAGGGCCGATAATGGTCTTTGCTTCTAATTAGCATGGGCCATTAGGTTTATCTATGAACGTTGAAGTCGTCGAGTTTCGTTCTTGTTGCGGCTGGCAACCAGACGATTTCACGGTTTACCGATGTGTTCTCGTGCAATTATCGGGGGCAACATTCGTGTATTAATACGTGATTACAGTCGGCGACGATTAAAAAATAATTGCCGTCCGCTCGCGGCCGCCAATGAAAATGGGAAATTTAATTTTTATCTCGCGTTCGCTTCGAAGGACGCTCGTTACAATTTGTTCCCGTAATTGATTTCGATCGTCACAGAATGGCCGAGGCATGAAACGCGCCTTTATCCACCATTAACAAATTTCCTGATAAAGTTGTTCGCCGATTTTGCTGTTGCTTTCATCGAGCAATTTTAATTGTCATTAATCCTTTCCTCGTAAACGTTATTCTTCCTATTAGGCGGAAGTTCCACGCGTCGAATAACGAGTTTCTCTAACACAGTTTCTCTAATACGCGATATTCGGCACTTGTACCATCTTCGGATTTGTAATTCGGAAGCGTCCTATAGTTGGAGATCGCCGGCTTTGAAGCCAGGCTAACTTAGCTAGCTAGGTTCCCACACGCTGAATAGTTTGCAAGTCCATTATGACGGTGTTAAGGGTGCGTATCTTGTACACGTTGCACAGCGTATACATATAAATCTCTGGACACTCGGTACGTATAGTTGACGCGGTCGCCTGAAACACTTGGGCCAAGCGATTATTCCGATTATCTCTAGAGCAATTCGTATTTTCCGATTTCCTTTGTTCTATAAATGAATACAATTGCCGGACTCGCAGTTTTTCTAGAATTTTAACAAATTAAATTATTCTATCTGAGCAAACGCGCAAAGGAAAACGTACACATTCTGGAACTCATTTCTAGACATGGAAAATTTAGCAGCGATTTCTTTGGACGATCGTTGCGAGTTTCTCTTTCTTTCTTTCTTTCTTTCTTTCTTTCTTTCTTCCTTCCTTCCTTCCTTCCTTCCTTCCTTCCTTCCTTCCTCTTTTTAATACTGACCGTCTCTTTCTATTCTCTCTCTCTCCATCTCTCCATCCCCCTCTCTCGCTACCTCGTGAAGCGTTCGAGCTCCCTGCGTTTCGAGAATTCGCCTTTTTTCCAGAGCAGCTTTTTCCCCCCGATGTAAAGGTTGCCGCGAGTTAGCAAAGAGCTCCGGCGCAGATATCGCGGAGCTCATATCCCTGGGCACTCTTTTCGCTGCGTTTCCCGCCTCTTCCTCCTTTTTCACTGGCGTTCCTTCTCGCAAAACGACCATTTCTCCGCATCCCCCTACTACGCCGCTCTATCTAAGGACTCCAGGGAAAGTCGGCTGCATATTACATCGGGATCTACGTTTATTAATCTACGAGTTATCCTTCCAAAGTCACGGAAACGTGTGAGAATTATCGATGGAAAAAGCGGCACCTCATTTTTCAGTCGTCGAGACGCGTTATTTGAAAATTTCGTTTGCGGTCTCTTCTCGCGGGACAAGGAGGAACGATCGAGTAACGCGAATCGCGAGAAATGTGGCCGATATCTGGCGCTAGTCCTTTTGATACCGTAATTAGTTTGACGAGGAGAACGTGGAGCGATTTGTCGATTTTTCCGCCACTTGTTTCTATACTCGAAGCAAAATGAAATCTGTCTCTCTACCTTTGACGAAATTCTGCCTTTCTGGAGTTCGAGACTTGACAAAGTTTTCGTAAGAAGCGGATATGAAATACCAGAAATACTGGAAGGGAATAAAAAGAATTTCTCTCTTCGCGTCTCTTCACGAATAAGAAGAACCTCCGTTCCAAACGAAGGAATATAAGAATAGTAGAAATTGAACGATTAAAATTAGTAAGTATCGATACTCGTACGTAACGTGGTTTAGGTAATGTCGGTAAACTGCCGAGGACGCGGCGTGACAAACTTACCTCTGAAAATTGACGACGCAGCCAGGTACTCGTTGCGGGCACGAAACGAGGCAACGACGAACAGGAGCGTAAGATAGAAGATGTAGGAAACGAAGCGGGAAAATGGAAAACGTTGGAGTCCCGAGGAGGTTGAGGTGAGAAGATCGCGAAAGCTCGAGACGTTTGGTCGGGTCGGGGAATGGAGATACCGCGTGGAAACGTGGAGAGCCCGAGGAGTGTGGAGAAGTCGAGGACGCGTATGTAGGAACCTGAAAGGGTATTGGGAAGGAATGTGGGTGAGGCTACAACAAAACAAAACACGATGAATGTCCCGATGTGCAAGCTGCAAGCACAACAATGTCAGGAAGATCGATGGTTAGTCTTTGTCGAGGTAGCAATGCCGCGAATTACCTGGATAGATAGGTTCGATAACGCGCTTTCCGATAAATTTGCCCGGCGACGTTTAATATTCCGCGACCGGTTCTCTGTCACCGGAAGCGCTTTCCCCTTTGCTTTACGAAGCGACGCGACACGCGTTCGACTTTATCCAGGTGATTCGTCGGTCGTTCGGTTAAAGATTAGTAGTATTACTAATTAGTATTACTAAAGATTTTAGTATTAAACGCGTTGTTAAACGAAGATCAACGCAAGAGCTGTACGCAAACGATAATTGTTTCCTTTCTTATACGGCTAGCGAAGATCGTTAAACGTTAGTTTACAAGATGAGACTGTTAATCGTTAATTTACCTTGACAGTGCCGCTAGATGCGCTAGAAGCGGGCGAGCGTCACGTCCTCGGCGAACGAAGAGAACTTATCCATATCTTGAGTTAGCGAGAGCAGAACAGAAACACGATTCCATTAATTCCTTCGGATAATCGTTAAATAAGACAGGACTTCGCCGATTCTTCGTTCGTTCGATTCAGGGAGTCGGTTTGCGCGGGCAGAATGATCGATCGAAATCGAACGACGAGGAAGGATTGTGAATCGAACGAAAGAATTGGAGAAGCCGGTATGACAATACGGCTGAGAAAACGCGAACGCGCGGAAATTCATGTGGGAAAGAGTGCGCGTGCGTTTTTGAAAGCGGGAGTGGTCCGGCCTCGTACTACACCGGCGGTCGTCTTACGGGCTCTTCAGGGCTCTTGGTCGACCCTCGAGAAGAGCGAACACGAGAGCTAGCACGGGGTCGAGAAACGGTCATAGTTCTATTTCCGTCCCTCGTGAATCATTCTCGCTTCACTTATCTCTCTTAATGCTGGTATAACGCCGTTATATGGGTCCGTTGAAAGATGCTGCATTCCTGATAAAGCTCCTTCGAGGATGATTTCGTAGGGAGATCGCCTCTAGAAGGACTTTCGCGACGAGAAAGAAAAAACCTTTCCGCTCGTTCGGCCGGTTACGTTTGGCCGCGGTCTTCCGCTGGTGGAAACGACGAAGGCGAACCGAGACGTACGATATTTCGAGAGTATTCTCGCGCTCGAAACGATCCTCGAGCGTCCTCTGGTCAGTAGACGTTGTAACGATGGAAATTTGACCAGAGAGTCGGTGGTAAACGATCCGTTGCCAGACGGCCCTAAAACGATAAATTTCTTCACGGTAAAGTTGCTACGACTCTCGGGAATCGCTTTAACGACGTGTACCGATGTCAAAGTTCGCGTTAAAACCCAACAGCTTTGGGAAGAGTCCGATCGACAAAGTGTCCCGACCAACGAGATAGTGTTTCGCTACGTTTCGCGAATCCCGACGCAACGACCAATAATGAATCTCGTGGCTGGTATAGTCGATGATAATTAAGTGGTGCTTCGCGTACGCACGGAGCTTAACCTTGCAATTAGCCCAATTTGTGGCTTAAGCGATATCAATTAGCCAAAAAGTACACGACTACCGGGTCGTGCGTAGCAGCCTCTCGTCGGGATTATATCGCGAGCATTGGATACGCAAGATCGAGATCTCGGTTTGTAGGGCTGGATCTGAACGGTGTTCGATCGGTCGGCAACGTAGCATCCAAGTGCATAACGGAACGATAGCCTCGCCACGGTAATACGTATCAGACTACATTTCACGGTTGATCGAGGCCTAGCCTGGCGCCATAGACAATTTCCCAAAGGGTTCCAGACCGATATAATAGGGTGGCCAAGGCATATACCGTAGCCGCGTAACTCTATCGCATTACCGTTGACCCGAGTAACCAGTAGCCTAGATGCCGGCTCGTTCTCTCGGGGTGAATTCGTCAATAGCTCGTTGATTCTTGATCAAGGCCAACGTGACTGGCTTTCGGGATCAATTTTCAAGTTGCACTTCGCGGTACGTACGCCTATCTTGCCTCGCTGATTAAGTCTCTTCGCCTCTTTCTCGTCTTGAATTCCGTCGCGAATTCCTTTCTTTCCCTTCGCAACCATTTCTCAGCTACCATACGAACCGTCTCGTTATTTTTGCCTCGTCTCGTCCGACTTTTAACACGGTCGTGAAAATCAACGTAATTTTTCCCTCGGAATCTGAACTAGAAAATGAATGCTGGAGCCACGTTGGCTCGACGAATTCAATCGTCGAAACTGTCGGAGTGTAGATGACAGGAAGATCAGGCGACACGCATGGTCGCTGTCCAGTTGGCTGGCTATGGTCCACCGAATGTCCTCGCAGTCGTTATAGTTTAATGCGCCGGGCAGCCTCGTAATACGGATTCATTGCCGGGCAAGAGCATCGAGGTGGCTGTTCGCTCGTGTAAACATTGCGTATGCTCAACGGCGGTGAACGAGAAATCGTGCGACCGCGTCTATGAACCTCTGTGCGCCACAGCTACAGCCTCCTTATAACCGTGTGCCATTCCCCCGGGGACATATGTCCTTATACCGGCTCCGTGAGCTTTAATGAAAGCCATAAAGCGTTCTCTGGATCGTGCTTGCGGCGCTATAGCTGGCTATACTGGTTACGGGATGGAATGCGGTTCGTAGCTACGAGCATGAAGTTCGAAGCACGCCCTCGCGAGTGGCCGATTAACAATTGAAGCGACGACCCGGATAACGAAGGTGACGCCAAGAACCTACAGCTACCTGCGACCGTGAATCTCGCGTTCTTCCCTCGGCTTTCAACTACGCGTCGCTTGGTCGTGGTTTAAGGTTCGTTCTATCGATAACGGAAATGGTATCGTTGTCGGTGTGTTCACGGTTAACCTAACAGGCTACACGAAGGCGAGGATCGACTCGGTCGGTCCTCGTTCGCCAGAAACGCGTCGATAGAACGCGTTGTGGGTGACAGTTTTTTTTAAATTTAAAAAACCGCTGTCACCAGCGAATCCGGGAAACGAAAAAACGTCGCGTTTAAATCTTTCGATTTCTACGCGTTCGTTGACCGTTTTTTTTCGAGTCGGCGAATATTGCTCTCCGTATTCGGTCGAGGATGAATTTTCGTAACGAATTTTCAGGCGGATCGATCGAGGAGGAAAGGAAGCGTTGCATCGGCGAAGAATTCTCGGCGTGTTTCGCAAAGAAGGCGAATTCGGGAGAATGAAATTTTGCCAATCGTCGCAAAAATACCTTCGCGTGCAATCGAATTCGGACCTCGAACGTATTAATTTCGATTTAATCGTTACGTTCGATCACGGCCAGTAATACGCGGCACGTCCTGTTCACCACAATCATCGAGTTATCGTTGTTTCATCGTCGTTCACGCTGTCGATACGTTCTCTCTTCATACATTTTAATTTACTGACCTTTCATCGTGCGCGCACTTTAATTCGTTCCTTTTGTTTCGCGACCGGATCCATCATCGTTCCCCGTTTTATATCTGCACCGACGCGTGCATTGTTGTAACCACCCCTTTGACGGTTTTGCTAAGTGAAGTGCACCGGCAACAATTTGTTCGAATTCCCGCTACCACAATGGATACATTTCTGACCGACTACCTGTATTTACGTTCGCCATTACGACATTGGTCGTTAGATTTTTCACGCTGTGCATTAATGTTCTCGACTCATTAAGAGCGTGCGAATCGTTTAACGCTTAATCTGTAGCTGTGTTTAGCGTTATGGGAGTCGCTCGAGTTCGAGTCAACGAATCACCGCTTTGCCCCCGCTCCGACCTCTTTCATTACAATTGCAATTTCATTTCTGCCAGTGAAGCTTGAACGTTCGAACCGCCTAACGCGATCTTTCGGGAAATCAAGATCGCGTTTCTCACTCGGGGTGCGAAGCTGTAAACACGAAAATCGAACGCGTTCTTCGGGAACTGTCCCATGCATGCATAAAACGTTACTTTTTTAGCGATCCTCTCGAATTTAAAGTCGTCGTTAAATATCGTCGAGAGGTACGCGGAAAAATTGATCGAAACAATTGGGTGCGGAGCGTTTTAGTCGCGTTTCCCGAGACTGGAAAGTGCTTATCGACCGAGCGAACGTTTGAAAAATTAGATTGTCGAGGCCGTGGCGTTTTCACCTTATCAGGACCGGGATACAGATGGAAGGAACCGCTAGCATTTCAGCGGCGTATTTGTATTTCGACGCGAACGACACGGCGTAAAACGCGAATCGACGGTCTCGCGGTAGATATAAATCCTACGTCGATCTTACGTATTCGAAAGAATTATAGCCGTTAAACCGGTACAACGAACGTAGAGCGAGGAAAATCTCTACTGGGCTGGATTTCATAATTTTGGATTACGATCGTATAATCCTTTTAGCCATTTAGCAGTCTTCGCTGTACGAGGGGAATAGATGGACGGACGATACATGCGATATTTATCAGCGACAAGGGTAATAGGAGATGGCGGATGGTAGAGGAGCAGTGTCCCGGAAGAACGCGAGGCAGTTAGAAATCGGTTGTTTGTTCGCGGGATGGTGTCGCGTCGTCGACGTCGTATTCGTATCATGATAGTTGAGCGAACGATCCGGTCTCGTAACGCTTCGATTCGTCGTCGAATGCTCGCATAACCGGCTAGTCCGAAGCCGGATTTTCACGCGAGGACGTCGCTCGTAAAAGCCGGCGCCGTTCTCTCGCATAATCCTGCGGCTACGCTGCTCCCGCCCACGCTTTACGACCGTTTCACCTCTGTACCGGAATGACATAATGCAAAGCGAACCAAGATTTACATCCCATTTGCCTTGCTTTCCGCGATTGTCCGGGGTTAACGGTACTTCCTACTCGTATTTCGGATTTTCTGTCGGCCACCCAGGCTACCCCTTTGTTTTCCGTCCGAGAATTATTTCGTTTCGGGGCTGGTTGCCTCCCCTCCCGGTCACGCTCGCAATTACTGCCGTCCCTCTGGCGGCCTCGCTTTTTTCACAACTGCACGTCGCGCGGCGATATTTTTTTCCGCTACTTGTTGCTCCTTTTTTCGCCGTTCTGCCCGCGTAATTGCGCTTTAACAGTCTCTTGTCGGTATTCCTTCCTTTTTTTTTTTTTTTTCTTTTTTTCGTCGCCTACTCGCTCGTCCCGTTGTTTCGCGCGCGCTTGCCTCACGCGTTCGGTTTCGGGCACCGAGCTCCGGGCTCTCTTATCGATGCCAGCAGGGACAAAAGGGTGTCGGTGCCCTTGGCGGTCCCTCGTCGGCGAACGATCGCGATGTAACGCTCTCTTGCACCGGAGCCGATTCTCTGTCGAGCGGACGACGACATGCAAAACGTACCAAGATTTGCATCCGAACTGGCTGGTCGCTTTACGCCGCGCCGGCCACCTCTACACGACCGAACGAGTTCTCCCGTTCGATTATGCGAACGTTCGTGTCGTTACGGACGACGTGCATTGCGCGGCATAATTTCACGGATCGCACGTGATGCTTGCAGCCGCGCGAAAATATAACCTGTCATTCCGCTCTTCTTCGTAGCAAACATCGCTTTGCGCATCTTCTATTTCTTTCTTCTTTTTTTTTTTTCTCTCAGCGACCGTCGGGGCATCGAAGAGTGGATCTCGCTGCGATATCGATTAGTCAGTCGCTCGGCGACATCGGGGAAATAACGTTTCGGTGAACAAGGTTTTTTGAAATCCAGTTAGAACGCGAGCACTTTGCCAATTCGTAAATTTAATCTCTCCGACTTGTATTTCTATGCGTTAATAAACGCAGAACAGCGTAACAAGCGGGCCAGCACGTTGCATCCTTTCAATCACGGCTTTAAAACCACTCGAGTTCTAAAATTTTCATTCCATATTTCGTACGACCTCGTTGTTTACCGTTGTATCCTATCGATTCCCTGATACAGTACGCGTTATTTTCCTGTCGTCCTTTCGTTTGTTCGTTGCATCTATTCCAACGAATCGGTGTAATCGTTTAGCGTGAACTGTAGCCGTGGAAAAGCTTTTTCTACCTTTTCGGAACTCGTTTCCGAATTATCGCGTGGATGGTTTTCTGCGTCGCACCAAAGTCATCGAACCGTTCTCCTTCGGTTGGACAACCTTCTCGCTATTAATAGGTTCCTCCCAATAACACGCGCGACAGATTAGAATTAAGAATCGTTCACGGTCTCTTCAAGGTTCTTCTATCTTTAAAAGAATCGCTTTCTTCACCGTCCGTCCTCCCTCGTCTTCTTCTCTACCGCGATCGTTTTTTCACCAACATGCACCTGTTTCTCGCTCGAAGGCAACAGTGGAAACGTATCGTCGAATTTCAAACCGCAATTCGAGAACAGAATCCGGACGATTCCGTTACCCGATTATTTTCCTTGGAAAATCGGCGTTTCGATTGAAAATAGCGAAATCGATGTGTCAACGATCGCCTCGCGTTCCTCTATAATCGGGCGTTTTCGTTCGCGGTCGAGGATCGTCGGGAAAACAGTTGCTGATATTTTTCATCGGTCAACGAGAATATCGAACAAAAAGATCGCTGTTTCGATTACGTTGAAAAAATGAGGCGCGCCGTTTTCAATTATAAAAACATCGTTCCGGCAGCAGTTGTTTATTCAGTCGCAAAAAAGGAAAATATTTAATCGACCCTGCAGCGAATTTTCGAAATTCGTATTAAAATCAACGTATTTCTTGTTCCGCTGTTTTCTCTCTGTCTTTCTGCCTGCCTCTTCCGAACGATCGCGTTACTGGTGTTCCACGACCGGGCATCCCCGTTTCGAAAGTATCGATCGGTTCGTCGATGAATTATTAACAACGCAGCAGGCTGCGTCAACTCCATTCGTAATAAATCGCCAGCATGCAAGGAGATCAGGTGAGATTCGTCCGGCGCGAAATTTCTATCGGTGGGCAAATTTTTCAAATCCTGGATCATTCCGCGCAGCCTCCGTACAAACAAATAACTAACTCGCTATCTAGTCTTGGTTTTTTCAAAGGTTTATCGCGACCACGGAGAATTTTTATAACAGCGTGGCTCGTTCTAAAAAAGATACGCCACGATAATTCCGATTCGGTGAAAAACCTGATACCGTTCCGAACATCTTTTTGAAGCGCTGCTTTTAACGACTTTCACTTTCTCTTTTTTTTTTTTTTTTTTCTATCCGTACGTCGATGACAACGAGAACGTCGTTCTTGTTCGATCGTCCGGCAGATTTTTTTCCAACGCGTTACTTTATAGGATTACCTATGTGTCGCACGATACGTTTCCGATAAACGAATTAGAGATCTTGAACAAGGGATCGTTTCCTTTTTTCTTTCTCATTTTTGCTTCGACTCTCGGATAAAATAGCGCGATATTTTTCGGCGGTGTTCTCCTCGAACGTTTACTATCAAAGCATCGTTAGCTAGCGGTCTCTTAGCAAGCTCGAGCTATGCTGTTGGTTCTCACGCGCTCCATACGTCAACCGTGTTAATGCAAATACAGCCCAGCACTACGAATAACAAGGTGCAATGTTACAGTTCGCGAACAAACTTCACTCGAGTTTTGAAACGGCGCAAAGTTCACCTCTGATGCGGAATTAACCCTTAGTAATCGTCGTTACGGGTAATAGCGGTACGTGTAATCCAATTGCGCCGAGTTGTTGTAGCTTAGATGGTGGAAGTCATCGAGTTTATTTTTTTCTATGGCAAAAGCGTTCCCGCAAGCCACTGCGTGGCTCGTTAGCCAACGTTCAGCGTCGAATTTTGAATCGTCGCATCGACCAAATCACGCTCGGACCTAATTTGACAGGGAACACGGGGGATAGTAGGGAGAGAGAAGGGCGTGGGATGGAAAGCGGCGCGGCGTGACAGGCTATAGGAGTGTCGCATCGGTTAATACAACGGGACTAATGAGTCGGACGCATCGAGTCTCGGGATTCGTACACTCGGCTTTCGTTTCGGATACGGTCGCTCGAATTCACCTCTAATTAAGGCGTTAATGAAGAGCCTCGGGGAGAGTCCGATGATCACTTTCCTCTTTTAGTTGAACCCTTCGTGACTTTCCTGCTCGGCGACCACCCTCGGCAACGGGCATTCGAGGAAGGGTAGTCGATTGTCGAGCGGGAATTAATCCTACGCGCGATGAGCGATGCCTGGAAAGCACGGCTATGCACACGCATCCGCTATTGTGCGCCGACGGCTTGCCCGTTAATTAAATCATACCTAAATAGGGAGCTTTGTTTTCCCTCTACGAAATTTCCAGGGATAAACTAACCGCGACACAGTTTGATGCTGCGATCTTGGTGGTTTGGGCGTTTTCACGGAACCGTCTCTCGCGCTAATGCCAGCCGAACAACGACCGATCAAAATGTGGCGAATTTTTACCTCTCCAGGCACTTAAAATTCTAACGAGGCGTCGTTCTGTAGGTCTAACATATCGTACAAGTATAGTCATTTCTGACAAACTAGTCGAGAATGTTGTAAAAACTGTAGATGAATTTAACGGTGCAGCGAAAAACGAATCGCAACTCTCTCGCCTCGAATGATCGTAACTTGGAAATAAAGATTCCAATAATGTTTTGTAAAGCAAAGTCGATATAGCTTGTATTGCACGTAGAAACATATTATTCAAACCGGTAATCGATAACGACAAATTGCGAGAAATTGAGGTGAAGTATTACGATGCAAATATTTCATGAAATATGTTCTTAATTATAAATGTAACATTTAGAATAAGATGTAGTTGCATCGAATACGAAATATTGCTGTTATACTTCATCCTCCTCTTCTTCAGAGACCATCTCTTTCCTCCAGAAAAATATCGATTGTACTCTTAATTAATTTAATCTCGACGCTTATAGAACGATACCTTATTAGAAATTTAGGCGCCTGACAGATTATTTAACAGCTTTTCATTTCCTCTTTTCAGACGAAGACACAAAAATGGCTACGTCTCTTTTCCTCTAACGTTTAACGTACGCTTTCGTCAATGGATAAAGACGCTTTTTAACGGCCCCATTTTCACACGCATGGATATAGTAGCAGTCGTCTCGTGTACTTTTTCAAAGCCCCTTAATCGTAAACTCGTCGAGTTATGAACATTTGGACACCGTTAAATTCCGATTATCGACGAAGGCCTCGGGGGAAGGCGAACGAGGACGGCAATCGATTCTCTTTTACCGATTTACCACGACAATGAAGCCACCCTTTTGCAGTCCAGCCAGCCTACCGCTAGCCGCCCTTTTCTGTGTTTGTTCGTGGAGTATATGTACGCGGAAAGGAGGACAGAACGAACGTCCTCGCGTATTGAAAATTCCCTGTGATTCGGCGCAATTGATCAGACTACGGTATTTATGCGGACCATCTAGTCGCTACCGTTCGTGATTTCAGTTTGTACTACCGACAGGCTAATGTACGCGCAAACGCAACGCGAATCTGTCGGATTAGCCGCTGGTGACTATGGATAATACTAATTTTCGATTCTCGTTCCTCGGACCGTTCGGTCCGTCTGTTTCTGATAATGTCTCGGAGCATTAACTGGGATTACTTCTAGTTCCTGGAAGCTGCATCTTCGTCTAAATTATGGAATTTTGACGCGTTACGCGCAGCCTCGCTATTCTCCAACTTCTCAATATTTTTTCATTTTCATTTTCGCCTTGCATTCGTTGCATTCTGTTACTCTCGAAGTCGAAACAGAACGGCGAAGTACCGTTCCTGAAGTTCATTCAAACGATCGAAAACAATGACGTTATTCCAGGTAGGCTGCGTATTGTATCAGATAAGGGTAAAAATATCTGGAGAATATTTAAAATCCAATTTAAAGAGAAGCTGCCGGTTCGCCGTATTGTGAAAGAAATCCGCAGCTGTTTTTCCAATAAAGCCGAACTTCGTTTCTCCGAGTTCGAGCAGCTTCTCGCAATCTTTCCGCCGGTATTGTGCCATCCTCGGTTCTATCGCCAACCAGTTTCTCCTCCTTCGCGTCGTACAATGCCTGACCGTTGTCTCCGGGCTGGAGGTCGATTTAAAACCGTGATTTCTGCGCGGCAAATCGATACCGCTTATCTCGACAACCCCCAGCCGGAAAATACAATCGAAACAATTTTTACTCGACTCTCGTGCCGCTGTATTCCGCCAAGTTTCCACAAATTGTTTAAGAAATCTTTTATCGAGGGATTAGTGCGTCTTCCGAAGACCGAGGAGAATCGAATTTCCTTTATTTCTCTATTGCGATATTTCGTTCTTTCTCCATGCGCTTGCGTCTATAGTTTCCACGCTCCCGTGCGTTACGATGATCGTCACGTTTACACACTTCGAAAGATGCCAATTAAACGCATACGTAGATCAACAGCGTGTTCGTGCCTGGATGCGCGATCGCGTTCTCTGGACAGTCCGCTCGGAAATCACGTACTCAGCTCCTGATGCCAGGAGAACGTCAACGCGCCACATCCCTTGGGAAGGACAGGACGTTGACGTATGAATTTTCGCTTGATCACGACGTTTTGCAAATAAAGTTAGACCGGTTCGGTTTCTATCGTATATTAGCGGTTCTGGTCCTCTATTGGGAATCGTAACATCGCGTACGACGGAGTAGTCACCGGGGAAAGAGTGATCTCCGGGCGGTAATTAACGAGCGGTCTTCGCAGTCTTCTATTTCCCGGGAATGCGCGTTGTTTTGTTTTCTCTCGAGTTTACCGATTCATTATTTTCCCACCGCACCGCGTGATGGATCCCTTCTCGATAATTAGCATCGCGATTAATCACCGCGTTGTCCGGCACGACAGCGTTTGTTAAAGTTCATCCTTGAACCGTGCTTGAATTTTTCCGGACCGATCGTGAGCGACAGGCAGCGGCTGGTTCTTTGGCGGCGAAACACTTGTCGCGTTTCGTGACCTTTGTTCCTGACGAAAAAGCGGCGAGGAAACGGCAGCGTGCGGCAATCATGAAAATCGAATGAATTTCCAAGCAAGGGCTGGCGGTCGCGCAAGAAGCAATTTCTCTTTCGGTACATGCACAAGACAGGTTTAATACATCTCGGCCGATAGATATTCATACGTTTTACTTCGCTCGGAGAGCGTTGGTCGCTTTTTCCGCGAAAATCGGCACCGTCAACGGCAGAGCGGCGAGCCTCATCGTCGTGGAAGAAACGCGAGAAAAATAAGTTTCGCCAGAAATAAAGCAGACGATAAAAATTGCCTGCGAAAATAAAAGCTAACCACGGCCGATTTACTTTGGGGGCTGATTTTCGCGTGGAAAGTTCTCCGTGCAGCGAAGAAAACACAGATTCTCTGGCCATGTTTTTTTTTCCTTCCTCGTGTTGAACCGGCACGACGCGAATCGCGGTTAGCAAATATCCCAGAAGCAACCGCGGTTCGATTCGTATTTCTATTTCGGTAATCGCATCCGAGACGCGGCGCGAACTTAAGCTCGTCCCGAGCTGCATTCTCTTCCAACGAACGAATTAAATTTATCGCCCATTAAAATAATCCGAATCGGTTAAATGCGATTATTTCCTTTAAGCAGGAAGCTTCCTTTAACCGAGATTCATATTAAATTTAAAGCGATCCCTATTGCGGCGAGTGCTTGATTATATTTCACAAGGGGTAATCCAGTAAATCATTTCTATTTTCGAGCGTCTGCCAGAGCGACGTTGTACATTAATTTATAGTCCGTCGGCTTGGCCAACTTATTCGTGAATTATCGCACTTTTAAACGAATTTTCCCGAAGTAACAGGTTGGCTCGGTTCGCCTCAGCTCGATTCGACTAGGCGTTGATCACGCGGAAACTTTTCGTTGTTCGATCCATACAGGCCGAAATGCAATATCACGCGGTATCACCGTATTCCGATACCGAGCGTAACGCCGTTTTCAATCTTGCACGGTGTAGCCAGTGATCTTGAATCCGAAGGAAAGTTACGCTCGAAGCACCGAGTTCGATTAAGCGGAGCGGTTACGAGAATCGACGTGGTTGCGTAGTTCGTGTTTTATGGACGTTGCTTCTTTTACGACGGATCTTTTCGCGCAATCGCGTTAATACGCACGCGAAACG